>JALIZF010001441.1:0-311581 GCA_029948255.1 Telmatactis stephensoni | reverse complement strand
ATGAAGCCATCCTAAGTCTTTCTTTACACTCTTCCATCAAATATTTGGCTATTCATATGTAAATCATTAGAAATCAATAGTGCTTTGCGGTCTTGGAATGACCTGTTACCTATCGCCTATCGCTCTTAGCGGTGACAACCTTTTTTGAAATAGGTGTATAAAATTTTCGTCTTTACAAGACTCTAAATGGTAGCAAAATCAACAAAAATGGATCTACAAAACGACACTAGTGAATGAACTACTTTGGGCTGTGAATGGAAACTTGTAACACCGTATAAAAAGAGATAACTTCCAGGTCAAGTACTGAAATTTCGAGCCTCCAAAGAAGGTATAAATGCTGGCCAAAAATATGGAATAGAATTGATAGTCTTACACCTTTTTATTGTAAATTGTTTCAATTCAATTCAATGTATTCATTCATGAAGGCTTACAAACAGCAGTGAATATACATATAGAAATAATATAACAGAAAAAAAGACAAATATTTAACACGTATTAACTGGGAAAGGGAAGCAGGAGTAAATGGAAATGGAAATCTGAGAATAGGGTAAACTGAGCCTGTAAAGGGTTCCCTAAAATGAGTGCACACTCATAAAAACTCCTTCAAATGCTATATCACCAAAAGGTTATATTAATGCAATATAGGGCCATTCTTTGTTACAGACATTGCATTTTGATGTAATGTTAATGCTTTAGCAATACCTGTAATCAATAAATTAAAGCTATTTACTACTACTACGACTACGACTGCTACTACTACTGCTACTGCTACTGCTACTGCTACTGCTACTGCTACTGCTACTGCTACTGCTACTGCTACTGCTACTGCTACTGCTACTGCTACTGCTACTGCTACTGCTACTGCTGTAAATTTCCTTCACTTTCAATTGAGATTTAAATAATCATTTGCCATGGTGACTTGATATAAACATATCAGCAAATGACTTTAAAAATATGTCATTTGACTTTTTTATGACATTTCGTGCTGTTGGTAATGTCCATATGTGATATCAATAGAGATTTTACAAACTTACTTCATTTGGGGCTTATTTCAAGGTCTAAAAATGAATGAGCTTATATATAATCTCCCCAGGATCAGTCCCCAGACAAATAACTTTCCATAAATTCATAATATTTTGTCAATTTGAACACCATTAGTTCACTTAAGTTTAGCCCCATGGAATGGAATTTATAAATCTTGAATTTAACTCATTTGGAATTGCTCCAAAGGTTTTTATGACTGACTGTTTCTTGCATTTTGTCAGTATGTTTTGAGATGTAGACCAAAAATGCTGTTATGGACATTACCTATTTTTCAGGGTCCCCTATAACTTTTGTGTGAATGGCTGATTTATTTTGAAGTGAAACATGACTTTTTGTGAATGTGAAAGAAATTTTTGAATTATCCGTGACACATGAAAAGACCAAATATTCTTGTGTGATTTCATTTTGCAAAGGGGTATATAGGGGACCCTGAACTTTTGTTATAGACATTACATTTCAAAAACTTTCTTGAAGATAAATCCTAATAAATATATTTTGCTTGTTTTTAGCCATTCAATAGCCCTCAGTGTCATTCTTTTCATATGTGTGGATGCTCACGGGAACTTGAGGTGATTTATCGACTTGGTCTTGGTTATTCTTCACATATTTCCTTTATTCACGGTACAATTTGAATTTTTTGGCATAGTAATCTGTTCTCTCTCTGCAGGATCTGTTAAGACAGACAAAAAGGCATATGAGTTGAATATCTTTAAATTGAATTTATGATATTACAAAAAAAAATTGAGGGCTTTAAAGTATTTTTTAATTAATACCTGGATAGTGTATTTGGAGTCTTTTCCCCCTTTCTGTGAACCTCTGTGGAAGGCTTGGTTATGTTGGTGATTTTTTCTCTCTACTGGTTGACAGTTAAATTTTTTTATTGATCCAAACTTTTCCAGGAACTGGGGTACATGGTAAATCATGGCTATGCAAATGTTAATAAAACAGAATAAAGTTAAACTCATCTGCATGGATGGGTCATTTCATCTTAGAACACTCAAAATTAAGGAATACATATAATGTATGGGCAATTCCACATGAAACTGGCAAAAAAATCTAGTTTTCAAATTAGTTTTTTCGATGGAAATACAGAGAATATATTTTCCTCTTCCTAAAAACAAGGTTTTGATCATAACCAGGGTACCAGCTTTTCAGGGGGTGCAGTTAAAGTAGACGTAGATAGTGTGGGCAAGCACAATTTCAGTTGAAAAAGGAAAATGTTGAAGTCAGCAGGAATTCTCCACACAGAGCACGCCTACTTTATTTACTGAGGATGCTCATTTGAGCACAACAACTGACCATTAATTAACATGCTCAAATTTAAGTTCAAAAGAGTTTACTATCAACTAAAAACATTAATTTCTTTTTAGATTTCATGTGTGTTGCGTCCATGACACTGTTGTGTTACATCTGTGACAGTAAAGCTTCCACTCTCTGACTAGTGATGGAAAGAGATTGACAATTTCGATCTTGGTGTTGAGTTTGGACCCTTTATAGTTTACTACAATTGGTATTTTTAAAAAAGATGTGAAAATTCATAGGGATTATGAAATTTATGATTTCACCTGATAACAAAGGTTTATTTGATGTTATGTCTGTGACACAACATTTTTTCATTGAAAATATTAGAAAAATTAAATTGCCTGTATAATGACTACCATTATTAAGAAAATCTAATCTTTTATGTTAATACTTTAATGGACAAACAATTTTGTTATATACTTTCAAAAAATGTCTCTTAATAGGCACCTGGTGTACTTTTTTTGTGTAGTTTTACAAAGATTCTTTGCAATCAAGTGTATCTATGCAAATGTGATTGACTTTTTTGTATCAGTACGAGCATCATTGTGCGTCAAATGTGCTGTTTATATACTTATGGAGTACCTGTCCAAAGAGTATCCCCATTGCTCGAAGGAACATGTAAAATATCTGGGACAACAGCATCAAATGATATTCCCAATAAAGGTTCGCAAATGCTTCCTTTTCTTTTTTCTGCTTCCTTTTCTTTACACAGTATTTTGCTGTCTTCAACACGTCTTTGTATTGGCCAGTCATCAACTGCAATTTCACAAAATTCTTGTTCTAGAGGAATGCTTTCTTTACAATATTTTTAAGATATTACTAAAATTTCTAAGGCATTAAAATACACACTATAAGAAATGAAGAAGACTTTAGTGAGAGTTGAAACTTCTGAGTTTTTGACTTAAAAATAACTCAGAGGAAAGCAATAATTAGCTTAAACTATGCAGAAATCTAACTGCAACAGAATCTTTGTAAAACTACACAATGAATACACAAAAGGTAAATCCTAAGGATATATGGTATTAACGATCACCTTTGTGGAAATATATTGATAGACAACCAGGACAATATAATATAAAGACAATGCATGCATTATTTTTACTTACTGTCTAAATCACATATTTTATCTTTAGTGCAGAAACACCAAACACAAAAGTACTTGGAATTTGCAGGATTTAATCCATATACAATGGAAAGGAACTTCCAATCTCAGCAGCACACCCTATACATACATAAACATTCGGTATGGGATAGATGATAGATACATACCATTCGACATCAAAATGTGAACCATCAACCAACAACCCCTCTCTGCTAAGTATTTCAATTTCATTGAAGGATGTTAGGAGACATGCTTTGACTTCATTGTAGTCTTCTTTACCTATGTATTTAAAAAAGATGGTGTTGTATGATCCATGGACTGCCTGCATGTAGCAGAATGATTTCATTCATGGCTTCAAAATATCAAAGTAATATTTTGGGAGGAAGTAGGGTGTTGGTTATTTTTATGAACACACATTCCCATTCACAGGAATATGCATCTTTCCCTTATTAGTATATTATATTAGTATAGTATATTATTTTACCTGTTGGAAATTTGGGAACATAGCAGATGTTTCAATAGAAATGGAAATAAATAAATAGATAGAGAAAGGAGAGACAAGGACAGTGATATTTCTGTCTTTTTGGCATCCTCTTCCTCCTGTTTGATATGTTTCTGCATTTGGGTGGCAGATTCGAACATCGAAGAACGTGGATCGCTGTTTTTCCCAAAAGCCACGAGCATGTATGTCAAGACGAGCATCGGGCGCTTGATTTGCCCCTCCATGTAGTGTCTCTCCTGTGATGTCTTGTAAAATAGGCTCTGTTTGAACATCAGTACACACCATACTCAACAGCTCAGCTTCTAAATCACGCAGCTCATTATGTCGTTGTATAATAAAGCCTCCGCATTTGCAGATCATAGCGTGGTCTATGGTAAATGCTGCGCCACACACACATGCTGATGGACAGTCTTCAATATTCCAGTCGTAGCGCAGCTTTATTGCATCCCTGAATTCCCTTTTGTTTAGGTCAAAACCCATGTCCATGTTCGGGACCATTGTTAGCCAGTTTGAGGCACCTTTCTCCTTAGCCAGAGTAACTGCCCTCTGTGACTTCTGTGGAAGGGAAGTTTGTAGGGTCTTGGATTGGATGGACAAGTATAGTTAGGAAGTACAAAGAGACAAAAGAACAGACTTATGAAACAGGAATGTCAGAAGGAAACGAAAAAAGGAAAAGGGCAAGAACCAATGGAAAAGTTGGACTGCAGGCAGATGGGTGAACAGACAAACAGAAAGATAGATACATACCATTCGACATCAAAATGTGAACCATCAACCAACAACCCCTCTCTGCTAAGTATTTCAATTTCATTGAAGGATGTTAGGAGACATGCTTTGACTTCATTGTAGTCTTCTTTACCTATGTATTTAAAAAAGATGGTGTTGTATGATCCATGGACTGCCTGCATGTAGCAGAATGATTTCATTCATGGCTTCAAAATATCAAAGTAATATTTTGGGAGGAAGTAGGGTGTTGGTTATTTTTATGAACACACATTCCCATTAAGATATATTTCCCTATTAGTATATAGTATAGTATATTATTTTACCTGTTGGAAATTTGGGAACATAGCAGATGTTTCAATAGAAATGGAAATAAATAAATAGATAGAGAAAGGAGAGACAAGGACAGTGATATTTCTGTCTTTTTGGCATCCTCTTCCTCCTGTTCCTCTTTTGTCCGAACATATATAATCAAAGTGGTATTAATTCAGTGTTGTAGTGAAGAAGGTGCAAATTGAGCATCTCGGAAAATTAATTTACCAATTATAAAGGGCAATCGTGTATTGGTGGTCCACTGAGTTTAAGCCCTCATCTATTAGGCTTAATACTGCCATAACCGAGCCAATCTTTGCGCTTGTTCGTCTCCCATCAGCTGCAAACCTTGCTCGGATGACATAATACAAACTTTAAACATTTTTTCTCTGAGCCCTTCCCTTCCTGAATTTTCTAATTCCTCCTTCAGGTGGGGTATGGGTATTTTCTGGAACACAAAATGTTTTTATCCAATGATTGGATCCTGACCATAAAAGTACAATTGGTAACAATTACTGTTAATGAATATTACTTTTTGAGATAACTGCTGAACAGAGTGCAGGCTTTTTTATGGATAGTGGTTACTTTTAACCAATGTAACACAAGGTGAGTTCAGACTTCAGACAGACAATTAATGTCAAAAACACAACAATGGCTAGCAATTAAAGGAATATGAAAATGACAAGCTTTACATGCCTAAGGCCATCTCACTTTTGACTGCATTTATGATTAAATCCCCATCTGTTTTATTTATGCCCATCCCCTCTAGGATGCTGTAGCCCAGATTCGGGTGGCACAAACTTGCCAATAGTGGCCCATCTACCTCAGCTTCTACAAATTGGGGTATGAATGGGGCAAGCTTTTTGGCGTTTAAGAATTCAATGCAATCTTTGCATGTGTAAGCAGTAAGTTTTTTCTTTTCTCTAGGTGATGGAGTAACCTCGGGTGTTAAACACAAATTTGGTTGTGGACTGAATTGCAAGGGATTCTGCATCTAGATAGAGATGTGTATAGTGAGATTATAAATCACTCGGAATTTTTTTATACCTGTTTTGATAATAAAGAGACTTACAGGCTAGTTTGGGGTTAAAAGGACATCAAATACTTTATCACAATAGAATGTTACAGAATGTTCTCTTTGAGATATTATAAATAACATTTTATTGGCTTACTCTGCTTTGTTGATTTGCCAGTATTGCTAACAGAGAATTTTGAAAAACCTGAGTGCTCCGTTGGCTTTGGATGAGCATTGCCTTGAGTAACTGTTTTGGTGGAACCCCAATCAGGTCAATGAAATTTTCCCATTTTGGCTCATCTCCGATTCCAGCAGACTTTCCATCAACAATTTGATCTGTCCAGAGCTTAAGATGGCGTGTACTATATCTGGTTATAGTTCCCTTTTTTTTCAAGGTTTCTCACAAGATCACAATGTGTATCATTCCATAAAATCATTTGTAGATTTTTTTGCTTTTGGCCCAGTAATTGCTTCCACAAGCTGAAGTTCCTTTGCATCTTCCTCTTCTTGTGGAGAATCATGATTATAAACAAGACTTCTTTTGATAGGCCTAGTGACAGTGGCACTTCCTAATAGTACAATGACAATAACATCAAAAATTATACACTGCAGCACTTCAAGCTGGTAAGGTTTTCAGGCTGAATAGGTTCTTGCATACTAGGGGATTGATTTTGCCAAGCAGGGTCTTAATCCACAGTTCCTTATGTATGGGTTTTTACTTCATTATACATTAATGAAATCAAACTTTGCTGCCTTTTTGTGGGAGGGAATTTGGGATCATGATCATTTAAGTTGCTAAAATGCAAATTTATAGGGACTTCACTCTAACCTGCACTATCAGGCATCACAGTTGCACATGCGATGTGAATGAATGAAGGCATAGTTTTCTCAGTATCTTTGCATTCTTCTTTGCAATAATTGAAATCAGCTTCAGTCTTCAGCTGTACCATCTGATTGTTTCCGTTACGAATCCAGTAGAAGCCACTGACAGGTACATACACAACTGAAGTTGATTCATGTGCCCTCACAAGCTGTTTTAGCTCAGCTATATTACTGTCACTAGGTACATTGTGTATGACACTGGCTGTTTTTGACAACTTAGGCTCTCCTTTGTTTGATTTTGATACTTCAAACAGAAACACATCCATACAGGGTAGTGACGTTGCCATTGTGGAAGTTGATGATGATTGATCCTTTCTCTTGTTATTTCTATCCAACAATCTTGGAGAGCGACGCAGAGGTGTATCCAGTCCTGTAGATCAAGAATGTGATACTTCACATTTCAACATTCAATCAGTTTCTTACACAATTTTGATTTATGAACAAGATTTAAACCCTTTGAAATACTTTAATATCTTTTATGTTCATTTTTTCCTTAAGCTCAAATGGTACTCTGTTCAGTTTCCTTAGCCATATTATCTTTTATGCCTGCCAATTAGCTGTCATAAGTTGATCAGATCAGATGCAATCATGAACTGCAAGGGTACTGCTTCATTCAAATAATGATTGTGGATTGAACAATACTTGTACTGGCTTAGGTATCCAAATATGAAGTAATGAACAAATGTTTGGTTCTCAGTTTATAAGGGTTGATATTGTGTTATCCTGTCATATGTAATAATAATAATATGAAGATTAAAACATAATACTATGACAAGAAAAGATAAGTAATTACTAACCGATCGGCTGCAGTAGAATGTTTGTTTGGTCAGCCAGATCAAGAGCCATGACCATTACTGCTTTTCTACCTCGCCACCTTCCGTTTTGGGTTTTCATTGGGTATTCCTTTAATAACGCTGGAATATCCTGATCTGAGTTGATAGTGACGATAGAACGGTTCTATCCTGCACGTTTGTAGTATATTTGGGTTATTTCTTTATCAGCATATCCCAGGCAGTTCCGTATGTAATCTTTTATGCAATCTTGCAAAGTCTGGAATGTCCATCGATATGGAAGCTCGAATGGTGCGTATTCTGTACCACTAGCTTTTCCATTTTGGGTTGCCAAATCCAAGATAACTTCTCGCTGTAATTTGCAAAATTTGACATTATTCAAAACACTTAAGCTTACTAGTTGGTTTACGTGTAAACATTTGCCGACGAAGCAAATCCCTACAGTGCGAACTTGCATGATAGAGATCTAGATGTGATCAAATCCCTTCTACAGCACGGCAATCTTGTCTATTTCCCGGCCAAAATGACGCGAAAGTTTGACGGATAACTTGTCTTAGACGAAAAATCGTCCTAAATTCCCATTAGACAAGGAAATCTTGACGTTGTTCCTGCTCATAAATATTTCTGTGAGACAAAACCGTCCTAGACGAGTTTCTCGTCTCTGCATGAATGAAATATAAAACAGTCTACACATGCAAGAATAATCTAACTACTGGCAAATTTAACTTACCGTTTCATCCTCATTCTCCCATATCTGGGTGTCTTGTAGGTCTGGTAGTACAATATTGACTATTTCTTCTTGTGTTTCCATGTCTTCCATGTTTCCGATCACACGCGAAAAAAGTCAAACGCAAAGCCGACTGACCAGTGGTTGACTATTGCATAGCTCCGCCCCCTAGTTGATTGACGGTCCACAAAATCCAAAATCATAACGAAGTTTTGAAATAGCGGGTTGCGATACAACGAATTTCACTGTAATTTAGTTGCCAACTTTGACAGCTCATCAGGTTGTGTTGGCATAAAAGAATCCAGGCAGCTTTGTAAATTAGTCTTGTCCAGGTCAGCAAAGAAGTTAGCATCAACATGGGTACAGGTTAGCTTGTTACGAATGTCTACTATTTTTGTCTTGAAAAAATGAATAAAATTATTGGCAAGAAGTTCTGTAGAGGAGGCAGTTGGAAGTTTTCTTTTGGGATTCCTGTGTAGTAATTTATCGATAGAAGAAAAAAGAGTATTATTGTCAGATTCTTGTATAAGTTTGGAGTAGAAATTCATTTTGGGTTTAAGAATTAGGGATTTGACAACATCACACTGAGAACTATACAACTCATGGTCAATCGTCAGTTTAGTTCGATGCCAGCGTCTTTCAAGTTGACGTCGTTTTGTCTTGGCAGTTTTTATTTCATCACTGTACCAAGGAGCATTGGGTCTTAGACTGCATTCATTATGTATGCTGCAGGGGGGGGGGGGGGGTGGCGGAGGATTTTAAGGGGGGATCACAATTTTTTTAGCTAAAAAGGGTGGATGTGAAATATTTTAATTACTTCAAGGGGGGATGCTATTTTTATATTAAATTCGCTATTGTATTTTGTCTCTACAAAAGTGAATGCTGCAAACCCAACAATAAAAGTTAAAACAGCAGTAGAACTTGAAAATAGAACAATTCTGAATCTTTTTCATTTTAGTTATCATCAATGTCACTCATTATTGTCACTATCATCACTGTTATTCTCAACATTGCTATCAGTATTTTCATCCTCGTCTTTGTCATTATTATCTTTATCATCATACTCATTGCCGTCATCATCATCATTACTGTCACCCTCTACACTTGCACCATCACCCTTGGGTTTTAATCTACAAATAGTGGACTCAATAGCATCAAGAGCATTTCCAGAAAATATGCACTTGTCTCTGAGGTGTACCAAAGCATGCAAGGGAAACTTTGGTTTACGTTTCTCAATTTCTTGTATGTGCAGTTCATTTTCCATTTTTATCTTTAATTCATCAGGCACTACTTCCTTTTGAACTTGAACTATATTGTCCAGACAGGCAGCAGTTGATTGGTTTATGATCAACTTATGAAGGATCTCTGTGCATCTTTTAAGTAACCTTTTTTGTCTATGTTTTTTCACTTTCCTCTTGTTTTCTTTTTTTCGCCTCTCTATTCTAGCATTATCTTTAGCCGTTTGGTTAGGTTGGACACTTGACCGTGACAACACAAGGTGTGACTGATTTAGGTTATTCTGAACAGTCCGAAGCTTTTTCAACTGGTCTTGAAGCAGCCGCCTTTTTTCAGTGAGGTACTGATATTCCTCCTCACACCCCTTTTTAATCCCTGAGACATTATTTGGATGTAACAGCCTCTCTTTGCATTAGGTCTTTGTCTAAGATCTCGGCCTCATTCACACTGGCTCTAACTTTGGTTAACAGTGATATACAAACATTGCTGTCATATTTCTTGATGTTGTTCTTATTTATGTTAGAATACTTAGGTATTCCGCTTGCAGGATTATCATAAAAAGTACCTTTGTCAACTGATTTCTTGTATTGGACATGAACTTTCCAGCGGAAAGTCTGCTGCTCTCTTAGATAAGACTCAGTCTTAAAGCTTCCACTTGTCGAGCAAATTTCCTCAATCACACTGTTATAGAATCTCATTGTATCAGTTTTTGGGAAGGGGTAGGTATATTTTTCCCATGGCTTTTTTTCTTGTATCTTAAATATCTGAAGTTTTAACTCTCAGATTACCACCTTGAAAATACAGCACTGAAATGAAAAATAAAGATCAGTCTTAATAGTACTATGACTTGGAGTCTTAATAATACTATGACTTGGAGATCCTATAAATAAAAGCAGGAGTCAGTCAGATGATTGTTGAAAGAAATACAAGGCATTACATCTGGGATAACATGGATATGTATGCATCCTGCCAACCACCAGCACGTAGGCATTTTGTTTGCGCATGTGTGAGTTGACCCGAAAACAAAATGGCGGACGATCAATTGCCACAAAAATATCGAGAACTTCGCTGAGAAATTATCCAGGAAAAAAGTCTGAAATCATGTTATACTCAAACCAATAGAAAGAATGTTGATTCAAATATCTTAAACATGTTTTGAAGTCACAAGGAAGTGGGTCTTGATTAGAATAAAATGCCTATAGTCAATGCGTATGATTCTTTCGACTTCAAGTTTACAACAATATGACTCTTATATGGCCAGTATTTTCCTATTTTGCAGACAAGAAGTTTTTCTACAAACCATTCTTTCTCATCTACAATTCAAGATTTCTTTGATTTGTATTTGAAGTCGCATTTGAATTTCTGTTCAATTTCTCAGGCTGAGTGGTCTCCCGCATAGCTTTCCATGCACTGCTCAAACAACTAGTATTAAATCACTTGTCAGTTGCAATATATATTCCTACAATAAGTCCACTGTCCTGCCATAATAGCAGAAAGAAAGAATCTGTAGGAAGGATGAGAAGAGAAAAAAGGACAAAATTTATTGAAAATTAACAAAATAAATTACTGTTCATTCAATCACCATTTCAATTTATAATAGCTCGGATACATTGTTACACTTGAATGAAATTACCATATTGAAGTAAAGGAGTCGCTCACTCACTCACTCACACATAATTCTTAAGCTCGTTATAGGTGGTTGATTAAAATAAAGTAGCCATGCAACTACCACCAACTGATATTCATCTTTGAGTACACCCGACTTATGAGGAAGCTAAAGTTTTGACTGGTGCTGTGGCAATATTGTCATGATGTATAAGGTCAATAATGGGATTTTTACAATAGAAACAGGAGTCTGAATGCAGTGTCTTAATCTCTGAAGTGGCCATTAACATTATTGAATGTCAAATATTTGTCAAATGAAAAAGCATGTTAAGTCTAGATGAAATGTAAGAAATCCAACCTAACTTACAACACAACAAACTGTGACCACTGTTAATGTACAATTCACATACTTTTTGTCACCTTCAAATTAGTGTTGAGATAAGAGACGAGATAAAATAATCCTCCAATGATGATTGGATGTTTGGTCAGTCAAAATTATGTTAATACATTATAGCTTGTCATACTTTTGGGCTTTGTGCTGTAAGATGGAATCAGTTGTCACTTGAAACAAATTGGAGATAAATTATGATGTATTTATTGCTGAATTTTGACTAAAAATCTATCAAATTGTTCACACATGTATTTATATATGATGTTTTCAGGAGTGCTAAATGGCAATGCTCAATTATTTTTACAATGTTTTTAGCAAATTTGTGTTGTGCAAGATTGGCAAGCAAAACACAGTTAAAAATTAAATAGTATATGATTCCTTTCGTATGCCTATTTACCAGTCCCTAGTCTTGAAGTGTAACAGGTTCTATAGAAAAACAATCCTGCATTTAGAAAGGTCAAATTACTCTCTAATATGGGCTTCTTTACTGTACAAGATAATAATCAAAAGAAATATTTGGAGGAGCTGCAGTGCTCATTGTGCCATCAGACAAGTCCATGATTTTATACAGTTAAATTTGTTTATTTGAAAGTCATTCCCCCATGGTCAGAGTGGATCAGGAATCATTGCTGCTGGTAATACTGGCACACTCACTGGTTTTATTCAGTTTTTGGAGATGATGGCCATACAAGACTGCTAGCACGTCCAAATTAAGAGGATGCAACTTATCAGTTCTGCAATTAATATAAACATATAATTATATTATTATTATTATTATCCTGTGCTAACACCGACAAACAAAAAAGTATCAAAAAATACATAAATTATGCATTTTCAATAGTAACTGCAGTAAAGTTTCCTTGGGAGCTAAGGATAGCAAAAGTACAACACAATGTAGCATAGCACATGTTGGTATTTTTTATATTTTTTAGTAGCAAGTGCAAATTGCCAACATATGTAACAGCAATTAGGTAATCCAAGTTCCACGCAATTAAATATTACTACAGTAAGTATAATAATACAACAGTAAGTATGTCCAATATGTATACTGCATAATTATTCGGTGATAAAAAATTCTGAACACTCAAGAATAACGCGCCAAATAATTTTTTTACCATGTTGGTTTATGTCACGAGAGCTCACTCGCAAAGCCACACAATGCACAATGTTTAAACTCTTTACAATACGCGCACGCAATTTATTCAAGAACGGAAGTGATGATAAACACAATTCTGGGCGATAGTAGAAATCAAAAGTTATTTTACTTTTTTGAAAGAAGTCTGTAGCAAGTGACAAAGTTTGTTTTTGAAATTCGCCAAAAGTTGTAAGAATTCTTTTGTAGTACAAAATATCTCGAATCTGCTGAAACTGAAGACACTTCAAGAAAACGTTTTGATGTACCTTTTCCAAGTGTTTCCTCGACCATAAAGCAGAATATCGCAGGTAGCCATTAGGGTCAAACACAACCAGAAAACTCGACAAGATTGCGGCCATTACAAAGGTGGTGCTATAATGTATAAGTTGTATGCCATACATTTTCTATTTCAAAACTGACTTCATATCTGCAAATATAAGAAGTGAAACATACACACAGTACTGTTTGTAAACATGGGCGATAGTAAAATTTTTGAGCAAACTTGCCATAAAGTTGGGGAAATAACAACACTGCTTTCGAAGTTTACACAAAAAGGCATTTTCTTGAAGTGATCGGCTTTGATCAAGAGCTTTATACTGAAAATATTGAAACTTCAATACATAAATACTCACCTCAATGTCCGTTTGGGACAAAAGGACGATTTTAGCACTCAATAAAATCCCAACAAAGACAGCCATGTTCAATGATCGTTCATTTGCAGCACATTTGACGCAAGATTTCTTTTGGAATAAAACGCCACAACATATATTATTGATCACAAATGCTAGTCAAATGTGTGTAGGGTTGATTTTCTTTTCGACTCGTTCAGATGGACATCTTGAATCATGAGATCATCGAGTCAAGAACCCACACTGGAACCTGTTCTAAACAAAATGGCGCCAATTCTCGAAGATATTCTGCTTACAGAATGCGCACGCGCAACAGAATGCCTACATGCTCCAACCACCAAAATTCTGAAACCTACTTATTGCAAGAAGTAGTGTTTCTTTTGGACCAGGAGAAATAAAATTAATGTATGATACCATTAAAAAAAATGCAACTCCACGAGACTCCTGGCGAAATAAGTAGTTGGTTGGCAGATTATGCTAATACACCCAGTCAATAATATCTTAATCTAAAAATATTGAAATACCTGATTGCTTAGGTCCAACTTTTGAAGAGGCTCTAGAGGCAGTAGGTTGCAATTGGGCAGTTTGTATCTCGCTAGGTCCTGCTTCGTTCACTGAATGGTCCTTGAATGGTCCTTGTTGATGATCAGTATCACTATCAGGGATTTTATCTTGCGCACCCTGGCTAAACTGTGTCTCAAATATTCGATCCAACTGCTTGAATTTCCTTCATCATTTCGCTGTCCACATCTTGAAAATGTGAAACTTTTGTAGCTCTAAGAGTCTGACAGCTATTTACAAACTTCTCTAGATCCGCTTTTTTGAGCAAGACATCAATTTCGTCCGCCATGTTTTCTAGCACGGAGAAGATGGAACGAGTAGGACTGGGCTGAGCTCATCCACAGGAAACCCACTGAGAGTGTCACATGTATTTACAGGGATTTACAAAATGGCTTCCATTTATCACTCAAAACTTTTTAGCAGATTTGTCTTGCCATTTACAAAGCAAAGAAGTATATTCTATCTGTGTAGAATTGCCTCTTCAACTCATAATAGGGATATTCATAGAGCAATAAGAACCAGCAAACACTAAAGAAGCTATGAAGGCAATACAAACAGCTACATGCACATACTGGCCGTAGGTGGATTTGCACTCACTTCTACTGATAATGACACCAGTGGGGAAGATCAAATTGAATTCAGCGCAGGGCTCAAAAGGAAACATTCAGGTATCTTCATATAGAATTCTATTCTATTTGTCGTTTGGTGACGTGTGATAATTACCCTGGTAATGGATTTCTAATGGCTGAATTACACACAAAATATTATGTCTGAAAAATATTTGCAAAACTATGACCTTGTTTAATATTCCATTTGTAGGTGGTCATAATGATGTTCGCAAAGTGACAAGGATGGAGTCAAAAATTAGTCATTTCGTACGCCAGTCCTTGCAGTCATGTCAAGTTGAAGAGAAAGCAGTAGTAATACAAGAAAAACTTGCCAGAATAAAGCAAAATACCCCTATGTATAGAACTTTGTTAGGACTAAATGCAGTCCTGCAGCATCTAACAAACTTAGTCCCAATTGGAAATAATCGTCAAAGCCTGCGCTCAAGCATGCCATTTGATGAGGCCTATGAAGTTTATAATTCATTTTTTCCATATAAAGGTTTTACTCATCAAGAGAAACAGCAATTCCGTGATGCTCTGCTTAACCAGGAATATGGCCTTAGAGTATCTATCTTTACTATCCCCGTCAGTGGTTCAAGTGATATAATATTGCGCCCTAACAGCATTGACATAGAGCCATTTTTAATAGGACTTACTGAAACGTTATTAAGTTAGCCAAACGAAGAGGACTTTCAATTAGTTCATGGTATCTTAAATTCATTTGATACTGAATGGGATAGGAAA
Organism: Telmatactis stephensoni; assembly: GCA_029948255.1. NCBI lineage: Eukaryota > Metazoa > Cnidaria > Anthozoa > Actiniaria > Isophelliidae > Telmatactis > Telmatactis stephensoni. Next base: position 296,272 of record JALIZF010001441.1, on the reverse strand, counting down.
TGTGCCACAGCATTACTTGGGATGTCCAGTTCCTGGAAGGAGTTAGCTTCGCTTGGAGTTAATCCTAGAGCTGTATCAGAATCAACAGAACAGATTAAGTCTGTTATTTCTTTGCTAGAGAATACAAAGAAGCAGCTTGTGATATGATTCAGCTGAGACTAAAGGAAAAAGAAAACATCCAATCACAAATACAGCAAAAAAGAGAGCTTCATGTATCAAGAAATGGCGTGTGGCCAGTTGATAAACTTGATAATCTACTTACGGAGATAGGGGCACACACAAAAACAAAAACAACAACAACAACAACAACAGTTTATAAAAGGATAATGTATTTTATAACTACCTTGGAATTTATCCTAATTGTTCTGATTGATAGTTGGAAGGAACATACCACAGAAAAACTCAATATAATAATGTATATTATGTAGATGCTTTAATTATATTGACATCACAAATTTACATTGGGCGGTCTGTAGGCTATTATAAATAGCATTTATGACTAATTATAACACAATGATTTATTACTCCTCAAGAGCAACCTGAGTAAATTCTTTTACAAATGCAAGTGCTTGTGACTAAATAAAATATAAACTACACCATATGAATATTCTGTTCTATTGTGGGCATTATTTTGACAACAGAATTGAATTATGTTGCTACAAGACTTTTTTGCCCTTTTATAATTAATGCTGTGGACTATTCTCCCACTGAGAGAAATTCTTTCTGTAAATTGAAATGTTTCCTGTAAATCTGTTATTAACGGAAGGCCATTCTCTGCTTGATAACGACATACTGCTACAAATTCCTCATCTGTCAAACATCTGGCTGGCATTGACTCTGCAAAAGCCACTGTCTCCAAGGCATTTCCATTGTGATCTATACAGAGTAAATATGATTCTTACACAGGGAAAAATATAGGGCTTTCCTGGGTCTAAAAAGGGAATCTCTGGGAATCTGTTCTAGTTTTATAAGTTTTATGGCATAACAGAGTTCACAAGTAAAATAGAGAAGATCTTCAGGTCAGACCCAGGGAAACTTCGAGTTGGGAATTGATACTTTTCCTTGTGCTATACATGTTTATCACCTTAGCAATTAACAATGTTATAAATACAAATTTTAGTTATTGGTTTTTCTTTTGACATATGACATGACACCAGACTTAAGTGTCAAAAAAATGTTATTGTCATGTACACCATTTAATTCCTAGCCAATAATGTGCATTGTGTGGAAAGCTCTTCCTTACCATGAAATGCACGGCAGACTGCACTACTGAGAGGGGCACTCAACCGGCACCAAAAATGAGGACACTTATTCAGGAAAAAAAGAAGCCTTTGATCTCTTTGGGAATGGACATTCCAAACTAAGCCTGACTTGTAAAGAAAATTGCCCAAAGATCTAGCGATCAACACGAAAAGAATAAATATTACAGTGTGTGCAAACAACTTACGCAAACTTAACTTACCGATGTGGCAACTTCCTCCCTGAGTAAATTATCATCCCTGACACATTGTCCCAACAAAAACCATGACTATTGTTTTCGTTGAAAAATATTAGCGCCTCATGCATATTTTCCACCGCAGATTGAAAAGGTGGCGGGAACTGCCAATACCACAACTGCTCTTTCTCATTTCTGAATTTCTTTAGGGCCATCTGGTGTCCCGACACCTCACCCGCCCGTCCTCTCCTTTTACTGTAAATAGTGCCAGGTTCTTCTTCCGCTTCCATTTCCTGCTGGTCTCCTTCTTCGTCTTCCTCCACATATTTCACCAATTCATGATCCTCCATCTCAGAAATTGCATTGCACATATTCAAATCAGTCGATTACACTGCAACCTTCAAGCTGTGTGTTTGTGAAAGCTGTGTTGTAAAAACAACAACAACGTGAAAGTTGCTGGACTCAAAGTCACAGGACGAAATTGTCCAATTGCAATGCAAGAAATCACCGAATGTCCAATCAGAATGCTGTCTTTTCTGTCACATAAGGCCACATGGTACGCAAGCTACCCATTTTCTCATGGTGCAGCTTCACGTTCGTTAGTCTTAAGTAAAAGCTGGTTTTTGTGGCAAGGTTCATTCACAAATATGGTAAGCACAATTGTACTTAGGGTCGATCCGCATTAGCGACAAAATCGGTTGATTGCTTTACAATATGAGATAAATGTTGCATATGTAATACATGACAACACAAAAGGAAATTTTAATCCGCACTAAAAGCCAAGCAAATGATTTGTAGCTGTCAATCATAGACCAAAATTATGACATGTAAAATTATCCAGATTAGGCATTCTCCACTGTACCAATAAACATGGACGACATACAACATACACTTTTTGCTGCTTTCTTCCTCTTTAATGTAACAAAATGTAAATGTAGTTTAAAAATGTAAACTTTATTTAATGTGGTCAGTACACTTAGCGAAATCAAAGCTATTTCACAGGTATGCCACAACATAAAATTAAAAATATTATTAAAATACTCAAGGCCGATTTACATGGTACGACTTTTCGCATGCAACTTGCTTACAACATTTCTTAAGTACCATGAAGAAACATGAACATGCAAATTTTAGGCCACATGCAACTGCCTTAGAGGAGTCGTAGGGGCATTCACACAGCAAGACTTTGTTCTAAGATGTGTTGTATACGTCAAGTCACGTGCAACAATCGTACCGTGTAAATCAGCCTTAATAAGCTACAAATAAATCACTAACTAATTATTATAACAAATGAAAATCCTAAAAATATATTATTAAAGTAAGCTATATGAAAAAATATCTAAAGTTATATATATACACTATTATTTGTCAAAATCATACTTTTTAATTTTCTTAGTAAATAATCTATATTCCTTAATTAACCTTAGTTCATTAGGCAGGCTATTTCATAATTTAGCACTGTTGTACTTCCAAGTTTTAAGACCATACTTAGTTGAATTAACTTTAGATAGAATATAAAAATATTGTCACCCCTAAGATTATAAGTAGATGATCGTTTCTTTACCAGCTCACTGATGGCGGCTGGTACATACATACATACATACAATTTTTTATTTAGCATCACAATTTACATAATTATTTACAGATAACAGACATTACACGAGCTTTTAGATGCAAGCCATCTACAATAACCTGTATGGGCTAGCCAAGGTAGATGGCTCAAATATATCGTGAAATATAAATGTACAACACAAGCATCAGTAATTTTTTTCAAAATCTAGATACTAAATAAATAATGTATAGAGGTAAATATAGAATATAAATGTACAGTAATTAATATAGAGAAATAAAAGAAAAGAAAATAGAAAGCTGCATGTTAAAGAAAGGAACAGAGTAATATGTTTAGTACAAGGTTGAAACTAGTCTTAGCTTATAATAAATAAGTATGATTCATGTGGAGTAAGATTTAAGATACTGATCTTTGAGTTTCAATTTGAAATTTTCTTTGCTCAGTTTTTTAAAAGGTTCATCTATGTCATTCCATATTATAGCACCATATTTTAGCTGGTGCATTACTAATATTTAATATTTTACACACGCTAGTACAGACCTTAGCGTTTCTTTGATTTTCTAACAAGGATAGTCTTAGTTTCTTCAAAAGTGTGGTATATGATGTATAATAATGACTAAAAACAAAGGGTAAGGCTCTTTCATTAACCTTTTCTAATTTATTCTACATCTTTTGCTGCAATGATGCCATACTTCTGAGCAGTAGTTAAAATTAGGTAGTATAAACGAGAAATATGTGTCATATATGAACATTTTTTTCATTATTTGTAATACTGCTATTTGACATGACACTCTTCTACATAAACTGCAGATCTAATGTTCAAATTTTAACTTAGCATCGACTGTTATTCCTAATAATTTAATTTCACTACTTAAGGGTAGAGTGATGTGATGCATTTAAAGTTCAAATTGTTTTCTGTTCCACGGCTTGATACTTATCAGGATTTCTTTTTGTGCAGTTTTCTTCATACCAGCAGTCTGTGCTCACAAGATCAGCATTTATTGCCTCGTCAACTTTTGGTGGGTCTTTGTCAGCAGTAGAGATTTGAGTATCATCAGCGTAGGTGAATAGCGTGCTTTGTTTTACTGAATGCTGCAGGTCATTCATAAAGATATTAAACAATACAGGGCCTAATATGGATCCTTGGGGAATTCCTTTTGTTATTGATTGCCAAGTTGAAAACGTGTCTCCAAGCTTCACTCTCTGTGTATGGTTAGCCAAATAATCCTTTAGAAGTTCAATTGCTGTTTTGTTGGCTCCATATTGTTTCAACTTACTTATGAGTAGGCCATGTAGTCTAGAATTGAAGGCTTGGGACAGATCCATCGATATTATTCCAACAGTTTTGTGGTCATCTAGTTCCATATGCCATTTCAAATACATATATATGATAGAGTATTTTGAAATTGTGGATTTATTCTGCTGTGGATGATTCTCTCGAACACTTTGGTTAGAACTGGCAAGATTGTCAACGGTCTGTAGTTGGTTTTATTTAGTGTGCAATTTTTCTTGTGGACAGGAATGATTTCACCTCATTTCCAAGAATGTGGTATTTTTCCAGTTTTTAATACATGGTTGAAGACATTGAAATGATGACATAACACATCAGCAGATTCTTTGATAGTGCATGCAGGAATTAAATTGTGGCGTTGTTTGTTTTCATTTTCTTTATAATACTGTTGACTTCAACAGAATTTGTTTCCCCCACAGACCAATTCAGTGATCCATTTAAGTGTGAATATATGTGTTCAAGATTAGGTGTACATTCTTCAAGACTGTCATCTGTTTTTCACACATCCATAAAATAGGTATTTAATGTTTCTGATACTTCTTTCTGGTCTTTAATTACTCTCTCATTGTCTTTGAGAATAATACAGGTAGAATTGACATTTTTGCGCGAGTTGATATAAGGCTTAATGGTCTTCCAGAACTGGTTTTGTTTAGAATGTTTTTCTGTAGAGATGGTCTTAAAATGATTTTGCAAAGCTACAATACAATACAATACAATACTTTATTGACAACTCCCCATAGGGGTTTTTCAGTGACAATGATAAATAAATTTAAATAAACTAAATACATAAACATTGTTAAAATACTAAATAAATAAACTCTAAAAACTATAAAATACTATGATAAAATTTTAAATATATACTTGGCCTGATTGAGCTAGTTATGACAATAAGAACTTTTTTAAAATATCTAATTTAAGATTACGTTTAAAACTACTTAAACAAGGGCTTACTTTAAGTTTGTGGCTAATGCCATTCCAAATATTTACAATGCGATAATTAAAAGACCTCTGGCCAGTTGCTGTTTTACACAGTGGAATAAGCTCTCGTTCTCATGCTTACAACTTAATTTCGCATCTGTAGCTCTCCCAATCATCAGGATGTCTGGATTTATTAAACTTTTTCTTGAGGCAATCACGTAATCTTCTAGCATTCTGAATTTCTTTAGTTGTGAATTTGCATTGATCAGGCCGTTTTTTGAAAGATCTTACAGGAGTGGAGTGAAAAATATAAATAAATTGCAAAGACCTTGGTGAAACAAGATGTATTCGAGGAACTTCTCACTGGATATGGCTGAGCAACTGTCACTATATCAAAGCAATAATTGAAAGCCAGATATTTTTGTCATTTGAACTTTGTTTACGTTAGACCATCTAATTGGATTAATTTTGGCCTCCTTTTCCCTCCACTCCCCCTTTGGCCAAAAAAAAATTAATAAGCGCCTCCCCCGAATAAGCGCCTCGCACCTTGTTATAGTATACTAATACCAGTACTGTTGTAGTAGTATAACATTGATATTATTGATATTAAGAGGAAAGCATACTTTGACACTTGTGTACGCGTTTCCTGAGGATGACCAGCTCCAAACATGACTCTGTTTGTAAGGGAAAATTTTTATAGTCGACAGCACAGAAGAGGACAATGCAGATGGCATCCATATTGAAATCAAAGTCTAACCTGACAGCAGTGTGCGAAGTTAACTATGGTGAAGTAAAAATATATTAAAAATATATCACATCACATCACACTTGTTATCAGTTTTTCCTTACCAAAATCTCCAAGAAATATCTCATCTCTAGTTTCCATTTCGTGGAGCTTGTTGAAGACAGGTTCTGGTGAAACCCATAAAAATCTTGTGGAAAAACCCTTTTCAGCGCTACCACTCTGGCAAAGTATGCCTTCTGCAGTAGAAGGTTGAGTAATGCTGCCAATTGTAAAACTTGTCAGTGGCATGCTGAAATTGCATTTGTAGGAAACTAACAAAAACAGATGTAAATGTGGTGTTAATGTTATGATTCAGCAGTAGACATAAACACTAGAATAAATTGATTTGTTCCATCTCAAAAATCGCAATTACAATACACGTGTTCAGTGTTGATCTATTCATGCATTGACTCATTCACGCACTACCGTATTTACTCGAATAAGCGCCCCGGTGCTTATTTGAGGGAGGCGCTTATTCAGTGGGAGCAAACGCGTACACAAGTGTCAAAGTATGCTTTCCTCTTAATATCAATAATATCAATGTTATACTACTACAACAGTACTGGTATTACTATACTATAACGAGGTGCGAGGTGCTTATTCGGGGGAGGCGCTTATTAATTTTTTTTTGGCCAAAGGGGGCGCTTATTCGGGGGAGGCGCTTATTCGAGTAAGTACGGTAACCTGTTTTTCTCGTCCATGACAAACCATTATGCAATTGCAGTAACATCGCAAGATCTTGCAAATCGGTTAAAGTATTCCCCTTATGTATATTCATTTGCGTCAGGAAGTGGGTCAGCTCATCATATAGACCAAGCATCTTAAACTTGTTTTCATTCGTGAGCACCACCAACTTCTCCATGGTAGCCTCCTCTTCCGACCACACTGGGTTTTCGTCGGTCAACTCCAGAGAAGATCTAGTTCGATCGACTACACGCCTTAGGAACCTGTATATAATGGACTTGTCACATCCACTGGGCATGGTTATAATAAGCCATAGAATGACTGGTTCGTACTAGTCAGTGCCCTCCACGTGTACGGTGGCATGGCTCATGGCATAGCTTGTCAATACCATGAGGCCACTTAAAATGGACAAAGGAGGTAGGCTCAAAGCCTTTCCCATCTGGAAACAACCCTATTTTGCACAGAAACAAACACACAATCAGTCTGAAATAGACAGTCCCAACAAAGAAGTAGATATGATACAAAGCAAAGACTATACTGATAACAAAGCAATTGTACGGACAGTACTCACATTTTTCAAACTTTCTGGGCCCAATTCCCACCTCATGTCATACTCCCAACATTTTTCTAGGTCAAGGCGAGCCTGCCTTGGAGATTTCTGCCTGGATCGTTTCAGCGTTTCAGGCATATTTCCAATAGTGAACAAAACTATAACTACAGTCTTGGGGGGAGGGAGAGAAGGAAAGGGCCAGCTTTTTGTAAGTCTAAAAATAGTAGGATCAGTCTTGCCGTGTACATTAGTGATTCTTGTGCTCTTATTTTGTTACTTAAAAGTTTTAAAAATATTTCTTAGCCAATCTCTCTCATGAAGTGAAATGCTCCTTCTAGAAAGAAAGAGCTTGAAGACGACTAAAAGATGGGCATTTGCAGTATGCAATGCTATAGGAAAATTCATTGGATGACGAGGGAATTCCACGTTGAATGTCACGAGAAAAACGATATCATTTTTTCGAGTGAAAATTCAATGTGGAATTCCCTGATTCTAGGAAATTAATTTTCCTTGAATCCCATAGCGGACATAGAAAAAATAAACAGAGAAGATTTTGCCCATTTTTTCAAAGCGCATGTCAAGCCATTCAAGAGCAAGTACACAAAAATAGCCAGCGAATGAGAATGAAGCTGTAGTCATGAATGAAAATCATCTCACTTGCAAACTTACTTTGCTTCAACCTCGTGTCGAGTATTTTGAGGAACAAAATTATTTTCAAACTACTGGAAAATTTACTTTATTTGACTGCAATTGGAACTGGAAACCATGTAAACATTGTCCTGGAGGAATGTCGATGTCATGAATGGCAAAACAACACTTGTTTGTCAGGGAAAATGGTCTGGAGCATTTCATTGACACTGCGGAAAAAGTAAGTTAAGTAAAGTCGAAAATTTTCTCCCTGTCTCTCCTATATATTCATACCTTCCACAGCCACATGGAATTCTGTACACGACGTTTGATCTTTTGTCTCCTAGTGGGAAAAACAAAATCAATGCCATACTAGACCACATTAACGCGATAGAACCAGGAATCATCAAATCCACTGTCAAGAACAACAATTAGCTTTCAATCTACAGCTATGAGTACCTTTCTGACTACTAACCTTATAGGAGCTAGCTTTATGGGTGGAGCGATATTTTTTACCCAAAACCCATTACTATAATAAACAGCCACTGATCTAATCATGTTGATATCAGACTGTTCAAATGCAACCAAAGATTATCATAAAATAAATGAACTTATGGTTCTTGCTAAGGAGAAATTAGCTTAATGGACATCATAAAGACTAAAGAGCTCATTAATGGTAATACACCACAAAACCACCTGAGATTGGCATTTGGTAAAGGAGCAGGAGTCTGTGATGCTTTCAAATTGTGTCCTGTCCTGTCCTGGACTTTGATACCCCTTTTTGATGTTCCCTAGACTTGATCATCTCAAATGTACAAGAAACGAATCATTACTGAGACAAAAAATTGCGTAAATTTATCTTCCAAAGTGCTTTCTGAAATGCAAATGCAATTCCTCCCCAGTTCAAGGCAGCTAGAAACTGCATTACCAGATAAAGCACAGAGCTCAATAACGAAATCACTTTCTGGAAAATTTGGAAATTAGCCAACTTTGTGGTGAAACTTCAGCTGTTGTCTCAACGAAATTGTTCAAGGTTTCTGGCACATTCCATACACCAACTTTTCCATCCAGTGACCAGTGGCATAGTACAAAACCACATATTGGTTTAGAAGATTTCCTAAAAGCAAAAAAATTGCTTTAGTTGCATGATGACATTAAATGACACTATGACGATCACTAGCAGTGCCATTACAAAGCATGAAAACTCCTCTTTTGTTCATATTAGTTCTTATAAGGTGCACCCTGAGATAGAGTATGTCCCCCCTCCCAAAAAATTACTTGCCACCATAGAGGTGACCATGAACCAAACAATCAAACCATACCTTTTTCTACCTTGCTTCTGAAGGGAGTTTGTAAAACCCAACTTTAGCTATCGAATAGAATAGAACTTTATTAAAATTACATTGCAGCGATTTTCGCTGAATTATGTAATATTACAATGAAATTTAAAAAAAGCCTAATACCTAAATTATATAATATATACAACTATTTAAAGATTCATTTATCTTATCATATAAGGAATAAATGTATTTCTAAATCTTTCTGTGCGTATTGCTGGTGACTCAAAAGGATGATGATTTCTAAGGTTATATCTTGTATTATTTTTTCCCTGCTAGCAGAGTCTCTCTCATTACAGTCCTGCAATGAAAATGTGAGACTTTGCCGATCTAAGCCGTTTTCTTTGATACACTGTGTTGAAGCAAACCTGTTCAAAACCGGTTTTAACTGGAAAAGGCTCTGTTGTGATTGGACAGTAAAGTCGCATGTATAGTTGTAAGAAAAGTCTTGCTGTCATGCAAGGTTCAAACGTCTCGAAACTTGGATATTTGTGGACGAAATCGACTAAAGACGTATATTTTCAGTTTTATCGTAAATGCAGGATCAAAATTTGGAACCATTTACAATGTTTTGTAGGAAATCTGAGAAATAAGCAGAAGTGACCTGAGGTCTTTTAAACTAAACGAGAAAATATACCCTCTTAGAAGATTTCTTGATAACTTGATCTATATGTGCATTCTATTTTAAATTGCTGCTTATAGTCTGAAGCCCTAATAATTTGGCATTATTAGTATTAAATGACCTATTTATCTGGTCATAATTGTTTGTTATTGCTCTTGCTTTGAAACATAAATGTGACTGAACAGTAAAAGCACAGACTTCACGTGACTAATTGAGTACAGTATACCTGAAAATGTTGCAACTTTTCCAGCTTTAAATACAAAATATAAAAATTGGTTAGGAAAGAAAGAACGAAATTAAGAAAGAAACAAAGAAAGATAGATAGATAGATATATAGATAGATATATAGATAGAAAATAAAAGAAGAGAAAAACAAACAGCCATAGTTGAATTAGTGCAATCAGGACAAGGGCACAATATAAAGGGAGTTCACGTGACTCCTTCCAAGAGTCATTAAAAACTCGTTAACTGGAGGTTCTTTGCTAGCTCTTCACTTGTAATCAACACATAAATATTACAGCCAACAGTTCCATACCTCGCGATGTTTGCTTTACTTCTCTCAAAACATTGTTTGACGCAACCCATGCAGTAGCTTCAGTAGCTAATTTACAACCACAACCCTATAATAGACAAAATAGTATACACTACTACCAAAACAGGTAGAGTGAGGATTGGACTCGAGATAACTCACTCGTCCTTCGTCACGTGATCATGAATTCTTTGAGTAATTCGTGCACGCATGTGATCACATTCCATTCCCGTCTCTTCAAGTCAAATTTGCTTGAACTGAACTTAGAACTGCTATAAAACAGTTCACAATGATTCAGCTTAAAGTATTCTATAATATATCATTCCCGGTCGACAGATGTCAGATTATTATGACTGAAGAAGAAAATCTTTTAACATTTGAAAGTTTGCTGGGGATAATTAGACGACAACTAGAGTGCTTTCAATTCATACCTAATGAGGAACTGCGTCTACAGTATTTGGACGACGAAGAAACTTACGTAAATTTAAATGAAGAGTCGCTTGAAGATGCCCTAAGATGTGCTTTTCCAGTTTCTACGTTCAGAAGACTAAAAATAAAGATAAACTGGCAACCCAAATCTACCCCCGAGATGCTTGCAGCCAAAAGACGAAGCGACAGCGCGCCAAAAGCGGATCTGGACTGTGTGAAAGAAAATGTCAAAATTACTAGTAAAAAACATCTAGATTTCAAGTAACACAAAACCGAATGTATCAAGCACAGATACTTTGCATGCCACAAGTGGTCCCGTTTGGGTTACAGAAAATAAAATAGGAGATTCACCACCTCGTAAACAACAACGACCTCTAAGTACATTTACTAGTACGTGGCCGGCAGATAGTCTTCCAACTGAACAAGCCAAATACAGGTCACCATTAGATCTTCTAATAGAAGACAAAGAAAGAGAAGTATCTGAAAAAAGACAAGAATTCTTTAAGTTGCAGCGAGAATGGGAAATAATCAATTCAAAGTACGAGAAACGCGAGGGTGTAGATTACAGTAAACCGTCATGCACATATTGTCATCGCCGTGAAGGCCATAACCGCGTTAACTGCCCTTACAAAGGCCTTCCCTGTACATCGGCAGAATTCTGCAAAGATTTAAACAAACATAAAGATGAAAAGGATTTTGTAATGGCAGCAACAAACAAACTCCAGGCGACAGACAAACAAGTTAAGCAGCTTGAGAGTACTTTGTCTATGAAAAGGACTTTGAGGTGTCAACAAACGAATTCATTTCCAAAACTAATGCGGAAACGATTAATAAGTGAAAATCCTCAACGCTATCTCAGTCCACAAGGATTTGAGAATTGGAAGCAAGTTAATATGGATTTGAAAAAGTTGGAAAAGCATTTTCATGGCAAAATTCCAGGGGAAGATATCAGTCTAATTACAGCGCTAGACGAGTACGACTCCAAATTACAGACAACGTCGACTAAAGGAAAACACGAAGACGGAAATCCTGTTCGAACTCTTTGGGAACTCAAAGGAATTACCTGGCCGAGCAGCTCAGATTGAATGAAAAGGCTTTCAGCCGAGAACTGACTGATAATGTTCTGTAATGTTTATATTCTGAAAACTTTCACTTGAGTTGTTGTTATATACTAGTCGGCTTACTAAGTAAATATTTCATTCTTGAGAGTAAATGTTAGAAACTTATGTTACAGAAATTGTTTTCATAGTTAAACTTATGATGTAGTTCAAAGATCGAATTCAGTAGTTTAAATTATTTCACTGCAGGTACTAACGTTCAGTGATCACACCGCGACGTAAACAGAAACTGACAACTATTATGTTACTAAAAATACAATTTTCCCACTCTCTTGTATTAAAGAACTGTCATATATTGAATGCTATATCTTGTATTTACAATTACAGCATAAAATGAAGCTTGTGTGAATCGAAGAAACATGCATATTTACTATTATCCAGGTATTATTCTTGTTTGTAACTGAGTGCCGTGTGAACCACGACAACAATGAGATGAGTAGATAAGAATCAGGGTGTTCTGAATTCCTTTATTACAATCAATATATCACAAAATCGAGTTGTAAAATCCCAACATGTCAGTGTCTGTAACATGGCCTAGAGCTTGATATATGGCAACATGCACATTTTGCTTCAATACTAGTGTAAACTCTTCTCTTTTCAAAACAGTTTTTATTTTATTAAAGGCATATTCAGCAGCATTAAACTCTGGAGAAAGGGAGGGCGTGTATATAACATTTGCTCCCATTTGCATAAGCCATCTTTGCAAAGTTTCGCCAGCATCATGACGATGAATAGCGCAATTATCGAGAATAATATAGTCCCTGAAATCTATCACTGGATTACCATAATCACTTCTCGCTTGTCCCGCTTCACCGAAGAAATTTAGAAAACTTATAGTGTCAGAAGCTCCTTTGATAGTGTTCGCATAAAGTACTCCTTCTAGGCCACACAGTAAGTTGAGAGTTATATTAGCGCCCTTTTTATTTCTTGATATTTCAATGGCAGGAGTTCCGCGTAAGGAGTGTCCATACACAGGATTGCCCGTACCTGTGTGAACCCCTGCTTCATCAAAGAATTTCAACTTTTCAGGAGGCAATGAGCTGATTGTATCTAAGAAGTTTTGACAGTAAATCATATTAGGGGCGTGAATTTTTCTGCAGATGGCTTCGTTAGTCGTTTTCTGGTATGTTGTCCATCTGAAAATTTGTTTCTTACGACATTTCCAATTGCGGACAAGGACGTCCCACCTTGTAGTATACAGTAGTTGTCTATATCTTCTTTAATAGACTTGTAAGTTTTAGAGGGCTTTTCTATTTTAAGGAACTCGACTAGTTCAACGTCCTCTTCTTTCAGGTGTGGCGGGTTTCCAGAAGTATGTTTCGTTGGCCTATGGTCTCCAGTGTTACAAACTTGCTTCCACAACTTCGCAACAAATGTTGCCGAGACACGAAATCTATTTCCAATGTCCTTGAATTGACCCGGAAATAACCCAGAAGCAAGGTCTCCTCCTTCGCTAACAATTGTATCAATGATACTTGTCCTAAGATCTTCATCCAGGGATTGTCCTCGACAGTACGTGCGTCCTTTCTTTGATACTGAATAACCCGCACATTTGATCTCAGGAATTTGAGCACGTGAGCTCAGGAATGCGAAGTCAAACGAGTGTGTTTTCTCGAACCCAATTTCCACTCTACCTGTTTCGGTAGTAAAGGTGTTTCATAAGCAAAATCATAAGCCCCTGTGAGTCATACTCTTATAGCTAAGCAATATATACAAAATTGGTTGTCCATTCCTCTTCTGCCAAGTTTAAATTTTTCATCTTTCTTTTTTAACATTAACAGGCTAAGAGCTTTGAAATTGGCAGTAACTGAAAAAATGTTTGCCTATATTTAAAACGAGGAATGCCTAAATTCAGGCCTATCTGATGAGATGAATAGTCAGATAGACAATGCTGAGGTATTTATGGTTTATTATTCAACTCAGTGTAGACTTTACCTGTAAATTTCACCCTGTATTATTTTCTGGCAACCTTTATCCCATTTTGTTTTAGGTCTTTCTGACCATTCAGATGTCTTACTAACTCCTTAATTTCAATTCTGAATAAAAGATTAGTAATAATAATGATAATAATAACATTATTTATCCTACAAAATGGATCAGCCTAATACCAATGGTAATAGCTGGCATCAACCCATGTGTATAATTAGATAACATTGTAAGTAATGATGTACACTAGAAAAAACTCTCCTCTATCAAAACTCTTTTGATTACTTCTAAACTTTACGGAATTCCCCGCATGGAGGATTGTGAAAAAAAGAGATTATTACTGTTCTCAGATTTGCGGTAGAGGACGTCTATTTCCATTGCATTCCTACTTTTAAAACCATTTGATTGGTCAGTTTTCTCGTTCAATTCTTTTGTAAACAAACTTTAGTTTCCCAGAATCATTGGCTATTTGCTAGAATATCAGTGCAGTATCACTGTGCGCGAGTTGCGTAGTAGGCTAAAATTTCAATGGTAGCTAGTCATCTTAATTCAAATCATGAACGTAACATACCTATTGTCCTCTTTACAATTTGCTATTACAATGGGAAAAACACCTTTGCAGCTTTGTACATATGTACTTGGATCTATTGGAACTATGTCAATAGTAAGATATTCTCATTGAAAAGATGCCCACTCATATGGGAAATGCAATTCCAGAGACATTGAGTGGTGAAAGGTATAGTCAGTATAAAAGTATTGTTGCCAAAGGGGAGCTGGGAGGGTTGCCACACTCTTGCTTTCCGTTGCTAGTTTTCGAAGAAGACAGTAGAACTTGCTTTGTTTGGACTTAAAAACCTTCTTAAGGACCCAAGGGATTAAATTGCACGTGCCCCATGGATAAACAACTGTTTTAAACTTAGTTTAAGGAGTCAAGCAATCAATGAGAATAGGAAGTTAGAGTCGTTAGGATTAGCACAGACGGGACACTGAACGGCTGGGAGCCAAAGTCTTGGGACTTCGGGTAAGGGCTGCAAAAGAGATACCAAAGTGAAACATACTGTAAGAAAAGATGTGAGTAAAGGAGGACAACACACTAGGGACACAGGATAATATTTTTGCAGTATTTATTTGGGTATAAACTACAATGCTCATAAGTATACAAATAGAGTAAATCAGTGCATGTATAAACAAACCGACTAAAGTTCATGCATTAGTGTTGGAAATGCGGAATGCCCAGAGATCACAGGTCAAAGGGTGAGTTTCCCAGCAGGCACTACCTGTCTTGGATGGAAAGAGAAGGACATTTGCCTCTCCTTTTGATCCCAATTTGAAGCAGGAAGATGCGCACCGGGTAAGTAGAGGCCACCAATAATGCTTGGGAGATAGATCGGGCCCAACAATGGAAAATGGACAACGGCCAACCTTGAGGCTGAAGATGCATAAGAAGGGGGGCAATTAAAGTGAACGACGGGAAAATATAGGCATTGTCGTGATCAGATATTTGCTGAGCAAATACAATGACTCCGGATGAGCCAGCACAAGGGAGGGGTGAAACGAAGCGCAAGGGACTACCAGCAGCATCATATCGAACGTTATCTGGAAGGGCCATGAGGTCGTTAGTGTGCGGGCCAAATGCAGTTTCGATCTTGCGGCAGGATGTCTTGGAAAGAGTGCAGTCTTAGTCCGAGACAGTATGAGAAAGGGAATCTGCGATGTTCAGCGCTGAGGGAACAAAATGTACTACCAAAGAGATGGTGTTATGCTCCATCGAGGAAGTGAAGTCCTTCATGATCTCCGTAATTGCAGATGAGTTAGAAATCTGGTGATTCCAGCTGTCGACAATGGCCTTGTTATCAACAAAGGCATCAAGTCAAACATTATGCACATCAGTTAACAGAAATGTAAGAGTGGCAAGGAGAACTTTTGCTTCTCTGACAGCGATAGGAAGGGATTCCTCATCGCAATGACCGCAGATTCCTTGTGGAGTTTGGGCACCTGGAACTTTAAGAACCCCACCTCGGCCTGGTTGGCAGCATCAGAGTGGCAAGAGATGCTTACGTGTTTCTCTTCTTTCCATGTAAGAAAATCAATCCGCCAATGGCGAAGTAACTCGTGGATTGTTCCCTTTAGTTAAATTAGTTTTATTTTAGTTAAATTTGAATTTTGAAGGCAAAATTATAGATCAATTAAAGCAATACATATTTTTTTTAAATGATAGATCATTGCTCTCACAAATTTAAACATTAAGTTTGGGCCCACCTGTAAAGCATTTAAAGGAATTTTTAGAGAGTCAGTTGGATAATTATTAATAATATTAGCTAATGTAATTTTTTTAGCAAAAAATAATAGACTTGAGTACGAAAGAACAAAAGAAAAAGATAATGAAGCAAAGAAAAAAGAAAAAAAAAGAAAAAAAAAGAAAAAAAAAGAAAAAAAAAGAAAAATAAAGAAAAAAAAAGAAAAAAATTGTATGTACCACCCCGGGAGTCGAACCCACGATCATTGGAATTTCGAGCCAGCAACGAACCGCTTGAGCTAATGAGCCATTCACTGATTTCAAGGTGATATTTTTTATATATATTGCTAATTTACATTTATAACCTCCTTGAATTTGTTAAATATGTACAAATTATGAAAGAAGTTTCTCTATGAACCAAATATCGCTATGAATAAAATAAATTACTCCATAAAAGTACTCATGATAGCCACCAAACTTAAACTTAATACGCTTTTTTGATGCCGTTTCGGCCAGCGGGGCCGTAGCGGTTCGGCACGGCCAGTTTCGTACTCAAATATGATTTCGTTTGCTTTTTATTTCAACATTTACTCTCGTGCCGATAGAGTACAAACACTAAATGCTTGGATGGCTCGTTGATATTGGACTGGCGACGATTTTTGATATTGGACTTGCGACGATGTTTGTTGTTTGAAGACAGCGACTACAAACGGACCCGATTGTTTTCACATCCGAGAATCGAACAGCTCAACTTGGAGATGTGACGAATTCCAAGCTGCAGAGGGAGCTGAGAGTAGTTCAGTACAAAATATGACAAGAAATAAGAAATTATCTATTCAGATTTATAGGTGATTTTTGCCTATCTTCGCGGAGTGTAGACCCTACATGTAGACCACGAGGTATAATGTCGAGGGTCGACATGTTAAATTGGCTTGTATTACCGAGCAGTTTTTACCGAGCTTAGATCGTGTGCCTAAAAATTGTTGCTTTGTACACAAATCTAAAACAGTTACATTACGTTCAAAGCTTCCCGAGTGCTATACTGGTCACCGAAAATTATTATAGAGTATGAGGGGGAACACCGTACGGCCTACGATACGATACGGTTACAGCAGGAATTTCGAATGTTTTTATAGAAACTATGATACTGGTACAGTTACGATACAGTACGGTAAGTTTCTCACTCATACGAAAACGACTCTAACGCAAGTTAGCACCGTATCGTATTATCAAGAATAGACCGGAAGTAAAGTTTGACAGACCGGAAGTTTACAGGAAAGTGAGTGAGTGAGTGAGTGAGTGAGTGAGTGACACAATAGCTTACTACTTTATGTATGGTACCATTCTACTTAGACAATAGATAGATTGAATAGTTGTTGTCATACACGAAGTAGTAACCTGACTCATTTGCATATTCGACCCCTCACAATAACTCGTGGATTTTCAATCCACGAGTTAAAAACTGGTTCAGGTAACCAAGAATCGCAACTGGAGGATTTCTTTTCCAAGAGGACTAGCCGTATTGAAAGAGCAGAACATTTCTGGACTCGCGAGATGCGAGTTGAAATGCGTTGTTAGAAAACAACTTAGCAGCAGGCACTATCAGAGCAAAAGATGTAGTTTTGCCGGTGAATTTCTGCAGTTGTTTTAAGGATACAGTATTGTGCTTCATGATGGATTCTCACAGCTCGGCGAACTTTAGATGTTTATCTTCTGGTAAACTAAAGGCCTGTTTTTGGGAGTCCCACAGGTAACCCAAAACATGTACCACTCTTTGGAGTTTCAGTATGCATTTTGTAAGACCAATAAAGTAATCCAAGGATAGGAATACTAAACACACAATAAAGGACACCACTCTTTATATGTACCACTCTTTGGAGTTTCAGTATGCATTTTGTAAGACCAATAAAGTAACCCAAGGATAGGAATACTAAACACACAATAAAGGACACCATCTCGGCTAGCTGGAAACCAGAGAAATGCTTGGTGAAAGTTTGAGGGAGACGTAACTGTCCTACATGTCTAGCATCAATATATTGCATGTAAGGAACCCCCAGGAAATGGATGTAACTTGTTGCAACTAGACCAATTGTGTTATAGATGAATGCGCTCGCTTTCCATCCGAGGGGCAGATTAGTGTAAAGAAAATACCAGCCACTCCATTCCAAACCAAAAAACTCATGACTAGTAAACAAACACACGTGGTCATAACCACTTTTGTCATCGAAAGATGTTTGGAAGTGATCATTCCCAACATAGCGCAGTAGGTCAGTTATATAATCTAAGGAAAATGGGGAGTCCTTGATCCAGCAATTCAAGAAGCATTCGTCATGACACATTTGAGGCTTCTGCGGCTCTATACTAATTGGCATGACTAAGTAGAGGGGCGTAACCTTTCCAATCTCGCCCCAAACCGTAAGCGAACTGTTGCAGACTCTTTCCAGGATAGTGTCCGAGATGAAATCTGAAAAATTGGCACATAATTTTGAATTTTGACTCCTTCTGAGATCCAATTACAAACAGGTTGGTTGGTGCTTTGTTCGGTCATTATCTTTTCTCAAGTTATGCGATGGTTGTGAATATTTCCAGAAACAAAGGTATTTGGATCCCGGAATCTAATCTAAGTAGGTGACGCGCAAAAGTCACCATTGCATGCTCTGTCTATAGGTGGAAGTGGTCCTCCCAAGAAGTGGGATTCCCCTCCCAATGACAGGTGACTTCCTCGTTTGGGTGTGAACAACAACGCACCAAACGTGCTCCAAAAGACTGGCAAAAAATGATGAAAGAATAGGGCATTAGGAAAAATTCAGGACAGAAAATGAAAGTAAAGAAATGGAAAGGGGATACCCACCACCGAGCCGGACCAGGAACCCGTCAGACAGGTTATAGGGCGTATCTAAAAATACCCTTCTGGTACGACTAGGATGGGGGATAGGAATAAAAGAATTGCAAATACATTGTATAAAAAGATTGTACAAGGAAACAGCATACAGCATCCAAATACTTCTGAACTGTAACTGAACAAATTTGAATGTAAATATCCACACTAGTACATAAAGGAGCTCCATTATTGTTATTCTGCTTTAATGTATTCGTTAATTATTCATTTATTGGCTAACTGCGAGCTATCAAAACAAAAACTAAGAGTTAAACCAAGGACATCCTAACGGTTGGCATTCCTTCGGTTCTAGTTAGCAGCCCAGCAGTTACGAGCTATATGTCCGCGTTTCCCGCAGTTGAAGCACACCAAGGGTATTGTTACATTCTATGTCAGACGCAACAAGTCTGCCTGGTGGATTATGGCATCTGCCGTTAAAGCACAAACCTTGTACACCCTTGAACTTGGCTGACAACAACTTTGTTTCCATAAATCGTTTCTTTTACAGCTTCATAACGTGTAATATTTTGATGAATGTTGTAACTAAATGCCATTTTGTTCATAGTCTCTCTAGTAATAATCCGAACACGTGAACAGATGGTCATATGACTAATTTACATACAACTAAATCACAGTCCTTAACAGGTTGCGTCGCTTGACAACCAATTGAGGGTATGGTGCAGGTCTATAGGAGGCAACGCTAGGACCTTGCTTTAAGGCCTTCTGGATTTCCTTGCGACCTCTACTTTGTCTTTGTTACCAACCGAGTTAAGCAAGATGTTCTGCAAAGCCGGGTTATTTATCAAGGCCTTGCTTCAAGACAATGTTGAAGCGAGCAGCTCTCTCGTTCCCTTTATCTCTAGCAGTATCCACCAATTGCTCGAGTGCTTCCATGGCCGTGAAGGGGTCAAAAAGTGGAGGTGGTTTTGCCAGGTGCTGCCTTAATAAAGCCAGAGCTGCATCCACATTTGAAGTATCGTGTAAACACTTAAACTCTTCAAATTGCCTCTACAAAGCAGCCACACCCTCGTCCTATTAAATTAACACAGAACGCAGCAGCTCAGTATCACAGTCCTATGTAAACACGGTACAAGGTGAGCAAAGACAAAATGAGGGCGTGAGGAATTTGGAATTCAAAACATGAGACTGTATAGGTCTTGCAACATAAAGTGCCACTTATGTATAAGCTGAACGTTTAACTGTTTAAAGTTAAGGAAGTACAACTAAACATATAACTAAAAACAGGCTAAACCCAAATGAAAAGGATTTACTAGAGTAAATACACATAGAGCATTAAACATAGGGTAAACCAACATGACAACTAAAGACTCTATTGCCAAACGGCCACTACATGTGCTCAAAATGCGCTAAATTATAGACTCTATTGCCATAACGACTAAAGAAATTGTACAAGGGTCGCCACATGACCAAACGCCAAACTATAGAATTAGCTGAGACACGGCTAACAAATTTGAAAATTTAATTTAATTTATTTAGGGTCGCCAAAAGACCAAACGCCAAACTATAAACTTGGCTGACACACAGCTTCACAAAACTTACTAGGGTCGCCACACTACCAAACACCAAACTATAAATTTGGCCGACACACGGCTAACAAATTTGAAAATGTACTAGCTTCGTAACACAACCAAACAACAAATTCAAACTCAGCCAACACACGGCTAGCTAAACCATTAACTTTTCTATGTACGCCACGTGTTCCGAATATAAAAGTATCTAAGGGAACTAAGCCAATACTGCCAAAGAAATGTACACAACCAAATATATACTAGATTGAAGATATGAACGCTTTTAGTCAATAAAATGCTAGGTATAAACAACCAACATAGGCTTGAAAATATGGGAATACAAAACAGATATACCTCATTTTGCTGAGCCACAGCTTGTGCTGCAGGTTGGTCAGCAGGGACTTGAGCTTGAGGGTTATCTTGTTGGTTTTGCTGGGTGCCTTGCTGGAGTTGCGGCTGTTGTAGCTGCTGTAGCGGAGCAGGGTCTGGTTGAACTGGAGCAGCCATACTGAGTAATTTGGAGCTTCGGCGACAAGACATACTCTTGCTTTGTGTTGATAGTTTTCAAAGAAGACGATAGAACTAGCTTTGTTGTGACTTAAAAACCTTCTTAAGGACCCAAGGGATTAAATTACATGCGCCGTGTGGGTAAACAACTATTATAAACTTAGTTTAAGGAGTGTGGGAGTGAAATCGTGGCCATCCAATCAATGAGAATAGGAACTTGGTCACTTCCTATAAAGGAAGATAAAGTAAGAGGTAGTAGTGAACGAATTGGTGTACATCACTGATACTAACATCTAGATAACTCGGTGTTTTAAAAGAAAGAAAAGTAAAGGAGGCAATTTTAACAAAAGCAATGAAAACTTCCCAGTGTGATTAATTTTAAGTTTTGCTCAAATATTCCGTTCACATCGGGGCAAGTTGTCCCTGGTAGCAGGGATGACTCTTTTGTTTTCTTTTCCCTGGGGGACATTCCTACTACCCAGGGAAAACTAACCTTTATGGGAACGGGTCATAATATGTATATGCCTATGCACTTCACTATTTCATTCCACACCATATACATATAGTCTGTACAGCTTTAATCAAGTGCCTTTATGACCCTGATTTCCGCTATTTACACTTACAGCCACCACGCAGAATACACCATACGAATAGTCAGAACGCTAAAAGTTTGGCACAATAAAACCTGTGGGACGGTGTGGCTTTTTCTCCTTTTGAGCACAGTTAAGTATTTCTTGGCTACATCAATTTATATCAATTGTGGAAATGTGATTAGCGTGCCTAAATAATACTGCATATTAGAATTTCTGAAGGAGAGCAAATTGACTAATCTGCATGTTAAGCGCTCTGAAATATGTAGCAATGAAATAAAGGTTTTTAATAGATTCAGATTTTGTTTGTAGAACACCAAAACATTGTTTATTAGAATCAATCCTTAGCTGACTCAGTTACGTTTTTTTAGACATTTACTACTACTTCAAAATAATTTATTTTGGAAAACTTCCCTAAATATCATTCAATTACTTTCGGGCCAAAGAAGAAAGCACCCACTTTACAAAAAAAAACTAAATTAAAGATGGTAGACAAAAAGTTTGAAGTATAAAAGTTTAGTAAACTGATCAAAAGTAGAATGTCATCGTTCATTAAGCTTTCATGTTCATTTTGTTGATTTATGGTGTGATCGTCTGAAGTAATTTCAATTAGCATTGTCAATAGAGGTTTCTATTAGTATATAAATGTTAAATTTCATTTTAAGGATTAGAAAATGGTTGATATCTGCTAAATTAAAATTGTTTTGTGTCGAATTTGCATTTGCAGTCACTTGAAACTAGTTGAGTCCATGGAAAAAGAAAGCATGTACATGCTTTTTTGTTTGATTATCAGCTATGCTCGTTAATATGCTTACACAAGCAGCGCAATTATCAGACGCTGAAATCATTGAAAGAAAGAAGAAGAAGAAAAAGAAAAAATAAGAATGAGCTGAGTTGTTCTAGTTTTCAACTTATATATAAAACTATACCTCAAAGACATCTTCAGTCAAATTTGATATTGAACTCTAGCTCATTTGTGATATTTGTCATTGCCTGCCAACTTTCATCAGATAATTTTGCCCTTAATTTGTATATGTCATAGAACTCCATGCTGTCCAATTTGAAAATAATTAGATGAAGAAAATTCCGAGGACTGCCAATTGCCAATTGGCAGTCAGAGGAATTTTCTGAGTCTAATTATTTTCAAATTGGACAGCATAGAGTCCTATTACTTATTAATTATATAGATACCTCTAAATCACATATTTTTTGTTTGCCTGACGTTTTAATTTTTCTGCTCAGGGGTAAAACAACCAAAATTTATTCCATAGTCTAAGGGGATATAATTTTTATTAAATATATTTAAAAAAATTACAATAACCTTGCAAATATCAATAAATAATCAAATTTTAATTCTGATTGAAATATAAATTAATCTAAATATATCAAAATAGTTAAAAAACCTGAGGAAGTTTTGACACAAACATATTAAAATTTTGTCCATCAAAAAAAGTCAAAAGGTTTTGCACCACTCTAATCTTCATCTGAGTCTGACAAAACTCTGATTCTTTTCCAAGGCTTTTGGGAGACTTTTGGGATCTGGGAAGGCAGGGTAGATGGCCCAGGCATGTCTTAAAATCCACCATAGAAATGCACTGTTCCTGTAAATGTGTTGTTTGTAATGGAGTGGAGTGGTGTCTTGACATGATCGGGCTGTTTTGGGTGGGATGGTTTTGTTCCACTTAGGATATATGACAGCTCTTTTGCTTGATTTTCATCATCCCCCTCATAGGAGTTGAGGCTCATCACGTTGCAGTGCCCAGTCACATCAATAATTTGGTCTCTAGGAACTCCAGCTGTTTTCAGTTTTTGAACACATGTTTTTCGGCTTGAATGGTTGGTAAATTTTTTCCCAGTAGAAGCTGACAAGCCTGACCTTGAGGCCATTGATTTCATGATCTAGCCTATTTTGTGCTCTCCCATTCTCTGATGGCTGAACCACACTTCCCCTTTTGGTTTTGTAATAGTTGTCAAGTAGAAGGGTCCCAGTAGTCCTCATTTCTGGAGGTCGTCTGTATAAAATAAAAACATATCTAAAAGTGTGCTACTAAGATAGAGAAGAGCAAAACACAAATACATGTACACCCACCAAGTTGTCCTCAAATTGTATATTACAATGCAAACAATATCTCTGTAAATGTTATGCTACATTGTAATTCTATAATTGTTGTTTAGTTTAACCATCCCTATTTTGTACAATTTAGAGTGATTTTTCATCCTATGTGAAAGAATAGTAGACTCTCTTTAACCAGGCATTATTACTCGTGTACATGCCTTTAGGCCAGGAACGAGTTATAAACTGCAAATGTTTTTTTTTTCCTCTGTTCGTCCTGAGAGACTTCTGATTGGTTAAGAACGTAAAAACAATGCCTTTCATTCATCACCTTTGAGCAAACGCAAGCCAGGAACTTTAGGAATGCAAGATGGCGGACTACAAAGAAAATAGCTTTCAGAGACAGGCTTTTCTTGCAGTAGAACAATGTAATTTGGAGCTTTTAACTCGAGATATACCTATATACTTATAAGAGCTTCAGAATGGGCTGTTATTTTGAGCTTCATCTCCAATACTTTGACCAAATATCGAACTCTAAATGGAGTACTTGAAAGAAGGCCCTCGCGATAAAAGACTATTTCCTATGAGCTGGGAATCTACGAATTTCTCATCCTACATGTTGCTAAACAAACATACATAGAAGCAAGTCAATTGTATTTCTCATTCAAGCATTCAAGAGATCTTGAGGGGTTTTTGTACTGAATTTTAAGACCAGACCATTGCATGGAACGGCTAGGTTCCATTGACCTTGTTGGTCACGTAACGTCTTAAAACATCCGAAATTAAACATGAACGAAAAAATACACGATTTGTTATTGTGTCCAAAACGCCGTTGTAGAAGTCTTTACAGCAAACAGTTGAGATACATAGTGAAATAAAAAGTTGAATAAACTGATATATTCGCATGGTAATATTTTTGCATGTCGGAGATAATTAATACCACAGAAAGACAAAGGCAAACACTAATAGCTGTTGACAGACAAACTGACTAATCAAGATATTTTTTAGTTTAAGTTACCTGATTCAAAAAAGGTCATTATGTTACGGTTAGCTATTTCCCGGAATGGTAAAGAATGCGTGAAACAGCTCGGGGAAGAGTACGAACGGAGCCGGTCATTGGAGCCTCTTTTAAAAAGGGCTCCAGGGGCACGAGTGAACGCACGTGTGCGTCTAGTTTTCTTTTGTTGTTGAATTTATTGACTAAGTACTAACAAAATAGACAATTTTCTTTCACAGATGACGGAAAATCACTAGACTAGGGATTTGCATTTCACAAATAAATTGTTTGGACAATAATCCAAATGCTAAAATCCATTTTAGTATCATCCTTCAGTTTGTTTGCTTTTGTTTTGAGTTAATTATCTAAACATAAGTGGATAAACAGGATGAAATGACAGTTAAAGTAAGTTTTCATACATCTTAGCATATGTATACAGATGTAATAGAAATTTACTTATCATCCAATGATTTTATCTTACCTTTGAATCATCTCCTCGAACAGCATAACAGGGCATTTCGGGCCACCTGTTGCGAACATTTTAGGTTTTACAGCTCTTTGAATCACTCTCAGTCCTCCTTGCCTTGTTTTGGTAGGTCCCTCTTTAAACGTTAGGTACTTCACAGTGTTTTCTGGGCTCGCTATTATCTGGAAATCTTCAATGTTCATTGAGTAGTGTTCTTGTTGTCCTCTGAGACCAATGTGCTCGGTCAAATTCTTGAAATTTACGTTCACAAGGGCTTGTGCTGAGTGCTTTCCGAGCTCTCCTGATTGCCACAGAAAATCCTCATCCTCGAACTTAACGCATTTGAGGCATTTTTCCTTTTTCCATATCCACTCTCTCGTAAAAGCTTGGCCTTCGCCTCAAGTTGCTGTCTAGATTTTGTAAACTGGCGGTCACGTAAAATGCTGTAGCTTCTTACGCTGCTCTTTAAATGCCGGTCTAAGCATGTCAGCATTACGGCCAGGCTATCTGGTTCATACTCCTCACCATTCTGTTTTCTTATTTCCGCGAAGAAGTGGCAGAGAACATCGTCAAGTTCTTCTACAGGGATATCTTCTAGTTTTCTCACTTCGCCTCGCTCTGTTCGCCAAAGGTCAAAGATCTTCATCCAGGTTTTTGTACTTCTTTGTGTATTTTTGTTTTGGTTTTTTTCTCTCATTTCTTCTAATTGATTGTCATCAACTGCTGCAAACCTTGATGTAGGCTGAAGGTGCTCTTGTGGCGGTACATTTTCACCAAAAATGTCTAAATATTGAAAAATAAAATCTGGAAAATCCGCCATTATCAAAGCAGGTCTCTTTCACTGCGTCGCGACAGTGTTGACGAATTTGGTTGATGCTGATTGGCCAAGAGTTGATTGGATTGTTTTCCTTGGCATTTGATTGGTTTAAAGAAGTTATCCCGATTTTTTTTTAAATTGGACAGCTCACATCAAATTAAAAGAAAATGTTTCGGTGAAAAGTGTCCAATTTAAGAAAAAATTGGACAGTTAACAAAAATTAAAGAAAAATCTATCTGTTGGCAATTTGTGATTTAGAGGTACCTATATAATTAAAAATATAAAAGGGCCCAGTCAGGGCGTCAAAGACTTTTAAAGTATGTGGTCTAGTTTTTTTAGAAAAAAATGGATTCAAACAACTCTTTGGTCCCTTTAGATTGAGTGACAATGTTAACTATCTCATCGAGAGTTTCTTTGGTTGTTTCATCGCCACTTAATAACTGTAGTCCAAGTACTGTTCCTAAAGACTTGCGGCGACTATTGCATATGTTGTAGACATCTTTTTGTACAGATTGTGTTCAGGTGTTTAACGCTCAATGTTTTAAAGTGGGATGACTCTGGTGCTTTTTGTACAAATCATCCATGTTCAAATCATCCATCATCAAAGTAGTTGGTGGCGCCACATGGTGGCCTGATATTGGTGTTGGCTGGAAAATGCTCGAATTTGGCGGGGGTTTCACAATTCAATTGACTTCTCAGCTTCTTAGGAACAGACAAAGAAGAAGAAGCTAGCTGAACCCAAAGTATTTCAGTTTCTTTCTTTGGAAGTCATCATCAAAGAAATTGCATTTGCTTAGATCCTTTCGCATCGATAGCAGTCCACCGACAATCCCAAACACAGTTGCTGCATAAACATTTTCCTTCGATCTTCCACCATTAAAAAATTTGGCACTGACTGTAGATCCACTTTCATCTTTTAAGGATTCCAGCTTCACTTGTTTTAGTTCTTCTGGAAACCTCAACGCAAATGATAAATTGCCAATTTTTTGGTGGTGCCGCCACATATTTTATTAGTTAGAGCATAGTATTTCTTTTTAAGAGATAGAGAATTGGCATATACCTGCCTAAATTGCATTTTTGTTGGTGGGACTATGCCATAACCTTCTCATCCCCGCTTTGACTCAGTATGCTGATCATATTCTGAGTTGATTACCTTATTGTTTATACTAGCTTATACAATGCTCATCACCCGAGTGACAGGTTATGATAATGGAGAAAAAATATTTACTATCAGGTGTTAATCTCTTTGTATACGTTTTCCATCAGGAACGATGGTACATGACTGGGCTCTAGCTTCAAACAACTGAATTTGAAAGTCAGTTTTTAATTTTTCTAATTGGGTCTAGCTTCTCGTGCCTTATTTTCAGTATTTAGATTTAGAGTCTTCACTCTATTGTAGCATCTTTTTTTTTTACTTGTGCCCAGGCCTTTAGGCCGGGAACGAGTTATAAACTGCAAATGTTTTTTTTTTCCTGTGGTCGTCTCGTTACACCCGTGATTGGTTAAGAATGTAAAAAACAATGCCCTTCATTCATCACCTCTGTAGTGAACGCCAGCGAGGAACTTTAGGAATGCAAGATGGCGGACTACAAAGAAAATAGCTTTCAGAGACAGGCTTTTCCTGCAGTAGCACAATGTAATTTGAAGCTTTTAACTCGAGGTATACCTATATACTTATAAGAGCTTCAGAATGGGCTGTTAGTTTGAGCTTGATCTCCAATACTTTGACCAAATATCGAACTCTCAATGGAGTACTTGAAACCGAAGCTCTTGAGACGTGATAAAGAAGTGATTCCTTTTTCTACGAAATCTACGAATTTCTCACCCTACATGTTGCTAAACGAACGCATATAGAGGCAAGTCAATTATATTTCTCATTCAAGCATTCAAGAGATCTTGAGAGGTTTTTATACTGAATTTTTATATATTTATATATTTTCATGGAACCAAGGCTCTATTTGACCTGATGCTTTTGGTCACGTAATGGATAAAACATCTGAAACATGAACGAAAAAATACACGATTTGTTATTGTGTCAAAAACGTCGTTGTAGAAGTCTTTACAGCAAACAATTGAGATATATAGTGAAATAAAAAGTTGAATAAACTGGTATATTTTTGCATGTTGGAGATATCTAATATCATGCATAAAGGCAAACACTAATAGCTGCTGACGGACAAATTGACTAATCAGATATTCTTTAAAAAGGTCAAAAAAGGTCTTTATTATGTTACGGTGAAGTGAAGAATGCGTGAAACGGCTCTGGGAAGAGTACGAACGGGGCCGGTCATTGAAGCCTCTCCTAAAAGGGGCTCCCAGGGCACGAGTGAACGCACGTGTGCGTCTAGTTTTGTAATAAAATTTTGATTATGTTAAACAATTATAAAAGCAGCTACTTGACATAACAAGAAAACAAGAAATTAAGTATTTTCAATCATTATTGCATTTAAGGTCTTAGAAGGCTCACAGCAACTCTAGTTTGCATGCAATATTTCTTCTTTATGCGTTCGATTTCTTCATTAAAAACATTTGAGCTGTATTTGCACATTGGTGGGGTTGAAATGTATTCATTAAAAGTAGTGCAAAAAGTTCACTGTAAAATAAAATAAATATATTAGGAGTAGCTCATCACCCTTCTTTTAAGTGCTGAATTACGAAGGGCACAGCTCAACGTGATCGAGTCAAAGAGCTCTTTCATTAAGAGACAATTGAACAATCACACATTTACACACAAATTTACATACGCATACACGTAGCAGCCACCATACAAACCTTGTATGATCAGAGAGCACAGCTTAGATCGAAACTAGTTTGTTTTTACTGAGGGAGGAAAAACCGGAAACCTCGAGAAAAAAAACTTGAAACAAGGGAGAGAACGAACAACAAACTCAAGCCTCATGTGATGCCCGTTCGGGGATCGAACGAGGGACCACAGCGGGGACAAAAACGAAATGTCATTACATATGTACTTGAGTGTTTGCTTAAACTTTGGCACAGTTGCACGTACATAAAACTTTGAGTGTTGGTGTTGCAGGATGTTCTTTTTTTCTGAGTCCGAGTATTGTCTTAAAGGTTATTGTTTCGTTCAAAGTTCTTTGTACACAGACGGACAGACATGGGATTCCTGTGGTAAGCAATGAAAAATCAACTCTATAGACCTTTTTGCCGTAACACTATTTTTGAACTTCGTTGTCACCGACCTGGACCGTATACACCTTAGTTCCCAATCCCCAGTCATAGCTTTCCCTGAAGGAAACAGGCCGAGTAACAAAAATACAATGCTTTATTAGATTGAGATTTAGACTTAATATTACTATAATACTGTTACTATATGCGACTATAATAATGATCTTAACGAGACTAATTATTCTAGGAAAATATACTAAATAAATATTCTATACTTTGTTAGGAAATATATATTAAAACTTTTTAAATTGAATTTTTTCTACTTACTAATATGTTTCTTGATTAAATAAATAACAAAAATGTCCTTGTCTCTTAGCGGAGTTCCTTGACAGCGTCCACAAACCACAAATCACAGCCCACAAACCACAAACCACATCAAGTAGGGAAGGCTTGAAGCTGCATGCAGTCGGTAATGAAGGTTGTTGTACTTGGTATGCATTTGGCAAATATGGAAGAGAACATGTTTCTTGTGGAACCCATTCTCTATCATTTTGCTACAGTTGAAGAAAGGTCTCATAAAAAATTAATGTTTCATGTTGTATAACTGTATTATCTCGGTTCAAACAAAACACTTGCCTGCTATCCAGAAGTATCTTGAGTCCCCTATAAAGGAGACTCTTTTTCTGCTCAACCGATGCACCAGCATAAAAGTGTTGCATGTTTGGCGGTAGTGCCTGAATTCTCAGGCTAATGTATTGAATTATGGAGTGATAATTGCCCCGCCATATAAATTTCTGCCCTAATATTAAGTTGTCTTCTCTTGAGGAAGACTATATAACCACGAGGAAATATCTGAGCCATATTTTCAGAGTATAGAGAGTAGAGTGTAGAATAGAGTGTAGAGTATATCTAAATAATGAAGCACTGAGAAGCACGGTATAATTATAATTAGCTGACAAAAGAACCGTGTTGTAGAAAAGGCATATGCACTGATCCTGCAAAACAAAAGTACTTCAAGCATATGCAAGGGTGTTACAAGCTAATAAAGATTCCACCTATGCACCCATGCTCTGCTTGCTAAAAAATAGAAAAGGATAGCACAATCTGTAATCTTTGTTATCGCCTATTGTTTTAGGCTGCATGAAGTTCAAAAATAGTGTTATGGCAGAAAGGTCTTATGCTTTACCATTTTTTCATAAGTATATTGCTCTGCACATGAGCGATGGAGCTCCGTTATAAAAACATCTAAAATGTCATTACATATGCCATTATTGTGGTACTGTTTTCATAGTGATATGAAATTGACTCTAAAGAATGGATAATACTTACTGATGACTCCTTTGGCAAAAAGTAAGACCTGAGTCAATTTTTAAGATGTTGAAGTAATGTTTATTTGTGAACAAAAAGAAAAAATATGTATGTCCATAAGTACCTCCTATGTATGCATATACCCTGGCTGGAGAAAAGTTAATTTGGGTTCATAAGGCTCATCCACACCAGCACATTTTATCGGACACAATTTTTGTGATGCATATTTCATGTTCTTTTGTGGATGTGAAAGTTTGACCAAATTGCATGTGACAAATGCGTTTGTCATATCAAATGTGCTTGTGTAGATGGTACAAATCCATTCACAATAAAATATGTTGAAATAAATGTTCCTGTGTGGAAGGGCCTTAAGCATAAATGAAATGAGCAAGCCAATTCCATGCATGCAAGCTGAATGTATTGTACTTATTTGATTAGTCCATCATAATTTATGGAACTTTCGAATTTAAGAAAGGAAATTGCAGTACACATATGAAGAGGAAGAGGATGGCTTTTATGTTAGTTGTCCTGATTCACATTAGGTCTCTCAAAAACTTCTTTATTTAAAAAATGCAACATGAGAGTGAATTAAAGGCTAACTCAGCTAATTTTGTAGCATTTGGTCATTGAGTGACAATAAGCAACATGAAAATCAACTAAAGCTTTATAATGATATTATCACAAATTTATAACTCTAACTTATAATATGGTAGTACATTAAACGTTGAAGATGTCGGATTAGTTTTAGTTTTAGATTTAGTTCCTTTTTGACTAAGGCTGGCTTACTGCTGACGTACTGGCAGTAGGAATTTTCTCAGTGTTTTACAAAGGAAAAGGAAACAATAAAGTTACAAAGAAATGAACATGCAACTCCAACTCAACTAGGAGACCACCCTTCTATATAGTTATGTACACAGTGTACGCAGCATTACTAGCAGAATTTTGACATTGGGCAGTATTCACTAACAGGTCACATGAATTAAATTAAGAAGCGCCATCACAATGACCACATATTGCAAATTTCTGAGATGATACCATCTAATTATCATCAATCCTTGATAACTAAGAAGCTTACAGCTCAAATGAGGAAATATTGCACCAGTCATAAATTCACATACTGTGGAATGGATTATCAAGGCGCTCTTTCTATTGCTGTAGGTGCTGCTTCATGTAGGGAAGATGGTGTCACGTGATGTATGTCAAGCATTACCGTAACTGTTCTGATACAGGATATATCTGCACCTTCCGGTGGCCAACAACTACTTGATGAAGGTGTGGGCTCATTTATTACCATGCCTACTACAGAATTTTCACTTTTTGGAGTGTTCTACCAACACCAACAACATAAAAAAAACAAAAACAAAAAAACAAATAAAAAGTGTTATTAAGGTTTGAAAATGTCAATCACGTTCAGAAAAACAACTTTAAAGGCCGTTTTCATTTTTAACGAATCTTCTGTTGTGTATTTTAAAATCGCTGCTTCCAGTTTCTGAAACGGGGTTATTTGCAAAACAAAAAGATAAATCCACTGACAAGTCAATATGTGTTTAGTACCACACTTGAGAATTATTTTACAAGATTTTTGAACATAAAATTAGGTACAAGAGCACCTATAATAACCGATAACGCCTAACTAAGATAGATAGATTTTATCTATCTATTTTATCAAACTTTACAATATGTAGTCAATGTCATGTACTGATAGATTTAGGTACAAATAAATACTAAAAAGGGAGAAACATAGAAGAAAACACAAAAGATAGATCAAAGAAACGTATTCGTAAATTTAAAAATATGGATTATTTTCTAGTTTGTTTTGAGTAGACATGTTACACTGAATAAGTAAATGTTTACCAAGTTTATAAATTTTGTCTCATTTGGCTTTTTTTTGTGGAATCACTGATTTTGTTCCATACCTGACTGCCAGAGAGTTTGATATTAAATTTGCCATAATTTGTTCTAATTTTGGGCACCAAATAACTACATTTTATTACAAGAAAATTTGGTAGGTGATCGGTAAGATAATAGGTGATATTATGGATCTCGCCCATTTTCTCTAATTTCGCGAAGATCGGATTCATATTTTTATCTATTAGCTTACAAACACTTTCTTGATTCATTTATAAGTAAATATGAAGTAATACAAGGTAGAAAAAAACAAAATTTTGACATTTTGGGAAGGAGCTCAATCAAACGCTTCTTACTCCATGACAAGACCAAGACATGTTTAAGACTGGGGCTTCCCTGGGGTCAAATTGGGAAATCTGTTCTACTTTCACATGTTTTGGTATTACAGAATTGAAACAGAAAAAGTACAACAGATTCCCAGGTTAGATAGAGGGATTATCTACCTTTAGATGGAGGCATATTTTTCTAGTGAATAAAGCCGTTTTGTGCTCCCTCTCTTCATCTCTTTTTGTACAGCTTCTTGACAATTAACAGGGTAGATGATTAACAGGGTAGTAAAGACAAACATGGATTTGTAGGCCTTTGTGTTTTGGACATGTGGGTTACCAAATACATAAATAATTCTTGAGCAAAATTTCAAGTCTATTACTTGAAAGAAACATATAATTTCGAATGGGTTCCGCAAAATCTTCCAAGGAACAAAACACCCTGGATTGATGATTTGCCGAATACATGCATTATTTTATGCACGTTTTCCTTTACTGAAGAAAAAAGCTCTTGCCATCAACTAAAAGGCACTTGAAAAAAGCATCAAGTGGCTAAAAGTAAAAACAGTAATGGATATGGAACCTTTCATAGCATATAGTTGTAATTAAGAAGACCTTTCTGGGATTTGCATGACTTGACCACCTCAAAATGGATTCAAGTTGATAAAAATTCAGTGATTTTACAGCTTTGTCCATCAGTCATGCGAATTTTAGAAAGGTTTATTACATATTAACAATGTTAATACTTTTTTCTATGCGAAATTTTCAGTCATAAGAATATTTTGATAACGAGATACGAGTGATCAAATATCTTCATTGTTTGGCGTGAAATGTATGGGTCCGCCATCTTGGTGCACAACCTTTGTACACCAACATGGTGGACAGTAACACGAAGGACCAAAATCACGTTAATATCGCTATAATATCACTTACAAAGTTAAAGTCGTACGATTTGAATTACATTTGCCTATATTTCTGCATCTTTACGATATACGTGACAGTATTGCGTGACAGAAATTGACTCGCAATAAATCGAAAACCATTCATCGAAAGAACTCTGTTTTTTTGTGTGAGGACTTTTCTTAATGATACAAAATATAATATCTAGGAAACAGTTTCGTGTGATGAATAGTTTAGATTTTAGCTTTTTGATGACGTCACGTGCAAACCAAGATTAAAAAGATGTACTTTATGATTTATGAAATTCTGCTGTTTTTCACTATTTTTAAAGCAGAAAAATGCCGAGGACAACTTAGCTCGGAGCTGTGGGTTGACTGGAGTTTGAGCCAATCAGAGCGCCCTTTAGACAACCTAAGAAATTTCTACAATTTTGATAAACAAACACAAACTACAATAAACTAGTAAAATCATTATTGACCAATTTAATTTGGATAGTTTTCAATCGGGTTTTTCTTAAGAAAATTAACAACTGTCCCATTTTTCAATAATTGGATAGTTCTGTTTCAGCCAATCAAAATGCAAGAAAAACAATAGAAGTAAGAATTTAACCAATCAGTGCACAGCATTCATTCACATCTGATATAAACCAAAGCAAGTAGTTTTGTGGAGAATGTTTTGGACTGCAAATTTGCTTTTTTCAGCTAATTACTTCAAGTTTTCTGGTTAAAGTGTTAGTGAATGAGGTGAGAAAAGTATTTATGATATTTTTTTTTCCAGAAAAAAATGACTGATTTTGAGAGTTTTTTAACTTTGAAATTTTGGCTTTGGCGAGTGTCAGCCTCACTGCTTGTGTGAAATCTGCCATCTAAAAATACTTTCTGAATGAAATTAGTAAGAGAAAATGTTCACAAAAAGTTAATCATCCAATAAAATGTATTCCTTGGGACTTGCAGTGTATATTTTTATTTTCAATAAAATGTTTTTTGTTTTTGTTTTTTGCATTCAAAAACTCACGAATCATGTTCTTGGTGTGTACAAGTTGTCTCGCTTCCATATTTGCAAGGAAGCACGATGAATACCGAAAATATTGTTGACCAGTTATAATTTCCATGCCTATGTTGGATGATTGCTAAATTTCATGGCTCATGATAATGCAGACATATAGATTTCATGGCAATTTCACTGCCCATAAAAATGTTTCATGAGCCATTAAATTTAAGTCCATCTGGTAAAATCATTTTCATGGGTCATGAAAATCAAATACTACATATTATTTCATGGCAAAAAATTAATGGGGCTTGAATTTCATATGCCCATTTTTATGAACCATGAAAAATGTAATTTAGGTATAGCTCCAACTTTTCATGACCATGAAAAAGTATTCCATGGGGCAATGAAAAATCTTTCCAGGAATTCACATGAAATTAATGGGTTCAATAAAGGCCATGAATTTGGGAACTGCAATATTCATGGGCCATGAAAATAAATTCACGAGTTTTTCAGGAGTTTTTGATGGGATTTTCATACAACAGCAGTTAGTAGTGTATATAAGTCACTTTTAAGGGGCTGACTGTGGTAGATGTGGAAGTACTTGTTTCTGAGCGAGAAGTATGAGCAGTCATTGAAGTGGTAAGCGTGGTGGTTGAAGAATTTCCTGCAGCACTGGGTGTGAAAGAGCTGTCTGAGGCTGTTGTTGGTTTAGCCAAGATGTCGGCCACTGCAGCGTTGCCTGAAGGAGGAACTGGAGTTTGGCTCATGGTTTTTTAGCTCTTTTTTAACGTTTTGTTTAAGAGCTAGCTGAGGTATGGCCGTCTTGCTCTCCAGTGCAATCATGAAAGATGATATTCATATGATTATAAAATTCAGCGATGAAACTTTATACATAGTTAAGAAAAAAAAACGACGACGTTTCGACGGTGCAAGAACGTCATGATCAAGTCAAAATTAAGCAACAAAGTTACAATATATTTACACCAAGAAACAATGAAATTCATTAAATAAAAAGTTTAGCTCGTATTGAGTCAGATTGTTTGTTTAAACAAGGTTTGAGATGCTCTATAAAAAGCATCTTATTAATAAGACAATCAAACTTCCCTTCGCATTTTTTCAGCATTCAATTGGTTTTCTTTCAAAGTTCCATGCTCTTGGGCATCTCTTCCAATTGATGAAGTTGGAGCTTTGTGTTCAGCCACTCTTTACTGCAAATGTCTAGTTGTAAAGCCAACATAATCTGCTTCTCACAGATCACATTTGCAATAATACAATGTAAACGACGTTGCGTTGACTCACAATAGACGATTTTCTTTCGTTAGGCTTGAGTACTTGTTCCAATTTCTTGCTTGTAAAGTCAGGTTGTATATTTAAGCCAATCTTGTTCCCAAGCGAACACAGATGTTTTTTAACAGCATTAGTTGCTCTCTGGTCTTTAAATGGGATATACTTATCCTTATTATTTTCTTGTCGTAAGTTGGTTGGTCTCTTTTACCCTTGACTTGATAATGACGTCCAGGGAGCGTCGAAACATCGTCGTCCTTTTGTAAATAATTTTTATTTCTTAACCATGATATTCATAGTTGATAGGATCTTTTCTAGTGCGCATGAGTCAGGGCAGTATAGTGAATACAAAACTGTTTTATGCTAGTAATGACGTTATTGTCAATGACGTTTAATGCAAAAGGTTTGTCCACACACCCAATGGTAATTCTTTATCAATGAATCCCCTTTCTTTATCCCTTCAGTTGCATTCAGTACACCATCATGGATACTGCTACAATCTTATGGTTGGATGGTTGTCTTAAATCTCAAGGCGTAACAAAGCCTTTCAACCTATCGCATATAACCTTGAAACAAGACGTATATCATTCCCTCACTCAAGAAAACAAAGGTGTAACAGACATGAATACAGTCAACCGAATCATTCAAAATCAGGCGATAGATGACAGAACATTGGAATTCAAAATACTGTCGGTTTATTGGGGCCTACAAGTATTTGCATGAACTTACTACAGATGAGAATGGCGGTCTTTTGGAGAACAATGTTTTGTACAATGTTCACAAAATACTAATGAAACATTGCAAGTCATGGTGTAACATTGGAAAGTACAGTACTCAACAACGAATAGTAGAATTTGAAGGACAGCTTCATTGGGATCTCTCAACTATTTACAAAATATACAATTTATCAACGTACATTTAAGGTGACTCGAAGTAGTTGTTTTCAGACCGCACCCCACATTTTCATTTGGCGCAATGAACAACTTAATGCGCACCAATGGACTTGGTTTCTACACCAAATATGAGGATAAGATTGACGTTTTAAATGGTGTTATAATTAAATCACTCAACGTTTTCAAAATAGCGAAAATCGAACATCAAAAATGGTTTTCCTCTAATATCTCGCAAGATTGATGAGCTTCAGACAAGCGGTAAACTGCATAGAAAAATTCAGACAAATGCACAACATTTCAAAGTGATTGTAAGAGATTTGTTTAATCTGTTTGATTTTCTTTAAATTACAAAAGTTTCCATAGATGCTGTATTTCTATTCTTGGACATAACGACAGCGTATGAAATACTCGAAGTACGCAAAGGCATCAGGAACCAGAAATAAACAATTCGAGGCCAGTCTTTGTTGAATCTTTGTTGTTTCTCAAAGTATTTGATTTCTTTTTCAAAACAAAATTAAACAATTCATAACAAAAAGCGAAATTTTTCTTTTTCTTTTTCGCCTAAATGATTATTAAATTACACTGTATTTTGAATAAATATTTCACAATGATAAAATGAATACCAAAATAAATACTAAAATTTTTTCAATCGACTATTAAATAAATGACATTGTTTTTTAATGTCTCTCTATAGTTTTTGCGAACACTTGTCTTAAATTTGATAGTCGATCCGATCTTTTAATGCTTTATTTAGCACTGCAGTTACGTTTGTACAAGTTTTTTCAACATTGTTAAGCCTGGTTTACGTATAATCACAGATGCGCGATCGCAGAATCGCAAAACTCGATCAAACCGGCTACGATCGCAGGACCACTGTTTTTATATGATCGCACTTGATCATCGATGTCGCTCCGCAAATTTTGCGCTCGATTTTCTCGCGACAAATCCACCTGCAACTTCGTTACAATTTCACTTCAATTTTTGCTAAAAACGTACCAAAACATTGGTATTCGTATTTATGTAGTTTTGGGACATTTTCAGCAAAAATCACAGTGAAATTGCAGCTGTCGTGGGACAATCACCGCGATAACTGATCGCCGGGTGTTTACACTAGCAATTTGAGGTGCGCAAGGGTAAAGTGGCGATTGTCGCGTAAAAATCGCACGGCAAATTTTGCTAGTGTAGACAGACTGTTTAGTATTAAAAGGTAACAACAAACTTTTGGTGCTATTATGGTCGGAAAAAAAACTTTTACTAGCTCTAATAAAGAAATCTAAACATGCAGAAAGTCATATTTCGTGATGGCTTCCACTTTTGACTTCAACCGGCTTCCATGTTGACAGTGCTCCGTCCATCTGACAGCTAGTGTGTTTTCTATTATTGTATGCATTCAATAGACCATAAATATTTATGCTCTCTTGATGCATTTCGATCGCATGATCACTGTAATTTATTTCCATATCGCACTCGATATTGGCGGTCGTACAAGATCGCTAGAGAGAGAGAGAGCGGAGAGAGAAAAAAAAACAAAACACGGAAACGTCTAGTCCAGCGATCGCCATTGATTGGGATAGCACAAGAGCGCATATGATTTCAGAATTGTTTCCATATGACCGTTCGCGATTATATGCAACCCAGGCTTTAGCTTTTTGGCTTTACATGATTATATTGAATATTTTCAAAATACTTCACAATTTGCGTTAGAACTTTGCGATCCTTTGTAACCCTTGGACTAGACAATGGCATTGAGAGAAAGGCAATAAGTCCCTTGGCTCCGCCATACGTTGAGTAAACTAACTGCAACTTGTTGAGATCAATGCCAGCCTCGGCAATTTTTTTCTTCATAGACGTGGAGATATGGAGGTTAAACAACGACACTACCCTGCAGCGAACATCCTCTCTATTTCTTGCAGTGTTCTCGACATCAGAAATATTTTGCAGGAAGTCAGATTTCCTACTGATATCAAACTCTAGCTCCTTTGAGGAGAGTATTTCTGCCAATGCTCAGCAGTCACTTAGAGCATCGTGTGCGTCAAAGTCTCTTCCAAACAATCTTCTGTAGACACTTGATAAGCTAAAGCTCAATTTCTGCTTTTTCCCATCTTCAGACTCGCACCCACTGCTTTGCTTCAGGCTGCTACAACCTCGAATTAATGGCAAGCTATCCATGAATGACAAATTTAGAGCTCTTGTTCTGTCAAGAAGGGAATATCTGGTCAGGGCGTTAATGAATACTGGGAAAATGAAATTGTTTCCATTATGAGCTATCAAAGCAATTCCTGAGTCGATGTCTGCTTCTGCCTCAAGTTCTAAGAAACTGAAGGAATGATGACAGAGATTCCTCGCCAGATGAACAAGCTGCAACTAACTGATTGTTTTTCAGCAACACTTTTTTCCCAGCTTGAAAATCTGTTGTAAGATTGTTAACTTTTGAAGCCGATGCATATATTTGCCCTTCAGGAATAGAATACATTATTGATGTCATTGAGTGAAACACAAGCAATTTGAAGAATTTCGCTGGTGCGTTTTAAGCTTGTGGTTTCAATGTCAAAAACAAAGCATTTGTTTTGTTCGGGAATTGCAGTCTTTTGATGAATTGACAAGTTTTTGTAGTGGACGAAATAGCTTGTAAATCTTCATCTCTTACACTCTTTAGTAGTTCAGTTATGACTCCTTGTGTGAGGATTTGACCTGCAGGCGTGACACCGATACCACTTTCGTACGTCTTTCCCTCTTTCCCCTCAAGTCTCTCCTTGCATCTCGTCTTGTCTTTTTTCAGTTCTTTTCTTCTACGTTTTGTGTGAAGTTTTGTTGATCTTTCGTACTCTCACGCTTATGGTGTTGTAATATTGTCACTGCCCTGCCGCTATGCTCAATGAGTTAAAACACTCTCAAATTGGTTAGAGTCAGTATCTAGTCTCTTTTCGGGATTTTCGCTCTGACTAGAGAGTCTTTAAGCGATTTATTCCTCTTGTAAGAGACGAAAGGAGGATCAGGGAAGATCCTTTTTAGGTTCTGGTTGCCAGAAATAAGATGCCAATGCTTCATCAAAATCCTCATTTGATATTCGTAACTGCTGGGTTGTACATCGTGACGAATTGTAGCATTTTGCGATGTGATTTTTTTATTTCGTTCTTTAAGCGCCTCTTGTCTTCCAATAAAATTAACTTCTTTAAGGATATTTCTAACAAATTCTTCTGGATAACCTCGATTGTGGAGGCGTTTGGTGAAACTTTTTATGTCGTTTTCAAAAGTTTTGGCTACGGAGTTGTTACGAAGTAGTCTTAAAACATCACCCTTTACAAAACCCTTCTTTACGCTAAGAGGGTGACATGATGAGAAGTGAGTGTATTGGAAGGTTTCGGTTGGCTTGAAATATGTTCTCACATCTAGGATGTGTGACTGAGTAGGGAATCGTGGTCCTTTATAAACTGTAGTGTCGAGGAAAGTTACGCTCTGTGATGATGTTTCACAAGTGAATTTTATAGTGTTGTGGAAATTATTAGCGAAATCAACAAATTTTGTGATTTCTGCTTCGGTCAAAGTCCACACTGTGAAAATATCATCGATAAAACGTTTCCAGATGAGGGGTTTGTAGGGACTTTTAGATAGCAGCTTTGTTTCTAAATGTGCCATAAAAATGACAGAGAAAGCAACAGCCATCTTCGTTCCCATTGCTATACCATGTATCTGTAGAAAGTGTTTGTCGTTAAATTTGAAAGAGTTTTCTTTCAGAATCAGGCTCATGAGCTATTTTAAATAACTTACAGGGATCGGTAAGTTTGGCTCATAATGCTGTTCGTAGAGTGAAGACAAACCATTTCAATTCCTTCCTCCTGGGGAATGTTCGTATATAGTGAACAAACATCCAGTGTGGCAAGTATGGCATTGTCTGGAATAGGAGTATTCTCAACGAAGTTTATAAAGTCGGTAGAATCCTTTATATATGACTCTTGTTTTTGGCAATCGGCTGTAGGTAATCTACATAACTAGAAATACGTTCGGTCGGTCCTCCACTGCCAGAAACTATAGGACGCCCTACCGGTATTTTCTTGTGTATTTTGGTAAGCGTGTAGAATTCTGGTATTCTTGTGGGTGTCTGAGTTTGAGATAACCATTTATGTGTCATAGAATCGATAAAGCCGTCGGTTCGTAGTTTGTTTACTATAATTCGAACTTTGGCGGCGGTTTCTTCTACTATTGGTTCAGAGAGTGGATGGTAGAATTTTGGATCGTTTAATAAGTCCATTCCCTCTTTGATTTTATTAGTAGTGTCGTAAATGACAGTGGTTGTCCCTTTATCGGCTTTTTTCAGGTTAAGGTCCTTATTACTTTTGAGACTCTTTAGAACTGCTCTCTCACTGCTAGATAAATTATCATTTTGATGTTTGAAAACAACATTTGCTAATTCTGTCTTGGTTAATTCGAGATAAGTCTCAAGTGCCACCGATGGTTGAGGTGGTGGTTGCCAGGTAGACTTAACATAGAATGGATGTTTTTTAGTTTCTGAATTAGCAAACAGATAATTCAATCGTAAAGTGCGAGAGAATGTTCTGAAATCTCGTAATAAAGGAAAGTGAGATGCCGGTCTTGGTGGTGTTGGTATATATTTCAGACCATTCGATAATAAGCTAAGCTCGTTGTCGGACAAGACTTTTGCAGAGAGGTTCTTAGTGTATTGGTTAGATAAAGTCTTGTTTGCAATTTGCTTTGCTTTTTTGCGTCTTAAAAGACGCGCAGTGTTTCTAGTTGCTATTATTAGCGGCTTTCGCTTTGCGGAGTCAGTAAAGGAGACACTTTGATACAATTCATCTCTTGATTTATTATCAGTCTTAGGAGCTAATTTACAAGAATTCATGGTATCTATCATGGCCTTAAGTTCGTTAAATTTAGCATGGAGGTCGGCCATTTTTACAGTGTCTGGTTTGGATTTCTTATTAATCCTAGAACGAGTTCTGCTAGTTGCTGATTTCACAGCTTTGTCACTACACTGAGTGTTCGTAAGGTGGCTCTTTAGTTTGTCTATGGCTTGTGAGTCCTCCTTGATGTTCAGCTCTTGTTGTGAGATCATCAAAGCTAAAAGCTTCTGTTCTGCTTCAACGCAGATCTGGTGCATGGCTTTCTGGAAGTCTTTGGTCTGTCTTAGATGTGGCTTTGGGCGGTACTGGAGACCAACGGGGCAGGTGCCTTTGGTGTGGTACTCTTTCAAGTAGGACAGAGACTTCGTGGCTTTGGCTTTTCTGGTTTGCAAGTACGTGAGTCGGTTGAGATCAGGCTTATAGTTCGTGGCAGTGGTCTTTGGCTTCTTAGCCGGTGGCTGGCTGGATGGTATTTCATCCTCACTGTCGAGCAGAATGGCTGATCTTTTGACTGGTGACTTTAGCGGAGAGATGGTTGGCTGACGCTCTATCATCCTCTCGAGAATGTCGGCGGCTTGAGTGTTGCTCAATTCGTCCATAGTTCCTAATAGAACTGTTTTTTCGTAGCAAGACCGGTTTCGATAACTGTAATAGCTATCTTCGTCAGTTGCGTTTTTGGCTAGTTAAGCTCAAGAAGTGTGAGCAGCAAGTGACTTCATAGGTTTTCGGGGCCGGCTTAAATACTCTTAGCCTTGAACCTGATTGGCTGGTTAGATACAATAGGGATAAGTTGATCGACCAATGACGTAGCGGGATTTCTGATCCTTTTCAAATCTTTGTTTACGTTCTAACGCTGTCGCTCATTGAAGCGTGTCACTTGTAATTGTGACTGATCAGAAAAGATTAAAATTATTGGTGTCAAACTTAAAACTACGACCAAAAATAGTAGTGTTTGCTAGTTGTTTGTCAGATTTAATAAAGAAAATCCGTTAACTGAGCTTGAGACATAGATGTCCATATGTAAGGACTTTCTTACGCGGGCATGTGAGATTTTTAAAGATCAAAGTGTTGTAATATTGCCACTGCCCTGCCGCTATGCTCAATGAGTTTCACACTACAATTATATGATGTAGAGTAATATCTAGTCTCTTTTCGGGATTTTCGCTCTGACTAGAGAGTCTTTAAGGTGGCCCGTACCTATTGATTTGTTTGTTGGGCATGAATTTCAATCGCGTCCTTTTACATCAAAACCTTGTCCGATTTCTGAGAAATTTGCAGCCATTTGTCTACAAGCCTTGAAATTTGTACCGGTAATTATTTTTCTGCGAATTAGATCAAGTAATTCGAGATATCAGACGATTTTTAAAAATGGCTTTTTGAGAAAAATTGGTCATAAATCCAAAATTCCAAGGTGAATTTTTTTCCTATTTCGTCAATCAAGTATAAAGGCATAGAGGACTACATACAACATGTACCGTGCCAATTGGTGCCTTGGAAGTTGCGATACAAAATTTGTGCTGCCTGTTACGACGCAAAATTATGTAGTCAAAACTACCGCCAAAATCTCCACAAAATTTCAAAAGCAGCGAGAACTATATCTGCTGTAAGAAAGACAAATACCTATTGTAACTTGTAAACAAAATTTGGAGAGATGAGAAACTAAACGCCAATGTTATCCTCAAGCAAACTTGGGGAGTAATTTTTGTGACCACGAGGCGAGCGTTGCGAATTTGTATTACTTCGACTTCTACAAATTCTGTCGAATTGTTTCGTGAAATTTTCTTGGTATGGGATAGAACAAGATGTTAACATACCTGTTGCCAAGTGTCGTTGTGTTTGCTGCACTAGGTATAATTCATTAAGCTTCAAAAGTAAGCAACTTCATCAAGTCGACGTTTGAGCTGCCAAGGTAAAACCCTCACGGTTTGTTAATTTATTCAAAACGACACCTTACTATCTGTTGCAAAATTCCGCACGGGATCCAGACTTTTGGGAATAAAGACAGTAGTTCTCTGAATACAATTGCTTCTGAGTCTAAATCCCGTGTGGAATTTTGCAACAGATAGTAAGGTGTTGTTTTGTATAAATTAACAAACCATGAGGGCTTTACCTTGGCAGCTCAAACGTCGACTCGATGCAGTTGCTGAATTTTGAAGCTTACTGAATTATACCTAGTGCAGCAAACACAACGACACTTGGCAGCAGGTATGTTAACATCTTGTTCTATCCCATACCGAGAAAATTTCACGAAACAATTCGACAGAATTTGTAGAAGTCGAAGTAATACA
The DNA here is from genome assembly GCA_029948255.1 of Telmatactis stephensoni. Classification (NCBI taxonomy): domain Eukaryota; kingdom Metazoa; phylum Cnidaria; class Anthozoa; order Actiniaria; family Isophelliidae; genus Telmatactis; species Telmatactis stephensoni. The sequence continues at coordinate 252,557 of JALIZF010001441.1, read as the reverse complement.
AATTCGCAACGCTCGCCTCGTGGTCACAAAAATTACTCCCCAAGTTTGCTTGAGGATAACATTGGCGTTTAGCTTCTCATCTCTCCAAATTTTGTTTACAAGTTACAATAGGTATTTGTCTTTCTTACAGCAGATATAGTTCTCGCTGCTTTTGAAATTTTGTGGAGATTTTGGCGGTAGTTTTGACTACATAATTTTGCGTCGTAACAGGCAGCACAAATTTTGTATCGCAACTTCTAAGGCACCAATTGGCACGATACATGTTCTATGTAGACCTCTATGCCTTTATACTTGATTGACGAAATAGGAAAAAAATTCACCTTGGAATTTTGGATTTATGACCAATTTTTCTCAAAAAGCCATTTTTAAAAATCGTCTGATATCTCGAATTCCTTAATCTAATTCGCAGAAAAATAATTACCGGTACAAATTTCAAGGCTTGTAGACAAATGGCTGCAAATTTCTCAGAAATCGGACAAGGTTTTGATGTAAAAGGACGCGATTGAAATTCATGCCCAACAAACAAATCAATAGGTACGGGCCACCTTAAGCGATTTATTCCTCTTGTAAGAGACGAAAGGAGGATCAGGGAAGATCCTTTTTAGGTTCTGGTTGCCAGTAACGAGGTGCCAGTGCTTCATTAGAATGCTTTTGATGTTCGGTATGGCTGGATTGTATATGGTAACAAATGGTAGTAGTTTTCGTTGTGATGTTTTGTTTCGTTTTTTAAGCGCTTCTTGTCTTCCAGTGTATTTTACTTCTGATAGAAGTTTCGAAACGAACTCGTTCGGGTAACCTCGGTTATGGAGGCGTTCTGCGAAGCTGTGTTTGTCGTTTTCAAAAGCTTCAGGAACAGAGTTGTTACGAAGTAGGCGTAAAGCTTCTCCTTTGACAAAACCCTTTTTAACGCTCAAAGGGTGGCATGATGAGAAGTGGGTATACTGGAAAGTTTCTGTTGGCTTAAAAAAGGTTTTAACATCCAAGGTTCGAGAACTGGGAAATCTAGGTCCTTTATAAACCGTTGTGTCGAGAAAAGTGGCAGTTTGTGACGACATTTCGCACGTGAATTTAATTGTGCTGTGGAAATTATTAGCGAAGTCGATAAACTTTGAGATTTCGCTTTCAGGTAAAGTCCACACTGAGAAAATGTCGTCAATAAATCTCTTCCAGACGAGGGGCTTGATTGGACTGTTGTTTAGTAGCTTAGTTTCTAGATGTGCCATAAAAATGACAGAGAAAGCAACAGCCATTTTAGTCCCCATTGCTATACCATGTATTTGAAGGTAGTGTTTGTCATTGAATTTGAAAGAATTTTCTCTCAGAATCAGTCTCATGAGCTCTTTTAGATATGTTGTGGGAATCGGCAAGTTTGGCTCATAATGCTGTTCATAGTGTGAACAAACTACTTCAATACCTTCTTCCTGAGGAATGTTTGTGTATAATGAACAAACATCCAGTGTGGCAAGGATAGCTGAGTCTGGAATAGGAGTTTTCTCGATAAAGTTTATAAAATCTGTTGAATCCTTAATGTAAGACTCCTGTTTTTTGGCAATAGGTTGTAGAAGGTAATCTACATAACTAGAAATACGTTCGGTCGGTCCTCCACTGCCAGAAACTATAGGACGCCCTACCGGTATTTTCTTGTGTATTTTGGTAAGCGTGTAGAATTCTGGTATTCTTGTGGGTGTCTGAGTTTGAGATAACCATTTATGTGTCATAGAATCGATAAAGCCGTCGGTTCGTAGTTTGTTTACTATAATTCGAACTTTGGCGGCGGTTTCTTCTACTATTGGTTCAGAGAGTGGATGGTAGAATTTTGGATCGTTTAATAAGTCCATTCCCTCTTTGATTTTATTAGTAGTGTCGTAAATGACAGTGGTTGTCCCTTTATCGGCTTTTTTCAGGTTAAGGTCCTTATTACTTTTGAGACTCTTTAGAACTGCTCTCTCACTGCTAGATAAATTATCATTTTGATGTTTGAAAACAACATTTGCTAATTCTGTCTTGGTTAATTCGAGATAAGTCTCAAGTGCCACCGATGGTTGAGGTGGTGGTTGCCAGGTAGACTTAACATAGAATGGATGTTTTTTAGTTTCTGAATTAGCAAACAGATAATTCAATCGTAAAGTGCGAGAGAATGTTCTGAAATCTCGTAATAAAGGAAAGTGAGATGCCGGTCTTGGTGGTGTTGGTATATATTTCAGACCATTCGATAATAAGCTAAGCTCGTTGTCGGACAAGACTTTTGCAGAGAGGTTCTTAGTGTATTGGTTAGATAAAGTCTTGTTTGCAATTTGCTTTGCTTTTTTGCGTCTTAAAAGACGCGCAGTGTTTCTAGTTGCTATTATTAGCGGCTTTCGCTTTGCGGAGTCAGTAAAGGAGACACTTTGATACAATTCATCTCTTGATTTATTATCAGTCTTAGGAGCTAATTTACAAGAATTCATGGTATCTATCATGGCCTTAAGTTCGTTAAATTTAGCATGGAGGTCGGCCATTTTTACAGTGTCTGGTTTGGATTTCTTATTAATCCTAGAACGAGTTCTGCTAGTTGCTGATTTCACAGCTTTGTCACTACACTGAGTGTTCGTAAGGTGGCTCTTTAGTTTGTCTATGGCTTGTGAGTCCTCCTTGATGTTCAGCTCTTGTTGTGAGATCATCAAAGCTAAAAGCTTCTGTTCTGCTTCAACGCAGATCTGGTGCATGGCTTTCTGGAAGTCTTTGGTCTGTCTTAGATGTGGCTTTGGGCGGTACTGGAGACCAACGGGGCAGGTGCCTTTGGTGTGGTACTCTTTCAAGTAGGACAGAGACTTCGTGGCTTTGGCTTTTCTGGTTTGCAAGTACGTGAGTCGGTTGAGATCAGGCTTATAGTTCGTGGCAGTGGTCTTTGGCTTCTTAGCCGGTGGCTGGCTGGATGGTATTTCATCCTCACTGTCGAGCAGAATGGCTGATCTTTTGACTGGTGACTTTAGCGGAGAGATGGTTGGCTGACGCTCTATCATCCTCTCGAGAATGTCGGCGGCTTGAGTGTTGCTCAATTCGTCCATAGTTCCTAATAGAACTGTTTTTTCGTAGCAAGACCGGTTTCGATAACTGTAATAGCTATCTTCGTCAGTTGCGTTTTTGGCTAGTTAAGCTCAAGAAGTGTGAGCAGCAAGTGACTTCATAGGTTTTCGGGGCCGGCTTAAATACTCTTAGCCTTGAACCTGATTGGCTGGTTAGATACAATAGGGATAAGTTGATCGACCAATGACGTAGCGGGATTTCTGATCCTTTTCAAATCTTTGTTTACGTTCTAACGCTGTCGCTCATTGAAGCGTGTCACTTGTAATTGTGACTGATCAGAAAAGATTAAAATTATTGGTGTCAAACTTAAAACTACGACCAAAAATAGTAGTGTTTGCTAGTTGTTTGTCAGATTTAATAAAGAAAATCCGTTAACTGAGCTTGAGACATAGATGTCCATATGTAAGGACTTTCTTACGCGGGCATGTGAGATTTTTAAAGATCAAAGTGTTGTAATATTGCCACTGCCCTGCCGCTATGCTCAATGAGTTTCACACTACAATTATATGATGTAGAGTAATATCTAGTCTCTTTTCGGGATTTTCGCTCTGACTAGAGAGTCTTTAAGGTGGCCCGTACCTATTGATTTGTTTGTTGGGCATGAATTTCAATCGCGTCCTTTTACATCAAAACCTTGTCCGATTTCTGAGAAATTTGCAGCCATTTGTCTACAAGCCTTGAAATTTGTACCGGTAATTATTTTTCTGCGAATTAGATCAAGTAATTCGAGATATCAGACGATTTTTAAAAATGGCTTTTTGAGAAAAATTGGTCATAAATCCAAAATTCCAAGGTGAATTTTTTTCCTATTTCGTCAATCAAGTATAAAGGCATAGAGGACTACATACAACATGTACCGTGCCAATTGGTGCCTTGGAAGTTGCGATACAAAATTTGTGCTGCCTGTTACGACGCAAAATTATGTAGTCAAAACTACCGCCAAAATCTCCACAAAATTTCAAAAGCAGCGAGAACTATATCTGCTGTAAGAAAGACAAATACCTATTGTAACTTGTAAACAAAATTTGGAGAGATGAGAAACTAAACGCCAATGTTATCCTCAAGCAAACTTGGGGAGTAATTTTTGTGACCACGAGGCGAGCGTTGCGAATTTGTATTACTTCGACTTCTACAAATTCTGTCGAATTGTTTCGTGAAATTTTCTTGGTATGGGATAGAACAAGATGTTAACATACCTGTTGCCAAGTGTCGTTGTGTTTGCTGCACTAGGTATAATTCATTAAGCTTCAAAAGTAAGCAACTTCATCAAGTCGACGTTTGAGCTGCCAAGGTAAAACCCTCACGGTTTGTTAATTTATTCAAAACGACACCTTACTATCTGTTGCAAAATTCCGCACGGGATCCAGACTTTTGGGAATAAAGACAGTAGTTCTCTGAATACAATTGCTTCTGAGTCTAAATCCCGTGTGGAATTTTGCAACAGATAGTAAGGTGTTGTTTTGTATAAATTAACAAACCATGAGGGCTTTACCTTGGCAGCTCAAACGTCGACTCGATGCAGTTGCTGAATTTTGAAGCTTACTGAATTATACCTAGTGCAGCAAACACAACGACACTTGGCAGCAGGTATGTTAACATCTTGTTCTATCCCATACCGAGAAAATTTCACGAAACAATTCGACAGAATTTGTAGAAGTCGAAGTAATACAAATTCGCAACGCTCGCCTCGTGGTCACAAAAATTACTCCCCAAGTTTGCTTGAGGATAACATTGGCGTTTAGCTTCTCATCTCTCCAAATTTTGTTTACAAGTTACAATAGGTATTTGTCTTTCTTACAGCAGATATAGTTCTCGCTGCTTTTGAAATTTTGTGGAGATTTTGGCGGTAGTTTTGACTACATAATTTTGCGTCGTAACAGGCAGCACAAATTTTGTATCGCAACTTCTAAGGCACCAATTGGCACGATACATGTTCTATGTAGACCTCTATGCCTTTATACTTGATTGACGAAATAGGAAAAAAATTCACCTTGGAATTTTGGATTTATGACCAATTTTTCTCAAAAAGCCATTTTTAAAAATCGTCTGATATCTCGAATTCCTTAATCTAATTCGCAGAAAAATAATTACCGGTACAAATTTCAAGGCTTGTAGACAAATGGCTGCAAATTTCTCAGAAATCGGACAAGGTTTTGATGTAAAAGGACGCGATTGAAATTCATGCCCAACAAACAAATCAATAGGTACGGGCCACCTTAAGCGATTTATTCCTCTTGTAAGAGACGAAAGGAGGATCAGGGAAGATCCTTTTTAGGTTCTGGTTGCCAGTAACGAGGTGCCAGTGCTTCATTAGAATGCTTTTGATGTTCGGTATGGCTGGATTGTATATGGTAACAAATGGTAGTAGTTTTCGTTGTGATGTTTTGTTTCGTTTTTTAAGCGCTTCTTGTCTTCCAGTGTATTTTACTTCTGATAGAAGTTTCGAAACGAACTCGTTCGGGTAACCTCGGTTATGGAGGCGTTCTGCGAAGCTGTGTTTGTCGTTTTCAAAAGCTTCAGGAACAGAGTTGTTACGAAGTAGGCGTAAAGCTTCTCCTTTGACAAAACCCTTTTTAACGCTCAAAGGGTGGCATGATGAGAAGTGGGTATACTGGAAAGTTTCTGTTGGCTTAAAAAAGGTTTTAACATCCAAGGTTCGAGAACTGGGAAATCTAGGTCCTTTATAAACCGTTGTGTCGAGAAAAGTGGCAGTTTGTGACGACATTTCGCACGTGAATTTAATTGTGCTGTGGAAATTATTAGCGAAGTCGATAAACTTTGAGATTTCGCTTTCAGGTAAAGTCCACACTGAGAAAATGTCGTCAATAAATCTCTTCCAGACGAGGGGCTTGATTGGACTGTTGTTTAGTAGCTTAGTTTCTAGATGTGCCATAAAAATGACAGAGAAAGCAACAGCCATTTTAGTCCCCATTGCTATACCATGTATTTGAAGGTAGTGTTTGTCATTGAATTTGAAAGAATTTTCTCTCAGAATCAGTCTCATGAGCTCTTTTAGATATGTTGTGGGAATCGGCAAGTTTGGCTCATAATGCTGTTCATAGTGTGAACAAACTACTTCAATACCTTCTTCCTGAGGAATGTTTGTGTATAATGAACAAACATCCAGTGTGGCAAGGATAGCTGAGTCTGGAATAGGAGTTTTCTCGATAAAGTTTATAAATTCTGTTGAATCCTTAATGTAAGACTCCTGTTTTTTGGCAATAGGTTGTAGAAGGTAATCTACATAACTAGAAATACGTTCGGTCGGTCCTCCACTGCCAGAAACTATAGGACGCCCTACCGGTATTTTCTTGTGTATTTTGGTAAGCGTGTAGAATTCTGGTATTCTTGTGGGTGTCTGAGTTTGAGATAACCATTTATGTGTCATAGAATCGATAAAGCCGTCGGTTCGTAGTTTGTTTACTATAATTCGAACTTTGGCGGCGGTTTCTTCTACTATTGGTTCAGAGAGTGGATGGTAGAATTTTGGATCGTTTAATAAGTCCATTCCCTCTTTGATTTTATTAGTAGTGTCGTAAATGACAGTGGTTGTCCCTTTATCGGCTTTTTTTCAGGTTAAGGTCCTTATTACTTTTGAGACTCTTTAGAACTGCTCTCTCACTGCTAGATAAATTATCATTTTGATGTTTGAAAACAACATTTGCTAATTCTGTCTTGGTTAATTCGAGATAAGTCTCAAGTGCCACCGATGGTTGAGGTGGTGGTTGCCAGGTAGACTTAACATAGAATGGATGTTTTTTAGTTTCTGAATTAGCAAACAGATAATTCAATCGTAAAGTGCGAGAGAATGTTCTGAAATCTCGTAATAAAGGAAAGTGAGATGCCGGTCTTGGTGGTGTTGGTATATATTTCAGACCATTCGATAATAAGCTAAGCTCGTTGTCGGACAAGACTTTTGCAGAGAGGTTCTTAGTGTATTGGTTAGATAAAGTCTTGTTTGCAATTTGCTTTGCTTTTTTGCGTCTTAAAAGACGCGCAGTGTTTCTAGTTGCTATTATTAGCGGCTTTCGCTTTGCGGAGTCAGTAAAGGAGACACTTTGATACAATTCATCTCTTGATTTATAGTGTTGTAATATTGCCACTGCCCTGCCGCTATGCTCAATGAGTTTCACACTACAATTATATGATGTAGAGTAATATCTAGTCTCTTTTCGGGATTTTCGCTCTGACTAGAGAGTCTTTAAGCGATTTATTCCTCTTGTTCTGTAGACACTTGATAAGCTAAAGCTCAATTTCTGCTTTTTCCCATCTTCAGACTCGCACCCACTGCTTTGCTTCAGGCTGCTACAACCTCGAATTAATGGCAAGCTATCCATGAATGACAAATTTAGAGCTCTTGTTCTGTCAAGAAGGGAATATCTGGTCAGGGCGTTAATGAATACTGGGAAAATGAAATTGTTTCCATTATGAGCTATCAAAGCAATTCCTGAGTCGATGTCTGCTTCTGCCTCAAGTTCTAAGAAACTGAAGGAATGATGACAGAGATTCCTCGCCAGATGAACAAGCTGCAACTAACTGATTGTTTTTCAGCAACACTTTTTTCCCAGCTTGAAAATCTGTTGTAAGATTGTTAACTTTTGAAGCCGATGCATATATTTGCCCTTCAGGAATAGAATACATTATTGATGTCATTGAGTGAAACACAAGCAATTTGAAGAATTTCGCTGGTGCGTTTTAAGCTTGTGGTTTCAATGTCAAAAACAAAGCATTTGTTTTGTTCGGGAATTGCAGTCTTTTGATGAATTGACAAGTTTTTGTAGTGGACGAAATAGCTTGTAAATCTTCATCTCTTACACTCTTTAGTAGTTCAGTTATGACTCCTTGTGTGAGGATTTGACCTGCAGGCGTGACACCGATACCACTTTCGTACGTCTTTCCCTCTTTCCCCTCAAGTCTCTCCTTGCATCTCGTCTTGTCTTTTTTCAGTTCTTTTCTTCTACGTTTTGTGTGAAGTTTTGTTGATCTTTCGTACTCTCACGCTTATGGCTGGACGAGTCAACATATTCACTTGTTATTTTGGAAGGGGCAATTCCAAGTTCATTTGCTGTTTCTATCAGGTATTCGGGACCTTCCTTAAACTGGGATATTCCTGAGGAGACGCAGAAACTCGGGCTTTCAGAACTGCCATAGTGGTGGATTTTTGGAGCTTTAGTACCGAGAATCCCATTTGCACTCTCATTTCTTTGAGTAGAGCCACAGTTGGCCAATTTTGAACACCACTCTGAGGTTCGAAAAGGCTGGATGGAATTCTCGATTGCGGCCTTAAGATTATCATGAGAGAGTGGCTTCCCGCCTGGTAAATCTTTGTACCTGTAGTTAGCTGGGTCTTTTAGGCTGCCACACCACGTAATTTTGCATTCTTCGCGATTGCCAAATGCGTGGCTAACTAGGGCCTTTAGTCCATTCTTGATCTCTTCTGGGTCACCTTGAACATTGATATAACAAAACTACAGTCATGACATAACTGATGATGTAACTAAATTTATTGGCATATAATCAACTGATAATCAATTGTATACCTAATTGAAAACATATTAGCGGGTTGATCAAAATGATTATATCACAAAAGCTAGGACATAAGGGATGCATATACTAGGTATATATGGAGAGCCGTTTGTGCCAAAAATAGCAATCGCTAGTGCTAGCCACCAATCGCTAGTGTCAAAAATACCAATCGCTAGTGCTAGCTAACAATCGCTAGTGCTAGCCACCAATCGCTAGTGTCAAAAATACCAATCGCTAGTGCTAGCTAACAATCGTTAGTGTCAAAAATATCAATCGCTGGTGCTAGCCACCAATCGCTAGTGCAAGCCACCAATCGTTAGTGTCAAAAATATCAATTGCTGGTGCTAGCCACCAATCGCTAGTGCTAGCCACCAATCGCTAGTGCTAGCCACCAATCGCTTGTGTCGGAAATACCAATCGCCAGTGCTAAACTTCTATCCCTACTGCAAATACCAATCACTAGTGCTAACCTTCAATCGCTAGTGCTAAACTTTTTTCGCTACTATAAAACAATGATAAAAACTCAATTGCTACTGCTATAAAACTTCAATCGCTAGTGCTACTATTGATTACTAATCAATTGCCAATGCAAACGTCACAGAGGCTGACAACCAATCAAATATCACGAAAGAACTGTGTGAACTTTCTCCAATCACAAGATTTATTACACAACGTACAAGAACGAGCACGAGGTTCGATAGAGAGTAGAGATGGCATCTGATTTAGCATCATCAAATATACGAAGAATCCTTGAATCTCTAGGCTTCGATAACAGTGTTATCGACAAATTTGAATCGCAAGATGTTACCGCTGAAATTGTCCTGACTCTTTCCGATGCCCAGCTAGTTGAGCTCGGTATTATAACTTTGGGCAAACGACAGTTGATTCGTTCCCTCTGCAGAAATGCTGGTTCCGGTAGGTTCCATATACTTATCATTAATTCAGACCTGTTTTTAATTATAGATGAAATATTATTGACCTTTACTAAAGCTTTTTTAATATGAAGGGAATCTGATGGACGAATTTTCAAAAAAGGATACCAACAAATTTCGATTTTTGAAAATTCGTATCTCCTTGATTTTTGAACTGATTCCCTGAATAATTGTAGTAAAATCCCCATATCTGATTGTTTTGATTTAGAATCTTCTGCAAGAGCTGCTGTAAATGCCACCTTTGGGTATCCACAACAACAGAAACAAAGTAATGCTACAAGCTCTGTTGCCAGCGTTGTGTCAGAGGCACGATCTCTTGTGCAGTCCATGGCAACAACCAACAGAACCAGTAAAGGTTTGTTAAATACTGCACCATTCCAAGGTCAAATATCAAATAGAAAAATTGGAAAATATGGATTGCCATTTCAAAGCAAGCGCTACACAACCAACAAAAAAGGAAAGGCACCAATGCTTGATTCTATGGTTTTGGTGGACGGAAACATACGTTATCAAGGAAATGACAGTGAAATGACAATCAGAAGGAAGATAACAGATTTAATGTTTGAGAAGGCTATCCTAAAGGACATCTTGATGGAAGATTTTGACTTTGTACGTGTATGCAATAAACGGATCAGGAAGCCTGATTGTGAGGTGCCATTTGATGCTCTTGGAGTAAATACAGTCTATCCAACAGGAGCAATTTATGTGAGACTGCATAGAAGTGTTGATCTTGAACTCCAGGTAAGACTCTAGACTCACCACCCCCTGCAGGACACTGATCATAACTTATTTTCCTAGCTGTTCACTCAAATAATTTCTTTTTTAATAGGAATTGGGTGACAATGAAGATGATGATGATGATGCAGTACAATTTAATGATTTATCAGCCAACATGAGTTTGAAAGAAACTAAATATGCACCATCTACAAGCATGTCCTCAGCTAGCACTAACACATGCAATTCTGGAAACAGTTCTACACCATCTAGCAGACGAAGTACAAGCATGTCTTCAGCCAGCACCAACACATGTAATACTGGTAACAGTTCTACACCATCTACAAGTTCAAGCATGTCTTCAGCCAGCACTAACACATGTAATTCTGGTAACAGTTCTACACCATCTACAAGTACAAGCATGTCCTCAGCCATCTACAAGTACAAGCATGTCCTCAGCCAATACTAACACATGTAATTCTAGTAATTGTACACCATCTACAATTATGGCATGTGTTGAAAGCTTGTTTACAAGTGCAGTGCCATCAGTCTCCACAATCCTTAGTGATGATCAGAAGGAAGATAACAGATTTAATGTTATTCAGAAGGCCCAGTGTAAGATTAGCTATGCTAAACTGGTATACTTTAGAAGTATTTTTTAAACCTTCTCTAAATAAAGTTCATTATTATTATTATTATTATTATGATGAATACACTTGAAATATACGAAAAACTTTTTAATAGTCACAGACATGTTTCGACATTGTCCAATGTCATCTTCAGTGTGAAGTACGTTACAAGATTTGAATCAAATATATGGTGAATAATGATTGACAACATAATTCTAAGTAAACAATTAATGACAAAAAACTAAAAATAACTAAGTAAACGAACTTAATAGAAAGAAGAGATAAAATGTTTGACCTGAACGTTAAGTTCAGGTTTTTCAAAATTGATATGAAAACCCTCTTTGATCTTAAGTTTAAAAGAACTGTTATCAGAATCCATTATTTGAAAACAATCAGGAGAAGCATTAGTTTTACAAAGAGGATTAGGGGAATTATTAATATGTTTAAAAATGTGAGAATTTTTATCAGAAACCAAGTGTTCTTTAATCCTGTTGATAAATGGCGAGAAGTTTCACCAATGTAAGGAATTACATCCCGCACAAGTAAATTCAATACCAACAAGAGATTTAAGAGACATAGGAATTAAATCTTTTACTTGAAAAAGATTTTTTATTTTAAAAGAAGTGAAAACGAGTTTAATGTTAATATCTTTACAGAAACGTTTGCAAAGCTTATTAAGTTTGATGCTAGTGAGTTTAGAATGATTACCAATGAAAGGACGTTTGTAGTAACGTACGTTAGAGTCATCAGCAGAGTCAATAGGATTAACAGAAATAGGAGGATGTTTGTTTAAGTTAATCTTACTTAGATAGCATTTGGTTACCTTGTCAATAACATGATAAGGAAAGGAATTACGTTTGAGTGTTTCAGTTAAGTTTAGAAGGTCAGTTTGAAAACCAGTGTTAGTATTGTTGATTTTAAAAGTTCTGTCGATTAATGTTTTAATTAAAGCAAGCTTATATTTAAAAGAAGTAAAACTGAGATAATTAGTTAAAAGACCAGTGTAAGTTTTTTTGTGAAAAACAGAAGTTATAAACTCATTAGAAGATTTACTGATTAAAACATCTAGAAAAGAAATTTTTCCATTTGTTTCTTTCTCAAAAGTAAACTTAATGTTGGGATGTTTACTGTTGATGAAATTAAAAAAGGACATAGCATGATTTTCATTGTCAAAGAGACAAAGAGTATCATCAACATACCTGCGATAGTATAATACTTTGGGAACTTGGGGATCGGAAAGCCAAAGTTGTTCGTGATAACCCATGAACAAATTAGCAAGAACTGGTGCTAAAGGCGAGCCCATAGCAACTCCATCAATTTGATCATAAAAGTTATCAAAAAACAAAAAATGGGTTTGAGAAGTAGCAAAATGGAAAAGTTTTTTTAAATCATTTTTGTTAATGGGAAACTTAGGGTTATTTTTAAAGATTAAGTCAATGGCTATGTTAATGGTTTTGTTAAGAGGAATATTAGTGAAAAGGCTTTCAACATCAAAAGAAATAAGAAATTTGTCAGTATTAAAAGAAAGGTTATGAAACTCATTAACAAAAGAAAACGAATCTTTAACTATATAAGTATCTGGAATAAGAGGGTTAAGAATGGAACACAAATACTTGGCTAACTTATAATTATATGTCCCAATAGAAGAAACAATAGGTCTGAACGGTGGTGGTTCACCAGAAGCTCTTTTCTTGTGCAACTTAGGAAGTCCATAACATTTAACATTTAACATTTAACAACAAGGATAAAAGAGCACTTGGTTTCTGATAAAAATTCTCACATTTTTAAACATATTAATAATTCCCCTAATCCTCTTTGTAAAACTAATGCTTCTCCTGATTGTTTTCAAATAATGGATTCTGATAACAGTTCTTTTAAAAGAGGGTTTTCATATCAATTTTGAAAAACCTGAACTTAACGTTCAGGTCAAACATTTTATCTCTTCTTTCTATTAAGTTCGTTTACTTAGTTATTTTTAGTTTTTTGTCATTAATTGTTTACTTAGAATTATGTTGTCAATCATTATTCACCATATATTTGATTCAAATCTTGTAACGTACTTCACACTGAAGATGACATTGGACAATGTCGAAACATGTCTGTGACTATTAAAAAGTTTTTCGTATATTTCAAGTGTATTGTTACACTAGTGCTTTTACGTTCATTTGGTAATATTATGATGAACATATGAAGGGTCAGATAATTGAAATGTTTCCCAATGTTGAGATTCAAATTATAGAACAAGCTGTTGATGACTCAATTTCCATGGAGGAAGCAATTGACTTTGTTCTTCGTCAGAGAGAAGAAAAAGACCGTAAGTAATTATTTGATTCAATTTTGACCTTTTAGCCTTATTATCAAGGTATCAGGATATCCCAAAATGGATTTGGAACATTGCAGTTTCAGATTTTTTTATTTTAAAATAGATTGATAATAAATACTAACATTAATTGATAAGTGATATCTCCTGATCTCAGATCTCTTTATTTGAAATTTCTATGAAATGGCTCCACACTAACCCTTAGGTACCTTAATTTATGCATTGTTTTTGTTGATTGGATCATAAATACATAATTACATGTACTAGCTTAACAAATGCAAATTTTCCTTTTTCAACTTGAGATTTAATATATTTAATTGAATATGTTATCTTTGGAAAGCTTTTTTAAGGAAATATAATAAAGTGTGTATGTATGTATGTTTATAAAATATTTGAGATATAACGTGCATGCTGATTGGCTGGCTACCACGTTTATATCAGAGGACAGAGACATGGTTCACTCGAAAAACGTCGAAAATAATTTATAAAAGCAATATAAAACGATTGCTTATGTCTCTGTAATGTGATATAAACACTCTGGAAGATGTAGAGCACTCGAAAAGCAAGAGAAACACTCGGCTATGCCTCGTGTTCCTAAGCTTGCTTTTCTCTTGCTCTACATCTTCTGTCGTGTTTATATCACAGTACAGAGACATGCGTGCGCATTTTATATTCCTTAAATAAAAAGAAAAGAAAAAAAGAACAGGTGAAATTTGAGCTAAGTAAATCTTTGTTTATTATCATTTGATCTTAATAAGGTCAATTTCAGTGTTCTAGTGCCCTTGATAAAAACAATGCTGGTAATAATGGCCTTCATATACATGTAGACTGTTTAAGCCTATTACACAGAAAAAACATGTAAAGGGAGGGGAATGTTTCTTTTAAGACTACATGTAGCACAAAAGCTTCTGAAGAAGTTTCTAATCAGAATCAGTATACTTAAGTTACTTTTCTCTCTGTCTCTCTAGGAGATGCTTCCTTGTCAGATTCATTGCAAGATTCGTTAAAGCCACTATTAGCCAAATTGGCAGCAAAGCCCAGTGTTAAGCTAGAAGTAGACCCAAGTGACCTTGTGTCTGAATGTGTGTCATTCTACAAAGGACCTAAATTTCAACCATACCAACCAGTCAGAGTAACATACCTTGGTCAACCTGCATTGGATAGTGGTGGTGTGAAACGACAGATGTACACTGACCTTTTCAAGGAATTGGTGGGTGACAACAAATTCAATCTTTTCGAGGGTCCTCCAAAAAGGCTTCTCTTCCACTATAATCAAACAGCTTTAAACTGTGGCCTATACAAAATGCTTGGTCAAATGATTGCTCACAGCATTTGGCAAGGTTGTGCAGGTTTTCCCTATCTGGCACCTTCAATGTTCCATTACTTGGCAACAGGAGATATTGGCCAAGCATCAGCGTATGCATCTATAGATGATATATTTGATGAGGAGGAATTGTATTTTGTACAAAAGGTAATAATTATTTAGTGTATTAGAATTCAACTAGATTGAGATACTGTAACATTGTTTATGTTTTGAAATTGGTAATGGAAATTTATTACAGAGCTATATTTCAGACTGTCATAAAAATTGAAGTTCAATTTAGTTTTTTGAACAGGTATTGTTATCCAACAGCACTGATGCTTATTCTGTTCTCAATAATGATAAAGGCTTTGTTAGGCTTATTCACGAAAGTGGCTTGACAGTGACTCTGACAGTGAGTATATTTGACAATACTATTAAACCTTGATTTCTGCATTAATTGTTGACGTATACATGTATGACATCATAGTAACAATGGAAGTACTAATTTGAGTCATTCTCAATTATTATACCAAAATTTCTTTGAACACTTTATTCTAACTTAAGAATGACACATATTAAATTATTGTCAAAACTTTGAGTAAAACTAAATAAAAACGTCATTGTGAACTTTAAGATCATGAAGTATTGATTGATATCAAATCCAATTGGTTATCAGTTTACATTTATTTTTTTACAATTGGCTGCTCTCTTCAATGTAATTTGATTGCAAAACTGTAATTCCAGTTTTAATAAATTGTAATCAAATTACATTGAAAAAAAATTAGAGTAGCTAAATTGTCATGAAAAGAATGTACAATCAAGTCTTGAACTTTTATATTTTTAAGGACAAGAACAAAGAAACAGTAGTCCAATGCTTGATAACACACCTGGTTTTGGGGCGGAGAATTGCAATGCTTGATCAGTTTCAAGCAGGACTGGAGATTTGGGGTGTATTAACTGCCATACGTGCCAATCCTGCTGCTTTTGAGGCTCTTTTTGTGATGTCTTCAAAAAAACTTACTCCTGATGCTGTCAAAGAAGTGCTTGTACTTAAGAGTGGTCGTCTGAGAGAATCGACCAGAGGTGTGCAAAATAAAAATAATCGACATTTTTCATACTTGGCCAAAATGTAGGCCCAGATGAACCATTAATGGGAAAAATAATAAAAAGTTCATCAGATTTTTATTTTAGGAGATATAACGCGATTTACT
Source organism: Telmatactis stephensoni (assembly GCA_029948255.1). Classification (NCBI taxonomy): domain Eukaryota; kingdom Metazoa; phylum Cnidaria; class Anthozoa; order Actiniaria; family Isophelliidae; genus Telmatactis; species Telmatactis stephensoni. The sequence goes on along the minus strand of JALIZF010001441.1, from coordinate 236,856 downwards.
GTTTTCGCGGCTTGGGACGGCATTTCAAGGTCTTTTTACCGCATATCACAAAAAAATCGATAAAAAAATCAGCTTGCAACATATTCAAAAGCTACTTTATCATTAACAAGAAGGAATATTTCCTGATAATTCTAGGGGTTATTTTACGATATTGACGATAACTGGAATATTTTAAAGATTTTTTAACTTGAGCGAATTTTCACGTGTGAAAATATAGCAAAACTTTAACGTCGAAAATCGCACAATGCTACATGCCCCGAAGCAGTGACACTATAACCACGTTAAACTACTATGTTTCCTCTTTCATAAACTGTAATAATATTTTTGGGCTACTGAAACGGGACGATTTTAGAGCCCTTGACATTTGTACTACATAGGTCAAAAACGCCGTTACGTAACAACAGTAAAATCACGTTGTCCCTTTGAAAAATTCACTAGACATTCGCTTCGTCGTCAAACGCCATAAAACTAACAAGGATTGTTTCTCACACAATAAGCAGTAAAATAAGTACAATTACACAAGTTATAAAGGAGAAATGTTTTTAATAGCGTCCATGTAACAGACTTAATTTACATTTCAACTCGTACGAGATTGTCAATGGTTCAAATTAACACATCACAAGACAATCGCTAAGAATACAGTAAACAGTGCATCTCGTACCTTAATAAGTTGAATTGGATTGGAATCACATCAGATATTCCTTCGAATTTACACTGATTGCTTGCCATAAACCACAGTGTGACTACTGACTGTAACTGTCACGTACAACTTAGATTGTGTGACACACAGGAAGACCGTCACCCTTCCATGGTGTGGATTCTATGCAGTTGTTTTGTATGACTTTGAAACGCAAGTAGTATTACACTCTAATTGGTGCACTCTATTTCACGGGTAAATAACAACTGTTCTATCATTATACTTTACAGCCGTACGATGCGCCTTACCGTGGTCACCCTACAAACGTTTCATACATATTGATTACTAAGAAAGCGAGAACTTACAACGAAATAATAAACATATTTTGTTTGTAGTGAAGTTTCAATACAACATGAAGTGAAAAATAACCACTGTGCATAAAATGATTATAATTAAACTTGCACGAAACTTTTGTAGGGTGAACAGCCCATCCCATTCCCAAGCCATCTCATTATTATTCATTCGGTTATTTTCATTTTTAAATATTCTTTTATCCATTTTGCGTATAAAATGTGCGCGCTTTCGTTTATTCGATTGGCACTGTTTAGGCGTGGGCTCCCTGTGGCAAGATATGCCCGCTGGTTTCTGGGCACAATCTAAAAATTACCCACTGCACACATTTTATTCCGACACTATTTCAGATCACATGCAATGCTGTGTCTCGCACGCCACGGTACTGGAATCACAAAAGTTACCACAAGGAACCAATACATAACAACTGGCGCGTGCGTCAGGCAGATAAAAGGAAGCGCGCACATTTTTCTTTTCTTTTCTTTTTTGATTTTTGTTTGTTTTTTGTTTTTTTGAGCTAAGCGATGCTAAAGATAAAGACCACATCCACGACAAGTGATGCTAATCACTGCGAGGGTTTTAAAGGTACCATAGCATCAATTAAATCTCTCCTAAGCAACATCAGCATCGAGAACAAAGATGACCCCATGTTCTCGTACCAACAAGCTGCCCAGGCGATAGAGGCGTGGAAAGCCCACATTCTGAGGTCCGCCCAACAAGACAAGGCAAGGCTGGATGGCCTGGATCTCCTAGATGAAAGCTCTGTTTTGATAACGGATGACTGGGCCATGAAGTTCTTGCCCGAAAAGTTCAGGGAGACGCAGCAAGACTGGTTTGGCAAACATGGAATTTCCTGGCATGTACTTTCCAGAGGCACTCAAACCTTGAGCACCACATATTATACGGAGCCTGCAAGCTTCTGACCGAACGAAACACACTACTAGATCGCGCAAAGCTTCTATATGTGGAAAAGCTCAGAGGGCATCAGCACATAGCCGAGTATCACTAGTTCCAGCACCAATTCAACGCTGGTGATAGATCCTTTAGAACAAGGGTGGGCACTAAAGCAAGTCAAGAAAAAAGTGCGTTTTAACGAGAACCAGACATCTTATTTTGATGAAAGATTTCAACTCGGCCAGGAAACTGGTTTAAAGCCGATCCTTGCCAGGTCTCCCGGGATCTACATAATGCCCGCGTAGAGAATGGAGAACGCCGTTTTACCATGCAAGAATACTTGACGCCACAGCAGATAAGAGCCAGAAAAATAAAGACATCTGATGAGGGAACAGCTGATAACCAGGAGGCCGCGGAGAAGGAAAGTTCATACAGAGCAGCACGCCAGCATATGAATGCCAACTAAACCACCCAATCACCTGTGATACATACAACATATGTCAGCTATTCCATTACAAAATGCTGGGAAAACTTACCGTTGCTCTTCTACGGCATTTCTATGTATATTTAAACATGGAGGGCGTTGAATATCTATCCAAACACTGCAAGGCAACCTATGTTACTTTCCTGGCAGATTTAGTCAAGTCATGCTCATGCTTTGAAGCTAATCAGGTTCAGGTTTAGTCTTTATTCAATTAATTTTTTCCAACGAACTGGCATTCCATTCATATCTCCTTGTGCTTTTTATTTATTAAGGTACTTTCTTTTTTTACTTTTTTCTATGAAAACAAAAGAAAAATCACTTGTCGTGGACGTGGTCATATATTTCAACAAGGTCTTTATCTTTAGCATCACTTAGCTCAAAAAAAGATAAAAAAGAAAAAAAAGAAAAGAAAAGAAAAGAAAAGAAAAGAAAAGAAAAATGCGCGCACTGCTTTATATCTGCCTGACGCGCGCGCCAGTTGTTATGTATTGGTTCCTTGTGGTAACTTTTGTGATTCCAGTACCGTGGCGTGCCAATCGAATAAAAGAAAGCGCGCGAATGAATAATAATGAGATGGCTTGGGAATGGGATGGGCTGTTCACCCTACAAAAGTTTCGTGCAAGTTTAATTATAATCATTTTATGCACAGTGGTTATTTTTCACTTCATGTTGTATTGAAACTTCACTACAAACAAAATATGTTTATTATTTCGTTGTAAGTTCTCGCTTTCTTAGTAATCAATATGTATGAAACGTTTGTAGGGTGACCACGGTAAGGCGCATCGTACGGCTGTAAAGTATAATGATAGAACAGTTGTTATTTACCCGTGAAATAGAGTGCACCAATTAGAGTGTAATACTACTTGCGTTTCAAAGTCATACAAAACAACTGCATAGAATCCACACCATGGAAGGGTGACGGTCTTCCTGTGTGTCACACAATCTAAGTTGTACGTGACAGTCAGTTAGTAGTCAGTCAGTAGTCACACTGTGGTTTATGGCAAGCAATCAGTGTAAATTCGAAGGAATATCTGATGTGATTCCAATCCAATTCAACTTATTAAGGTACGAGATGCACTGTTTACTGTATTCTTAGCGATTGTCTTGTGATGTGTTAATTTGAACCATTGACAATCTCGTACGAGTTGAAATGTAAATTAAGTCTGTTACATGGACGCTATTAAAAACATTTCTCCTTTATAACTTGTGTAATTGTACTTATTTTACTGCTTATTGTGTGAGAAACAATCCTTGTTAGTTTTATGGCGTTTGACGACGAAGCGAATGTCTAGTGAATTTTTCAAAGGGACAACGTGATTTTACTGTTGTTACGTAACGGCGTTTTTGACCTATGTAGTACAAATGTCAAGGGCTCTAAAATCGTCCCGTTTCAGTAGCCCAAAAATATTATTACAGTTTATGAAAGAGGAAACATAGTAGTTTAACGTGGTTATAGTGTCACTGCTTCGGGGCATGTAGCATTGTGCGATTTTCGACGTTAAAGTTTTGCTATATTTTCACACGTGAAAATTCGCTCAAGTTAAAAAATCTTTAAAATATTCCAGTTATCGTCAATATCGTAAAATAACCCCTAGAATTATCAGGAAATATTCCTTCTTGTTAATGATAAAGTAGCTTTTGAATATGTTGCAAGCTGATTTTTTTATCGATTTTTTTGTGATATGCGGTAAAAAGACCTTGAAATGCCGTCCCAAGCCGCGAAACCAGTAAATCGCGTTATATCTCCTAAAATAAAAATCTGATGAACTTTTTATTATTTTTCCCATTAATGGTTCATCTGGGCCTACATTTTGGCCAAGTATGAAAAATGTCGATTATTTTTATTTTGCACACCTCTGGTCGATTCTCTCAGACGACCACTCTTAAGGCCTTTTCAACTGCTTGTCCAGAAGCAAAAGTGGTTTTCAGCATGCTGAACAAGTGCATTGAAGACAGTAGTGAAGAAGGTAAGTACACCTTTTGCTGTTCATTAACCGCAAAGAAACATTCATTCAAGCGAAAAAGCATTGTCTTTAACGCTGAACGAACATTCAATAACATTAAGGGAGTTCTCAAGAGCGTGAAGGAACAATCTTTTAAGAAATTTAGCATAAAACTAGGACAATCATGCATATACTGAGGCGTAGGTTCATTTACGTTTGCAACTTTCATTGGCGTTTTTGTGCAATCATTAAACCACAACACAACATTCAATACAGTGTTTTGGACATTTATTTACGCAATAATTATAAGTCTACATTTTTCACGTGGAATTGTAGGATTTTAACTGTCTTTCCTGTTTTGCAAGCCGTGAATATGACTTCTTACAAACGAAGGGCGGTTAGGTATAAATATCAAGTCGATTTGGAGTTTCGATCCCTTTTAGGCCGGAACATTGGAATGGCTCAACAAAGAAATATAATTCCCAACGAAGTCAGAGAGCGACTTGTGAGGGCCTACGAAGACCCTGCAGAGGATTACTTGATTGTGGCTGGTACTTTGGGCGTAAATCGTTCAACTGCCAGAGGCATTGTAACACGGTATATTCGCGATGCCAATAATCCTGCGGCCAATAGCGAGCTGAAGCCTCTTCCAACGTACAGCCCATTTCTTAACATAGTGGAGCAGGCTATAAAAGTTTACTTGTCCCGTCCAGAACAGCAACGTTTAATGGGAGACCGAGCAGAAGCAAGAAGACAAAGCCTTCCCCTTGGAGAGTTTGGAAAACGACTGCTCCTTAGGGCAACTACAAGAAATATGAATGCTATTACTCCCCACAAATGCATACAATGGTACAATCATATGCAAACATATTTACCAAGATGTTTAAATAAAGAAGACATTGAAGGATAAACGAATTCTGTTGATACATTTGTACCGCGCAAATAAATGTCCAAAACACTGTATTGAATGCATGTTTTTTGTTTATTGATTGCACAAAAACGCTAAAGAAAGTTTGAAAACGTTAATGAACCCATGCAAACATCTTGATTGTCAAATTCTATGCTAAATTCCTTAATGAATGTTCTATCACACTCTTGAGACTCTGTTCATGTTATTGCATATGCCTGTTCACTCTAATGACAATGCTTCTTTACTTTTAACGAACAGCAAAAGGTGTATTATCATTGTGTGTAGTACATTGAATAATAATTGAAGGGATACCGATGAAAATGGCCTAAGTGACTTTTTGTGCAGGTGTTGATATTTTACCATGGGAAAGTGGAGTAATATCATTTTGGACCATTTGAGAAAATTTGAAAAAAATCACCAAAAAGTTAATTAGGCCATTTTCATTGGCACCCCTCTATTTATTGTAGAGATAAAAGAAGTGACACAAATCAGTCTTCAGAGAAAGATCAGATTTCTGCTCTAGGCCTTTAATGTGGGTTGTTTTCACTTTAGCCCCTAATAAGCAAAGCACAAATGACATATTATGCTTCAGTGTTTGTCATGGGGGGTTCCCAGACTTGAACTGTTTGGGTTTCTTGTGATATTTGGATTATATAAAGCAATGTATGTAGCTTTATGAAGAAAGTTTTAAATTTACCTCAAACTGAGTTCCAGTATAACTATACACTATTTTTCTATTTTGTCCAAATCTTGAAATTTTGTGTGAGATCTGCCAAATCTCTTAGATTTAAAAAATGATAGCAACCATTTAGTTTTAAGTGGCTTCATCACAGTCGTTTATGGTTGATTATTTAACAAAGTTGTCAGGACCCCATGTATGGCATTTTAGTTACTTGGGCAGTCCCTCTAGCTGTATTTACAGTGTAGCTGAAATGTCATTTCTGTCATTTGTGTGTATAGAACTGAAAGATGTATTGAAATTTATCACTGGAGGAGAAGAGTAACCCCATGCTGGTATAACAATAGATGTCAGTGCAGAAAACAGCAGCATTTATGCATCAACTTGTATGTGTGAGTTGCAAATTCCAAAATCCATGGCAAGCTGGGAATATGCTGACTTCAGGATTGGCCTTTTGGCAGCTGTGAAGGGAAATGCCTTTAATTGTGTATAATTAAATTATATTTCCTTCTATTCTGAAACAAATTACAGTTTAGGTCAATTCTCCTTGATTTTTACATGTTGTTTTTAAAAACACAACTAATGTTGGTAAGCTTTAAATAATATTAATCCACTGTTGTTCTTGTTATGACAAAACTATGAATATCCACATAACTAGTTCAGAATATTCACTACTTCTGGGGTTGCCTCAGTGTAAAACCTCACATTGTTTTGTTTAACTTCAAGACTTCATTTGCCTCAAATAAATGCTGTTTTTGCATATAATATTAATATTATATTGAACAGTTTATATGGGACATAGCTTTTTGGCTATTGTGGTGACCTTACACTAAGGATTAGCTTTATTTCTTAAACCCCAGGGAAATGAAAATAAGTCAGAAAAATCACTAACTCTGAGAAACTGTGGGTATGAAAAATTAAACTTTAGTTTGATTATTGCTCTGTAAATGGTTTACAACTACAGTACATCTTAAGTTGTGACGTTTCATGCAATTCCATGCTTTGCATGGGCAGAATACATGTAATCCAAAACCCAGCAGCAATGAATGAAAATCAAAAAGGTTAGATATTGAAATTGAATAGTTAACTTACATTTCTTATGTTCATATCCATGTTTCAGTTTGTTGAAATATTAAGATTCTTTGATAAATACATGTACAGTTATGACAGTGTCTTTTCCGTGATTCAAAGACCATGCAAACAACATACCATTTGGGAAAAAACAGGTGGGAAGCTATGACAACAGTTTTTGATAGCAAGAACCCTTAATGCTCCTATACACCTCCCCGCACTTACTGTTGAACAAGTTCACGAATACGAATATAAAGGTTTACTCCATGAGAATCACTGAACTGTAGTAGATCTATAGTATATGGTTAACATTTGAGTGTTGCTCAGTGTTACTGTAATATCTGGGACTTCAACAGAAGGCACATCAAATCCATTAGGTGCTGGGCCATGGGTATCAACTCCATAATCATTCAGGTCTATGGGGTCCTCATTTTGTGCTGCAACACTAGAATGACACCATAGTTGGTAAGGTGACCAATTGTGCTCTGTGCGAAGGGGGTGATGGTTATAAGCTTCAGAGAATTCTCTAAGAGCTCTGTTTAATCTTGGAATAAAAAGCATACTGAAGACAAAACAGATCAACATCATCTGTTGGAGAAAGGAGACCAAAATCTTCTAACATATAAAATAATGAATAGTACAATGCACAAACACATCTGAAGACATCTCTCCAGAGTCTTTCAATTCTCTGATTGTGTGTTGAACTACCAGCAATATGACTCCCTCTATTTAATCCTTTGACAAGGAACATCAAAAAGGCAACATCTACATTTTCCCCGCCTTTATCGGATCGTACACGAGAAGGCCATCCATATTTATCTGTAGCTTAACGAAATGCTCATAAACAGTTGATGCACAGTTATTATTTGAACAGTGCAAAAAGACAATTAGGCGTGTGTAGCCATCTATTCCCCCATGTATTACCATTCTCCATCTTATTAAACAATGGAATCCATCAATGTGCCAAAGGGAATTAGCATTAGGAACACTGTAAGTACGCCTTTGAAACAGTATGTAGCTGTCTTACAAAACAATGAATTGGATCAGTACGCACCAATGACTCCCTTAATCTTTGCCTAGGAACCTATATCCCCATTCTCAGGAGGTGCCCTAGCAGCATTTTCAGTCCACAAGTGGGATATTCTGAAATCAAATGGTGAACTATGCAGTCAAGGTCATTGTCTGATAATTCGGAGTAACTTTCCCTCTTTTTAGATATTTGATAATCCTCACCTCTTCTATATAGTGTTCTCCTGCTAATAAGCAAAGTCTGAGCAATTTCCTCCATCATGCTACGACCAACTGAAATCAGAAATTCTACCTAATCAGGGTTTATTGGGATGGAAGGTCTTCCTTGTCTACCAATGTGTTCAAACTCACGTGAAAGCACTTCTGAAGTTGGCTGAGGCAAGCTTCTAGCTTGAAAAGTTTTCCCAGTGCTGTAATATAGGACAGATTAACAAATTAAAGCAATTCTTGAAAGTGCCCATCGTTCATCGTAAGTCTTTCATTATTTTCATTTATAAGGCATTGTAGAACTGTAATACAGTTTTGAAGACGGTTAACTGTCTGCAAAACAAAACCTGCATTCTGTGTTCTCTCATGAACTTCACACTGAAGCAAAATAGAATCAATGGTATCGAAGAATGACTGTAGTTCTTCTGTTGTTGTAGCCGCCATTTTGAAGTCAATTCACTGTTGTGTATCCCTGTTATATATAACCTGTTTACTGATTGGACAATGTACGCATAGTTCTTTCAAGAGTTGTGATTGGCTGTTATCTTCGAACAAAGAAAAAAATGTTCAGCACCAGTAATCGAGGTTTAATGGCAATAGTGATTGATCAAGGACATCAAGTTTATAGCACTAGCGATATTTTAGATTGGCAGTAGCGATTGGTGGCTAGCACTAGCAATTGATAATATTGACCCTAACGATTGGTGGCTAGCACTAGCGATTGGTGGCTAGCACTAGCGATTGGTGGCTAGCACCAGCGATTGGTAGCTAGCACTAGCGTTTGATATTTTTGACACTAACGATTGGTGGCTTGCACTAGCGATCGTTGGCTAGCACTAGCGATTGATATTTTTGACACTAGCGATTGGTGGCTAGCACTAGCGATTGGTGGCTAGCACTAGCGATTGGTGGCTAGCACTAGCGATTGCTATTTTTGGCACAAATGGCTCTCCATAGGTATATACCTTGGTTTTGGTGCATACTGCATAGTGAATACTGCATACTGACTAAGACTGAAATGGACAATTTGTAATTGGGTAACAATTGCCCCTCTTTTGCCATGCTCCATCAAAGGACACAGATATCGAGGCGTTACCTTCCAAGTCAGCAGAAGTGGAACTGATTCTTTCTTTGTTCCACTTGTTACAGCTGTTTTCGCAAACTGTTTCTATTTCTATTTTAAACGTATTATTGGATACAGATCCAATCCCAAGAATTGACAGATCAGCATTGAGGTGAGTATGGCCTTGGCCAGTATGAAGCATCGCCAATGCACTCATGGTGTTGAAAGATGCGGCTTCGGGTCCCCGACTCCCTGTATGATGCAACTCATAAGCTTGAATGCGATTTTCTCATCCACCAAATTTTGCATACAACACATCAGCTCCAAGTCCAAGTCGTGATGGAGACTTGGAAGCATGTTCAAGTGATAACGGGCCATTCTCACAGAATGTACATTTTTTTAGACCTTCGGCCAACTTTTTAACATTTACAATATAATTTCCATCAAGGATTCCATTTGTATTATGCGAGCAGAGCTCATGTGTAGACAGAACAGTTTCTTCTTCATAACTTGTTAATCTGGATGGTGGACAAGAGCTAGACGTCTGCCAACGGCTTTCTCAAACTTTAGCTAGTGCATTTCGTCTGTTCTTTCGAGTTAACGATGCCTGTGTTTTAGGCATTGTTAACCTCAAGCTTCCAGCGTCTGAATCTCCAAAGAAAGAATGTAACATTCGCACATTTTGAGGTAGAGAATTTGCGGGAACAATAGAATCATCTAATTGGGATTGAGTGAAAACATATTTTTGAATTAAATTATTTTCTTTTGTTTATTTGGTGTTGTTTACTGCTAATTAGTTGATATTATTTCCCAAATATTATGCTTGTACTTAAAGAATATCATGTCTCCCCAACCTAAAAACATACAAATATTAGACGTGAAAGTTCTTCTGTAGCGAATTGTTCATTTCCGGTTCCTGATGCATGTAGCGTGGAACTCTATGCAAATTTATGCTATGCACTTGCAAGTGCTGTGAACAATTTGCGCGTGCAATAAATATGCTAATTAGCCAGTCGAATGGTTGTCTCAATGCAAAGTTTTGAGCTGGCGTTTGGGTCAACATCAGGTTGAAGTTTCGGGTCGTTTTAGTGCTTGTATTTGAATGAGTTGCTGCAATATTGCTGTGTATATAACAAGTAATGCCCTACTAAAACGCCAAGCAAAAATAATGCTGCGTTTTTGAGATTTTCAAAGGCAACTTTTGATGTACAAGTTGTGGAGAAAATGTCTCACAAGTGACATGGAAATAAAAAAATATATTTTGACAACGATGCAGAGTTGGAAGTCGGCTTTTTCACGTAAGGTAAGTGTATATTTTAGCAATATTTCCACAGTGTTCTTGTGAAATACACTTGTAGAAATACAGCATCTATGGAAACTTTTGTAATTTATAGAAAATCAATCAGATTAAATCTCTTACAATCACTTTGAAATGTTGTGCCTAACCATGACTAACCTCGAAAGTCAATCAAATATTGACCAATCACAGTCTGCTCTGATACAAAATTCTGGTATCATGATTGGTTTCCTTTTATGATGCTTACAGCTCTCCCTCCCCTGACAAGACCCTAATATTTAGTCTTGATGCATGCTGATCATTTAAGGTGTTTATGGCTTGAAATTCTACTAAAGGCTAAGGATTACACAAAAGACAATTTCGTGAAAGTAAAAAAATATTAAATGGGGAATAACATTCTGCTCTCAATGCTTCATGGGCTTCTGCTCTACATATATAGCTCAATCCACGAGTTATGTCCGCCATTGGCGGTTTGATTAATGTATTATAATATCAATAATATTGAATTCATTATTGCCCTTTTAATTGTATAGATTACAAAAATAACCAGTAAAAACTTGTACAAATCTTTGTATATCAAACCACTGACGGCCATAATAGCTAGTCAGAGTTATCATTATTACAAGGTAAAGTTATAAGCCAGCTAGGACATGAGAATGATTATGAATTAGGGATTTTACAAATCAATTGGGCATTAATTGTCACAGAATTGGGAGGTTGCATAAATGTACAAACTTTTCCATAATATTCACTGACTCGATATAACTGAATAATTTACAGCTGTTATGTTTTTTGCTATAGTTCTAACTTTAATTTTCAACAATTTAGATAACTACTGGTAAACTGAATTGAGCCAATTATTTTTTCACATTGACATGACAATTCACTCAGACACAATGTTGGTTGGGTCAAGTGTTGGACCTATCAGGAATCTCCCCCGGCCTACTCAACATTGAGAGAGGGGGGAAGGGGGAGTATAAAACAGGGTTGGCTAATGAAGGCCAAAATTGGGACAGTGTCTCAACAGGTTCTGCACGCCGTTGTAGCTACAATTGCCTACACAGAAGCACAGTCCAGTGCAGTCTAGGTTAGCTTTGCGGCATTTACAGCGTCCCCGGCAGCCAACTTTACAGCCACACCGAATTAGTTCATAACGTGTCCTTGGCTTGTGGTTGTGTCATCCAGTAGGGAACCCAGCAATCGTTGTCAAGTTACCATCCCCATCTACTTGGGGATGGTAACGCGGGCTGCTTTAACAGGGTCTGGCCCCATATATAACCTCCTTGGAAGACAGCTCTCTTAACATGCTGTAGTAATGACGCTTGAGTGGGAGGGATGTTCTCTAAGGATCTTGCCTTTTTTGAAAAGAGCTCTTGCCTGACTTCGTTGACTGTTGTTATTCTGCTTGTACGGTCATACATAAGAACAGCAAATCGCTCGATGACTTTCATGGATCCATCGTTGATATCTTCTGGCATCTCCATTACTTGTTTAAGGACTGGTGTGAGTTCTGGAAAAACCTTCCAGACATCCCATGCCGTCTTCTTTCCTCTTCCTCCAAAAAATGAAGTTGTGTCACACCCAGTTAATGAGTGAAACATGGGTAACGCATGGGCCTTATCTTGTCCAAGTGATGCTGCCATGGCATGAGCGGGAAGATACTGGAGATTCTTAGAAGACCCGTGCGAAACCCACAGCTCATCTACAGGAAGGAGAGAAGCAATAGAAATGGCTAGCGCCAGGACATCTGAATCATTCGTTCTGATCTTGATGCGCCAGTGGCCATTCAAAATAGCATTGGATATATGTATCATCATTCGAGTGTCAGCTTCTTCATGACTGCAGGGCCGAAGGCTACTCAAGTCTGCTGTATCATCAGAGGATAAAACGCTAGCTCCAATTGTCGAGAAGACTTTCTTACCCTCGGGAATCTGTAGCAAGACAACCTAGAAAGTGATGATAAAATTAATTTGCATTTTAAGGCACAATTCATAGTTTGGTATTCTTTATAATTTGATACAAACCTTAGTAGAAAGTAACTTGAAAAGCTCGTCTTTGTTGCTATCAACTCGGAGAAACCCTTTCCAATCAGATGGAATTCTGGTTGAGAGCAAGACCTTTCTTCTCTGACCTTAACAAATTTACAAATGTTTTAAGAAACATTAATTTATGTAATGAATATTTTACATGAGATAAACTGTCGTTATTATTCATTACCTGACCCACGCCTTTCCCTTGCCGCTTTCTTCAGAGAATCATCTTTGTAGACATCCCACACAATATCAAGTCTTTGTACACCTTCAAGCTGCCTCAAGATGTAGGGTGCAAATATAAGATCAAAGTATTCTTCGAAAGTGCTAACTGCTTTAGGCTGAAGCATCTGTATGATAACGGCTCCATCTAAAACAGTGGCATCTACTTGGCCTGGCTGTTCCACTGTCAGGTTGCAGGTATCTGTTAAGCATGTCATTAGGTCAGCTTTGTTTCCACTACGGAGTTGCCCCATATGTTTTAGCGAAGGAGGACAAGGCTGGTTTTCATACTTAAAGAATTCTTCAAGGTTACCGTCTCTATTTTGACAGGCAATATAGAGTCTTGAGAATAGGGCGCAGTCTTCCTTCAACACAGCTACCTTCGCCTTGTCTTTTGATGAAGCTTTCTTTACTTTGTTGTTGAGCATGGGGAAACTATTCTTCTTGATAGGATCTGATAAAGCCTTTGTTTTTTCTTTGAATCTCTCTTTGAGGAATATTTGTGATTGCTGCTCTCCAATAGCCCTTGCTTTTCTTATTGTGTTGACAACCTCTTCATTCATGATTTCCTTGGTGTGAAGGGCTATGAGATCTTTTCCACTTTCATTAAAGGGGTTGCTGAGATCTTCCATAGATGACACTAGGTTCATGACATCTTTTGCAAAAGCATCTTGGATAGCTGGCTTTTGCTCATGATGTTTTGAACTCTCAACAGTAGAGATGACCTCAAATTCTTCAATCATTCTGGATAGCTCTGGCCCAGCAACCATCCATCTTCTGAGGGCAGAAGGGTTTTCTGTCAAGCCAATCGCACCCCCTTCACCTTTTACGACAGCGTTGACCTGTTCATGGGCGTGATCCAGTGCAATTGAAGAAAACAACCTCTTTGTCTTGTGAACTACAAAGGATCCTTTCATGAACTCAGCATATACAGTTGGGTGTTTCACACGGAGCTCACACATGTCCCGATAGTGTACTGATAGCCATCTTGCGTAATTGTGGCTGTCAAGTGCGAACATCCACGGTAGTAGGTCTCGGATTGCTGTCAGGTACAAAGAGAAGTCAGCTTCTCGAAATGCTCTTACAAGTTGGAGACATAGAATTTCAATTCAAGGACAGTGGACCAGTAGAGAAATTGCGGGTGGTTCTTCAACTTCCCAGCTCTCCACAGACTAAATGGAAGTACAGGTCTCTCGGTGTCTTTAGACTCACAAAAGTCGGTGTACGCTTTATCCATCAGAATGTGAAGGGTGGCTGCCGTTGCTTGATGCGCACGCCTTGTGCGAGTTACGTAGCTTGCTGTTAAAAATGATTCTGCTACACCTGGTGATGCAACAGAAGCATTAGACAGGGCTTCTATCCAACCACTACCACTGACCCACTTTCCAAGAGCTTTCAGTGCAGCCATCTCAATATGCAATCCTCCAAACATGATCACTACATTCTTTTCATCAAACTCACCACGTACCTTCCATTGGATTTCTTTTGCCAAAGCGAACAGAGGTTGATCAACGGCAAGGACTGGGATTTGAGATGGATTCAAGTGCTTGGTGGATGCATTGATGACATTAATGGCGTGAGCAATCATAGCAGGGGAGTGAGAATTCTCAGTGAACATTGGCAGCAACGATATAATAGCTGGCAGATGACTTGATAATGCTGACTGTGAAGCATGGTATGCTGCCCATGACACGGTATCGTCTTTGCTTAGCTCCATCTTTGTAAGAACATGCTTTGTGTGGTCTAGCCAATCTTCCTCTTTTGAAGCTGAATTATGATGATCGCAGGGTATAGGTACAAACTGAGCTTGAGTGTCAGGAACAATAATGTCATTAGATGGAAGTGTTAATGGCGGTAAATCAGTGTAGTAGGAGGGCAGTGCGGCAATTTTCTTAGATTTACAGATCTGTGCAGGGCCAAACAAGTCGACTGATCTTTCTGTGCCTGGCTTTTCAGCTGTTGGATGCTGGACCAGTGAGATGGCTGTTCCATGAAAGGAGTCTTGAGAGCTTGTAGAACTTGGATTATGATCTATATTATCGAGAGCTGCAGTTGTAAATGTACCACTACGTAGCTTTGAAGGGCATACGACACCATCTTTGTCATACCTATCAATGACGCTGTTAGTTATGTCAGTAGATATAGTGAGGAGTCTGTCGTACGATATACACATGCCAAGTCTGTAGAAGGTTTCAATCAGTGATTTATCTCTTGTTGTTCCGTGGATCTTAAGGGCTGTGTATATGGGAAGAGGACACTCTCTGCTCCTGACGTGGCGGGTATGGTGGGTAGCACTCTCTGACTTGTCTCGGACACAGGAAATACTGTTAAACACCAGTAGTTGAGCAATGGTAAGGCATGCCTGATTCTCAGTTGGATCCCTTGTGATTGTAGGGCCTCTCAATATCATATCCAGAAGAGTGGTGAGTGATGGTGGAACAGACATTTTCTGGCAGTTGTTTGCAAATGTCCCATCAAAACTGTTTTTCACCTGTAAAATCTCTCTCCTTACAATCTCTCTCCTTACAATTCTCAGTGAACATTGGCAGCAACGATATAATAGCTGGCAGATGACTTGATAATGCTGACTGTGAAGCATGGTATGCTGCCCATGACACGGTATTGTCTTTGCTTAGCTCCATCTTTGTAAGAACATGCTTTGTGTGGTCTAGCCAATCTTCCTCTTTTGAAGCTGAATTATGATGATCGCAGGGTATAGGTACAAACTGAGCTTGAGTGTCAGGAACAATAATGTCATTAGATGGAAGTGTTAATGGCGGTAAATCAGTGTAGTAGGAGGGCAGTGCGGCAATTTTCTTAGATTTACAGATCTGTGCAGGGCCAAACAAGTCGACTGATCTTTCTGTGCCTGGCTTTTCAGCTGTTGGATGCTGGACCAGTGAGATGGCTGTTCCATGAAAGGAGTCTTGAGAGCTTGTAGAACTTGGATTATGATCTATATTATCGAGAGCTGCAGTTGTAAATGTACCACTACGTAGCTTTGAAGGGCATACGACACCATCTTTGTCATACCTATCAATGACGCTGTTAGTTATGTCAGTAGATATAGTGAGGAGTCTGTCGTACGATATACACATGCCAAGTCTGTAGAAGGTTTCAATCAGTGATTTATCTCTTGTTGTTCCGTGGATCTTAAGGGCTGTGTATATGGGAAGAGGACACTCTCTGCTCCTGACGTGGCGGGTATGGTGGGTAGCACTCTCTGACTTGTCTCGGACACAGGAAATACTGTTAAACACCAGTAGTTGAGCAATGGTAAGGCATGCCTGATTCTCAGTTGGATCCCTTGTGATTGTAGGGCCTCTCAATATCATATCCAGAAGAGTGGTGAGTGATGGTGGAACAGACATTTTCTGGCAGTTGTTTGCAAATGTCCCATCAAAACTGTTTTTCACCTGTAAAATCTCTCTCCTTACAATCATTGCTGCTTTTGTTAAGGAAAACGCTTCAGAGTCCTTCTTCTTTGCCTCCAATAGAACACCTCCGATTTCATGGCTGAGGACAAACAGAACCTCCCTTCCTTGGGTGTGTGCTGTCAAGTCTGGAAAGGCTGTAAGTATACGATTCTTTAGTCTTGTAGAATTGATTTTAACTTGCTCCCCCTTTAACTCGCTGAGCTTTGAAGAGTAAAACTTAACAAGGTCTGATAGCGTTAACACGGTGGTTTCTTCAACTTGAAGACTCTCGTCAATAAAGGCAACAAGTTCTGCAAAAG
Organism: Telmatactis stephensoni; assembly: GCA_029948255.1. Lineage (NCBI taxonomy): Eukaryota > Metazoa > Cnidaria > Anthozoa > Actiniaria > Isophelliidae > Telmatactis > Telmatactis stephensoni. Next base: position 220,303 of record JALIZF010001441.1, on the reverse strand, counting down.
CAAGTTCATCCGTATCAATTGGCTCAAATGTTGAGTGTGTAGTATTTCCGGCAGTACTACAGGAAGCCATCTTTCTAGCTTGGTTGTATAGGCTAACTAGACATTTCAAGTGGTATTGTGCCTCTGTTGCTACCATGTCTCCTGATGCCAGCTTTCCAATGAGTCTACTGTTATTAGTAAGAGATGCACATGATCTTACTTTTTATCAACTACAAGAGTGGAAGCAAGATGCAAATTTTCTGGGTTGTCATTTGATTCACAGAAGAAACATTGGTGGATTGGTTACTGGAAATGCTGGACCGTCTTGCTTTTATAGGGCTGCAGCTGGTCTCGGGGGAGATTTCGGGGCTAATTTCATTCTCTGGCCCTTGATGCTTTCTTTTTCGTGCACGATCCAACTTATCATTACTGAAGGCATTTCTGCACGTCTTGTGCCACATGGCTTTTTTCTCCCTTAGGGTGTCCTCTACTCCTTGACCTTGATTAAGCTCTTCAACATTAACATTTAACGGCACCGCATTTATTTTTTGGAATTCTTCTAAGTTTTTAGCAAAGGATGAGTAGCTTGCCCCTACGTCTTTTCTTTTGGACAGTGCTGGGCATTGTAAAGGTTCTCCACCTTTGATTGTTTGACATATAATACAAAGATTCCAGTCCATGATGCTACAAGAGAATATCTGTAACAGAAATGATGCTAAGATGCTTTGGTTTATAAGAATGAAATGGCTTCAATTGGCACTCAACCGATTTATAACAACGTTCATAACTTTCGAACCATAGAGCTGATTAAAACAAGTGCTGAAATTTGACCTTAAAACATTTCAAAATTAGGTAAAAAAGATATGTTTACAACATTCAAAAGTTTAACTTTAACTTGCTTCATTCAATTGATTAATAAGAGTACATAATAAGAAGAAAACGATCAATTCACCTGTTAGAATGACTGTAAGTACAAAATGGCTGCCATCTTGGTTACCGCTAGAGCCTGGGAACTAGTCCTACATCCTTTTCAATTTCAATTAAAACCCAACTAACACAAAACACTATTAAATGCAGTGAAAGTAAAATGTACTGATAAAGAAAAACAAAGCTCAAAAAGTAGCAACTATAGGAGAGATAAATACAAGAAATAAAAAATAATAACTAAATCTTAACAATTTAATAGTATAACATATATAATTTTCACCTTAGCAGTATACTTCAATAGTTTATTCATCTCCTGAGAAGTATTTTCTCTCATTAAAATATCAAAGAGATATTTTTATAGCTTTTGTGTCATTAGTTTATCTTAATAACCAACTTTTTTCATCTATTTATTGTTTTAATAGCTCACCACAGGGAACCCAAGCAAAATTCCTAAAATTACAAATAAAGGTCACGTGATTACACCCTCAGTTATTTCAAGCACAGAATGACACGTATAAAACTATTATATCAATTTGAAGTCTGATTTTGCATCTTAAGCCCCTTAATGAGTCATTTTCTTTTCAGCCTCGTTTTCATGTTGGCCATTTTAGGGCATGCGCATATCTCGACTACGGAGCTGTATTGAGTTTGGATCCATATCCAAAATTGTTTATGACATGGTTAGTAGTAATCATGCAAAGTTTCATGCTTCTATCACTAAAGTGAACAATTCAGCATATTTTTGGGCTTTAGCAGCTGAACTAATTGAATAATAGTGGACTTAAAACACACCCTTGTCGAACACCACGAGCGTAATCAAACGTTTTTGTACGTTTAAAACCTAATTTAATGAAACATTTTGATTTAGAGTACAAATTTTTTATCAGCGAGTAAAAATTGCCATTGATGTTATAATGTAATAATCGAGTTAATAGGCCATTGTGCCAAACTGAGTCGAACGCTTTTTTAAAATCAATGAAGCAAGCGTAATTTTTTCCTCTGCTAATATTTTTGACGTATTTGTCAATAATAGTACGAAAAGAAAAGATGAGGTCAGAAGTTCGAAATCCAGGCATAAAACCGATTTGAGAATTATGTAAAAGAGATTCTCTTTGAACATAATTCAAAAGTTGACGATTAAGAATTAAAGAGAAACATTTACCAAGGCAACTAGATACGCATATCCCTCTATAGTTATTTGTATTCAATATATCACCATTTTTAAAAATAGGTGTTAGGGATCCAACACACCATGTGTTTGGAAAAATTCCAGAATTAAGGATTAAATTAAACAATTTGATATATAGAGGATATTACATGGCCGCGTGGCCACGTATGGCTGCGTCGCTGTGCTCACTCATGCGATATATTTCTCAACACTCGAAGATAAATTCCATATCTCCAAGCGGACATGTAATTTATTTTTTATCATATGACAATCAGTGGTACAAATTAAAGATTTTCGCTTAAAAAAATCAAAATAAATGCACGCATACAAACTAACAAAATAAGGCCAGCCAGTAAATAACTCAAATTTGTACTCTTCAAAACTTTTAATGGAGTGAAATTTTGATGTCTTAACCTTACATAACGGTTTTAAATATCACTGGATAATAAAGAAATATAATATGAATATTCAAAAACGATTCAAAAAGTGTTCAAATCACAAACTAAACATGAATACAACTAACTTACACAATAGTAGAGTTCTACAGTTCATTCTTGGCTGCTCTCACTGCTGCTCTCTATTCTGATTCTTTTGAATTTTCTGGTTTCAGTCTCTCTTGCATGTGGAGAGACAGGTTGTTGGAATTTCACGTCAATGTGGAATGTTCCGCCAGAAACAGCTCCGGAAAACAAGGAGCCAATATTTGGGTTAAATTGCTCTTTTGTAGTTGATGTGGAACTGCAATGATATTCTTGTAGCTTCTCACAACATGCGGAAGAGGATGAATGTGGTACCAGTTCTGTCGAGTTTTCGGTCTCACTAAATGACAAGATATTTGAAATTTGCTGCATTTGTCCATCTGACAAGGAAGAGTAGTTGTTAACTGAATTTATATTTTTGTGTCCAGTGATCTGCATGATTTGATTAGCGGGAATGTTGTTGTCATTCAGTTTCTGTACTAGATGCTTTCGTGCACTGTGGTTGGTTATTCTTTTGTTTGTCAGGTCCAAGTTAGCTTGTTTAGCCATGTCTTTTGCTATACTGTTTAATTTGTTCACGCCAAGTGGTTGTGCTTTAAACCAAGGTCTGGAGTCATACAAGTTGGAGTGGATATTAGTGGCTAGATAAAACGGCGAGTCTGGTAAATTCATGCTCTCTGGACGCTTGCTTCTATATGTCTTGTAAACTCGGACAGGATCTCGATCAGCTGAAAGATCAGGGTTTGAATACATCCTTGGCTTTATTTTTCTCGTGTCTCTGGGATTTGAACCACTTCTTGTTTTAGTTTGTCTTTCGGTGGAATATTCCAGGTATTCTGATCCATTACTGGCTTGGATTAACTGAATGTCTCCCCAACATAAATCTCTCTGCTCTTTGCCTCCTCGAAGCCCGAAGTGCAACGTAGTTTGAATCCACATCGTGTTTATCAGAGCTTGAGGGCTGTGAGTTCCTAAGGCTTTCGCTTGATATAACAACTCTATTTCTTCATCAGTAATTTGATTAGCAGCTCGTGGCTTATTGCCTAAGCCTTTGCTCTTTAGCTCCTTCTGTTTAGCTTTCAAAATGGCCATTACACCTTCAAACTGAGGATCTTTGAAGATTGTATAACCGTAATTTTGATGGTTCATGTGTCTTTGGATACTTCCAAGGATTCCTCTTAGACTGCTTGGCTCATAGTTTGAGCCATCCTTCTTTCTAACAGCGAAGATAAACTTGGAAAGTAGGCTGTTGAGTTCATTTGCTGTCAGCTCGTGAAATGAACAGTTCAAATCGGGTCTTTCCTTTTCCAAAAACTTGACAAAAAGTTGGACATCATAATCCGTTTTCCTTCTAGTATTTTTGTTTTCTTGCTCTTCTACGAACATAAGCAATTCTTCGTCCGTAACTTCAACAAATCTCTCGGCCATTTTCAACAAGATTTCCAAACAAAAAGTGTAGTTGAAAAAGTTCAGTCATAAATGCAAACGCGTCCAAAACCGGGCGAAAAGAAGCGCGAAAAATGCTGGCTCGCGATTGGTCGAGAAACAATGTATGGTGGATTGTGATTGGTCGAAAAATGATATCTTCACATGTGAAGATATAAATGATATCCCCACTGGCCACTGGAAGCAGTGTTGATATGGATTTTACGATGTTGCTATCCGCCAGTATACCACTGATTGTCATATGATAAAAACTGAACACATATTGTCAATACTGTAACGAATCATTTCATTTTAAATTCTGATGCAGCAGATTTGATATTTTTTAGTAATTTTACACACGACCGAATTTCTTCATCAGTGACAGTAGAATTAAGAATGTCATTAGTTTGATCGGAAGAATTTTCAAGTTGTTGTAGGTTGTTTTCAAGAATTGATTGTTCTGTTGTAAGGGATGGCTTTTTATGAAGTGTCGTAAAGTGATCGATCCAGTTTTGTTCACTTATTGGAGGTATGGATTGTTCTTGTATTTCATCACTAGCTGATTTTAATATTTTCCAAAACTGGGAGTTTTCTGAGTTTATTTGTAATTCCTGTAATTCCTGTTATCTCTATGGAATTTATACTTTTTCATCTTAATAAGCTTTTTAAAATTCTTCAGTTTATAAAAATATAGCCGTCTCAAATAAGTATTAGATGGATCTGAATGTTTTTGATTTGAAAGATTTCTAAGCTCTTTCCTAGCCTTTTTGCAATCAAGGTCAAACCATTTTTTATTACATATTTTTAGCGTTTTCTTTTTCTTATTCTGTTTGATTTGATTTAAACGCAATGATATAGATGAGGCTGTTGTGAAAATAGATTGGACAATATTAGTCGCTTCTTCTATAGATTCAGAGTCTCCTTCCTTAAAATCTTTAGATAAAAAATCGTTAATTAATGTTTTGATTTGAGGGGATTTCAAAGCGGTTTGAAAAGGCTCAATAGAATCCTGAGACCAAATGTATTGTGGAGAAATTGATTTAAGAGAATTTATGTTCAATTTTGAAATATCACTATCAGGTAGGAAGGAAATTGATGATTCGAACCAAACTGATATGGGGCTATGATCAGAAAGAAATAATTGTTTGTCTACAGTGAAGTATTTGACACAATTAAAAAGACATTGATCAGTAATTATGTAATCAACTTTGCTTTCTCCATTTTGAGAAGAGTATGTAAACCTACCCAAGGAGTCACCAATTATTCGTCCATTTAAAATTCTGAAATCAAATGACTTACATAAATCAAGTAAACGTCTACCGTGACAATTTAGAGGTGAGTCAAAATTATTTGTACACTATATTTCTAAAGACATGTTGCTACAATCATTAGATATGAAATTTTGACCATCTTTGCATACAGAGTCGCTATCTTTTCCAGTACGGGCATTAAAATCACCTAGTAACATGACATAACCTTTTTTTAAAAATTCCTCAATTTCAGATTCTAATTTTTCAAAAATTTCTTGCTTAAAATAAGTGGAGTTTTCTGGAGGTATGTAGATGCCGCAAATAAATAAATCTTTGTTTTCCAGTTATGTGTTTTGAAATACGACACCAAAAGGTATTTTTGGAAGACTTTACAACTTCAATTAAATTGTGGTAACTTTCCTTATAAAGTAATAAAATTCCACCTGATTGACGTCCACTGGTTTTTGTTAATTTGTTTTTGTAAGCATTAATTGAGAACAAATAGTAACCTTCTATTTCAGGAATAGCATTTGTCCAAGTCTCGGTGAGTAATATAAAATCATGTTTGTTAATAATTTCTAAAAAATCGCTGTAACTACTTTTGTCACCTAAAACTTTGTTTTGTAGACCATTTATGTTCCAGGAACAAAAAGACAATCATTTAACACAATCAATCATAGCTATCTCATATATTATAAACTAACTATTTCAATGTTATTTCAGTAGACGAAAGTATATAAAATGCTAAAATTATCACGTAATAATATCCAAACTGATAGATTTTTTTCATAAAAATACCGTAAGTTTATGAGATTTATATAATGTGAAGATCTATTATAGATCTCAGTAGTACAAAAAATAATAATAATAATAATGAAAAACTAATCATAACAAAAAACAAACAAAAAACAAAAAAAGACATTGAAGTATAATAAAGAAATGAATATTGATAATAATAAATCTAAAGGAATTGCTGCAATTGTTCAATCAGAGATCTTAAAGGGCTTAGCAAACCTTCTGTAGGGTTCAAACCTGGACCACGTTGACGATGTTCAAGCGGTAACGGGTAAATAGGCGAACCTGTTGTACGGTGTGGCCTGGAATGCAATTGAAAAGAATGTGGCACCTTTACAGGGGATCTTGAGGTCACTGCAGCATAGCTTGGTCGTGATATATGAGGATCGCTTGGCTGCTGGTTTGGTGGCATATTTATTTGACGATTTTTTAACTGTTTTGTAACAGTTCCATACAATGCACTTTTCAAGTTTTTAGCAAGAAATTTGCTTCCACGATGGTTTACATGTTTGAAGTCATAAAATTGAAAGGGCTTGAAAATGTAGCTGTTGTCAAGATATTGAATATTTGTTGCTTCGCAGTGGTATTTCATTTGTTTGTTTACTTCATTCACATTTTGATTATAATGATCTTGCCTGGGAAGCAATGAGGAATAAATGATTTGTGTATTTTTGATTGTATCAACTATTGTTTTCATGTTTTGGATGACATCGTCCGTTGATCGTTTTTCTAAATCGTTCGTTCCGCAATGTAGTATAAAGCGTTCAGGTGAAACTGAAATGGTGTTTTGAAGTTTCTCTTCTACTTCCTTTAGAGTGTACGTTTTGATAATTGAAGTTGAAGGGCATAACAACTCGGGATTCAGGAATTTACCATTAGAATCAATAAAGATAATGTTGGCATTGTTTGTTGAGTCTTGTTTATCACGTACATTTTGACTTTGTTTGATATAGCCACGTGAAGGGTTTCTCACGGGCGCAGGTTTTTGTTCTCTAGATGTAAATGTATCTGATTGATCTGTAGATGACGGCGTGGAGTTTTGTTTTGTTTTAGACAGCCAACAACCAATGGAACCACTAGTTTAACTGTGCTAATTTTACATTCTGAGGGGTACACCTTTATGTAATGTATAAAGAACGAGAGAGCGTGTTATATCGGTGGATAAAGATCCGAGCCGAAGGCAAGGATCTTTAGACCCGATATAACACGCTCTCGAGTTCTTTATATTACTTATCAAACGTCTAGTTGTCAATTATCATATTGGACCAGAATTTTCCAAGTTTGACTACTTTTGGCTTAGAAAATCCAAGTTAAAGTTTATGCAAATGAACAAAAATCTTTATCCGATATAAAGATCTACGTTACGGTAGTGATTTCCATTGTGTTTTCTAATGAATTATTAATGAGTTTGATAAAGTATTTTTATATTTTTATATGTATAAGAGCTAGCTTATACATTGTATATTGCTAATGTGGCACACTAGCACATTAATTAATTAATATTCAGTTTTGTATTGATACAAATATATGTACCTTGCAGTTTTTTTGCAATTTCTTCTGGGTTTCCTTTGTTCTGAGTAAGGACATAGCCAAAGCATTTTGTCAGGTATTCCACAACTGTTTTTGTAAGGGATTTATGTTTCTTCCCAATGGTGATATGGTGGCCATACAAAGCCTTTTTTGCATGGTCAATGTCAGACCACACACCAATATATTCACTGACATCTTGTTGATGTGGAAAATGGTAGTGGTGTCACCATCCATGATTATATTTCCGACTCTATAATTGATTGACTTCATTTGATTATCCACACTGGTATCCATAGCTCCAGACAAAGTTTTACATAACTCAACCCCCATTGAAGGCTCCATAGCTTTTGCAGAACCACTCCAGTGTTTGGGACAGTCTTGAGTTACTTCACATACTCTGCAATGCTTAGACCTGACACTGAAGTCTAAAATTTTTTTGGACTTTGTTCCAATCATTGCAGAGTGACCTGTTTGGAAATAACTTGGAAAACTCAGGTTAAAAAATGGTTCTTGTGAATTATGATGGTGTATATTTGTTGTATTTTTCTCTTCGCCACCCATTTCCCTTCTTTGTTCCTCAAGACACTCCAAATCATCACCTAGTTATCAAAATAATGTTTATAGCAAACAAGTAAAAGTTTATTTAGTTATTACTGATATTGGAAGGGATCAGAGTGTACATCAATTAGGAGGATATTTAAAAACTCCTCCCTGTCTTCACCTCAGAGAATAATGGCAAGTATGGCCCATCATGCTTTATTATGTACATGTATAATTATTATATGACTGTGTATTTTGGAGCCTGGAGACTAGCGAATCGATCAATTTGATTGGTTAGATCACATTAATACCTGACAAACTGTTATATGCTCTTATCAAACTCATTAATAATTCATTAGAAAACACAATGGAAATCACTACCGTAACGTAGATCTTTATATCGGATAAAGATTTTTGTTCATTTGCATAAACTTTAACTTGGATTTTCTAAGCCAAAAGTAGTCAAACTTGGAAAATTCTGGTCCAATATGATAATTGACAACTAGACGTTTGATAAGTAATATAAAGAACTCGAGAGCGTGTTATATCGGGTCTAAAGATCCGAGCCTTCGGCTCGGATCTTTATCCACCGATATAACACGCTCTCTCGTTCTTTATACATTACTTCAAGCACCTCTTTTCTGTCAACCAGTATCAAAACTTGCATCTATAGAAGCATCTAAACCAGTGGAGCTATTTACAAAATTGGTCAAAGTATGAATGAATAAAGTCTGTTTATTTGCATAAATTGGTTATGATATACGTTAATAGAGTATTAATAATCAAGTGATGCAGCCAGCAGGCAAATGATAAAGACGATAAACCATTCAACTTTAAAACAATTGTATTGTATTTTGATCTCCAAAAAAATAATGTACAAAGATAGTTATGTTTTCTGCAGGCAATAGCTTAGTTATAAAATATTGTTTATATTTGAAATATATTTTATTCCGATTTTTATGTCACGCCACTACAGTTGTCACGCAATAGAATTGCAGGATTGGCACAGAAATACATTAGTCTGATGGGGTAGTTTTACAAAATATTCATCTGAAAACACAGCTTTGTATCTGAGAGCAGCAAGGTAATTTAAAACTCACTAGGAAAGTTGTACTTCTTCTTTTAATGCCTCTAAGCACGAGTCATTTGCGACAGTCGTCGCTCCACTCCCGGCTTCTGCTTCAGGGAGTTTGTAGCTATTTTTTGATAACCAGGGAATATGCAATGTCGTGAAAAACGTATTCATGGCACTTTGGCCCAATCCAGTATTAAGGGCACCTAGTAGGAATAAATGTAAAATGTGAAAATTAGGGGAAAATTATCAAGTTATTGGCAGATCGCCCAACGTTAACAACATCAAAAGTGATCGAGTCAACATCAGAATGAAAACAACATAATCAACTGCAAGTCAGTGTCAGAGAAAACAATAATTATATTACATACCCGTGGCAGCCTTAGTATTGATGTCCCATATTGGTCAACCGACGACTTTTTTGTTGGGATCTCTGTGAGTTTTTCTTGTCTTGACTGCATTTAGACAACCACAATTTCTACAACTTATATAAAGAATGCTGCCAAGCCCTTGTTTTGTCTCCTCACTAGTGTCGCATAAGGATAGACTATTTTTGCATTCTTCACAACGGATTTGCAAATGTTCGGCTAAAAAATCTAATTCAACAATCCTGCCTCCTTGCATCCGACTTAGTTTGGAGTTTTCGTTGTCAAAAGTATTTATTATTTCTCGCTATCATCTCCGATTTGGTCACTGAGTTTCGGTCACAGATTTCTTCACAAAACGGCCGTTTCTTAAACTCCTCTTCCTTCCCCCAATCTCAAAAGTTTTCATATTTCTTCTCCCATGACAAAAATAGTACACAAAAAGTTTGAAAAGATCGTTTTATTTTTGAATTTTATCTTTATTGCGTTTCCCGGGAAATCCATTTGCTTCAAAAATTTGCCGGGAAATCAAACTAGTACTCAGTACTTTGCGTTCATACATGCGCAGAAAGTGTGCGAGCTGACAATATGGGCCACCGTCCTTAACAGTGTTCAGTATCTCAGGGTCTGAGGTAAGCGTTTCCCATAGTGGGTATTGCTGTTTTATTCTGCCAGCTTTAAAATTGTTAACTTGCCCTCTCAAGCATGTCTTAGATTTTCGACATTACTTTCAAAATTACTAACATAAAGATCATCCAGTCCTGTTAGGCCCTTGGCCATTAGTTCTTTCCGCCCCCTCCTTCTTCTTGTGGAGGGGGAATCTCAAGTTTTTTGAAAACTCATTTCGATATTTCCCGCAGTAATCATTTCCATGCTTGTGTTTCCAGCTGATTAATTCATCCAGCTTGGGGACGTTTTTATTCTTGTGGGCTTCCAACTTATCTGTGGATTCCGCTAAAATTGACCCCACTTTTGAGAGGCTTGTTTGTATGTTTGCTCTCCTGAGGTCTTCACGCTTCATTGCATGTGACATGTTTGACCATATTTCAGGATTCACTTTGGAGACAATCAATGCCTTCAGATTCCCAGGTCGGGAGTGTTTTTTGAACTTCTCCGAGTGTTTTTCAGAGCTTAGCTTCTCAGTCCATCGCTTATTTACAATTTTAGCGAGTTTTTTTGACACATCCAAGTCCGTTTGTTTGTCAGTATCGAGCTCCATAGCTATGTCGTCGAGTAGGTCGGCTTTTCCCCCTTCACTCTTCTCACACTCGCTGTCAGCTAGCAGCGCTAGTGTTTCTTCCTCTGAGGAGTCAACGTCCTCCTCTCGTTGTCTGGGTGAGACAATTCCTTGATCCTTTGCCTCTTAGAGGGCTTTTCCCTTGGGCACTGTCATTTTTTCTACTGCTCTGTTTAGTGGGACCATTGATTCCGCCACCCGGGACATGTTTTTGTCCAACCGTTCTAATGTCCTGTCGAGCGATGTGCTGGTGTGTGAAGGTTCCTGGCGATCTTCCTGTCTATGAACCGAGGAGGAGTCCTCCTCACTAAGTAGTCTTTCTTCTTCCTTGTCTCCGAGTGAGAGTCGGTCAACTTTGTTGTCCTCATGGCGGCGTTTTCCCGCCATTTCTTATTTTTGATCGTTACTATCAAAAACCAAGAGAAACAGATTCCTAGGTCCTCAAATGGGACAATTGCTAGGTATTCTGGTAATTATACTTGAATTTTGTTGAAAATTCGAGTTTTTTTACCATACAGATAAACAGTTGACTACTTGACGTGAAGGAACTTAAGCAACTGACGCATGCGAACGCACATCTCACGTGTATACCTAGCGACCTAGACCGATAATGAAGTAGAATTAGGTCTTCTTGGAACCACGTTTGGGAATTATGAACTGGCTTTTTAGTGACCACTAAAATGTAGATGGTAGTGTGGTTTGCAATAATCATGCACATTCAATTTGACTGTAGACAAATATATTCTAAATTCCAATTTCCTTTCAAACAATGAATTCATTTGGCAGAGCATTCCCCAGAGGGTACTCGAGGCATTTTAAAGGGATGCTCTGCCCTCATTCTCGATCCCTTACCCTTTAACATACCCAAACACTAGGTTTCCCCCATCCCGGTATAGCAAATATATGTATGCAGGAGTAAAAGATGTTTGGGTCAAAAAAAAAAAAATTAAAGGAGGCTTACCTGTAAGGTGAAGTTTGATTGGGATTCTAACTTATTCTAACACCTGCTCATATACGCACGTTGTATGTTATTTTTCAGCTCCTGATTTTCTTCTTTTACCATTTTATTTTCTTCTCTAATACGTTGTATCATGCTTTTCAGCTCCTGGTTTTCTTCTTTCGCCGTCTGTATAGAAGTATCTGTAGCTAGAAGTTTATCAATTTTATTCTTAAATGAATGCAATTGCAATTTCATTAATTGTAATTTATCCGCACATGGACAGTGCTTACTCGACTGTGAAGTAATTTCAACTTCATCTTCATCGCTTGAAATGCAATCTTTCTCGCTTTCCTCATCTTCCTCTACTTCTCGGTATTCAACATCTGATGTGTCTTTCTTCTGACGAGCTACTTCTAGAAGTTTGGACGTCATTTCTGCCTGTATTGGGCCCTGCACGTAGACTGTTTTTGTGCCTGGGTAGAAGTTAATCGATACACAGGTCGATTTAAATAAATGATATCCGCTGTTACTTAGAACAAAACTCCAACTTCCTGAAAGATTAAACTGGCTTTCTGGAAAAGATCTCAATTCAAGATTATTTTCAAGCCATTTAATCTTTTCTTTGCCATTTTCAGCTGAAATATCTAACTTTTGCGAGAACGACTGAGAAACATGTTCCTTCGCCATGACTGCACGATTGCATGACTATCAAAGCAATATGAATCCAACAGGCTCATTATCACAGACTCTGAATGTAGCTGCATTGTTGTTTTGGACATATATTTTGACTCTATAATATAGCCATTACTTACAATAAGATACTGTAGAGGTGGTTGAACGAGTGTGACAATGGTTACTTTAATTCTTGATCAAAAGGTTTTACATGCAGGCAAAAACACGGTATAAAACAAAGGAAATAGCAAAATCCTACAATAAAGAACATAGCGTTACGATACATGAACGAAATGCAAGCAAGCAAAGCAATACAAACTCACCAATTGATGAGAACACGGCAACGTGGGGAATTCACACTCGCCACACAAAACACATACATGCATGCACACAAAAACACGACTGCAAGGTTAGCCGGTTAGCAAACACACATGGGACGGGACGGCGGAAAAACACAATTACAGCCTTGTTGAGGGGTATGGCCTCAACATCCTCGGGGGCTAGGCTGAACAAAGATACATAATCACATTGTTAATCAATCTGTAACTAAATCATTTGACAAGACTTCGTCATTGTTAGACTGTTCATTGTTCATGTTAACTCAACAATAGTGTTCCTTTTGGGTAACTTATGATCCAGCGTTAGCTGTTCAGTGTTCAATGTCTCTTAACTCTACGATGACTCTCTCAACAAGCATAGCTTAGTAATAGGTCGAACCAATGTTGAATTCCTGGTCTTTAGCTCAGACGCTCGTACGTGATTATCTTTACCAGGGAATACCTTTGTCACACGTCCGAGTAACCATTTACATCTTGGTTCTGTAGAATCGGAGATGAGGACAAGATCGTTGACTTTCAGATCTCGTTTCACGGTCGTCCACTTCTGTCGTTGCTGAAGCATGGGAATGTACTCTTTTACCCACCTTGTCCAGAAATGGTTCGAGAGAAATTGAGCATGTCTCCAGTGTTTCCTTGAGTACAGATCATCTTTGCTGAATATTCCGGGTGGGGGTGTTGCGTTTGGTCGTAGCAACAGGAAATGGTTGGGCGTGAGTGGTTCTAAGTCGTTGGGGTCGTCGCTGCTTGGACATAGGGGACGACTGTTCAATATTGAAACAGCCTCGCTGAACACTGTACGTAACGTTTCCAAGGCAAGAGGGGCGTTTGGGTTTCTTAGAAGCGCCTTCATGGTCTTGCAAACACTGCGGATTAGCCTTTCCCACACGCCTGACATATGGCTAGCGGCGGGTGGCTGGAACTTGGCATGGGACAGCAGTGCCACTCAGCCCCCTTTGAATGTAACTCCTTTCTGATCACGTCTTCATTGAACTGCCTGATAGAATTTCTAAGCTCCTTCTCAGCTCCAGTAAAGTTGGTACCATTGTCTGACCACACTTCTTTAGGGCAGCCACGCACAGCAATGAATCTCCTGAAGGCTTGGATGAAGGTGTCTGTGGACAGAGAGCTGGCGTCTTCGATATGAACAGCGCGGGTGTTAAAACACACGAAGATACAACCATACACCTTCTCTGTGGCTCTGCCTCTCTTGACGTAAAAGGGTCCAAAGAAATCAATACCAGTGAATGTGAATGGGGCTTGAAATGGAGTCAATGTCTCCCATGACTTGTTGCATAGTTGATGCTTTGCGTTTGCGACACTCGAAGCACTTATGTAGGATGTGAGGCACAAGTGATCTTCCTTTCAGTATCCAATATCGCTGGCGTATTGTAGAAAGGACATGTTCGTGACCTGCATGACCAAGGTATGTTATCCAGAAAACAGCTCACATAGCATTTGAACTTCACCTGTAGCCTTCTCTTCATCATTTTTCAGCATCTTATTTAGAATGTCGTATAGTTCTGGAGAGAAAACTATGGCTTTTTTGTCTTTGGCTAAAATTTGTGTATGTGCTAATGAGGTGCATCACCCGACTAAGAAATTGCCAATATCGCCGTTCTCTTGTAACAGAAGAGTTGGCTTCACTGAACACTCACTGAACACTCTTTTTATTTTATATACAAATAGTTCTATTTTATAGTTTTATAGTTTTTAATATTGTTGTATATTGTACTGAGTTCCACCTGAAAATTATCAGTAATGGTAACGGTGTTACCCTGACCAATAAAGTTATTTATTATAAATCTGCCCAAGTATTTTCATGCTGACGATTGAGGAAGAGAGAAAGGAGAAAGAAAAGAGAGAACAAAGAGCCGCCTTGTTAGAGAAAGAGAAGAAAGAACTAGAAAAGCCAACAAAGCAACAAGAAAATTTACAAAAAAAGGGTAAAGATCTGGAGAAAAAAGAGACTGAACAACAACAAGAAATCGAAATTGGCAATAAGATCTTAGAGGAAGCCAATCAAAAATTGAAAGAGGCTTTGAAGAATAAAGATTTTAAAGAGGCTGCTGTAGCTCAAGCAATGTTTGAAAGTGGAAGAAAGAAAATTGATGATGCGAATAAACTTATCATGACTACAAGAGAAAGGCAGAAAAACATTTTGAAAAGAAAAGATGGACTACTTAAAAAACTCTTGCCTGCAAGTAGCTCACCAACTAAAAAGAGAAAGATTTAAGAACTGGAATAGAAAAGCTAAATCCCATCCACAAAATTATGGCAGATCTCTAGCTGATTCCTCGAGAAGACAGTAGCCAATCAGCGCAAAGTAAACCTGCACAACTTGTTAGCATCACCCCGAAGGGATAAGCAAATCTATGCCCTACCCGGGTAGGGTATTGTGGGTTTTTAATAAATCAATAAAATATCATTAAATGTGAATTTTCTTTCTTAACTGATTTTTAAGAAACAATATAGAAAATTTTATAGAATTTACATCTTAAAAAAAACAGTTTTTGCGAAATTTTAAAGCTTCCAAATGTATTTACAAACTTTTCCTTCGAGCCCCTCCCGCCGTCAGGACATTTTGGCGAAGCGGGTTTTACTTAGAGTCCCTTGACTCGCGCCTCAGAATCTCGTTGAAGCGAAGTTCAAGTCCATGATATCTTAAAATTAGCCAATTTATATCATTATTTTGAGCGGTAGCTTCCTCCAGAAGAGCTAGCGAAGCAAGTTGACCAGCACGGACAAGTTTAGGATCTTGAATAATTGGAAACCACTTCTCAGGCTGGATTTCTGTCTTGGTAATTGAAGTTGACGAGTAGCTGGTTTGGAGTTTTCGCTGTAATGCCTTGTCTTGCATCAAAACGGATTCAAAGGATGTACTTTCTGATTTAGGATTCAATTTGATGGAGACTTGGATTTGAGACTTTGAATCTGACCTTCGAGGGTTGACGTTTACGTTAGTTGCTGTTGTTGTTGCTGCTAACTTCCATGTTCTGCACTTTGGAGACTTCACCATGATCGTCGCTGGTTCGGACATATGGAAGGCAATTGTGGAAGTGTTCTTGTTATAAAGAAAACCAAGTATTGAATCAAATGGAACAACAATCTTGGTCTTTGTGTTGTCGTTTATCAGCTGGCATTGTACTATGATCTGTCGTCTCGAAGCGAAGTGGAATGTAGCCGTGAATATCTCTCGTGAAACTCTGAAGTCTTCTCTCGACCACTCGATCATGCCACCGATTCGACAAGAGTCAATGTGTGCTTTGAATTCCGCCAGATAGCCTCGATCTGTAACACATTTTACAGCTGATTCAAAGTTTATTTCAGTAACTGTAGCGATGGATGCATTTTGATGAGCATGCAAGGCCAAATCTTCCTTCAAGGCTTCAATTTCACAGTCGTCAGCTGTGAAACTGTTACATCTCCTCTCTTGAGATAGCACCAATGGATCAACATCATCTTCCTCGTCATCAGAAACATAGTGATTACAGCATGCCATGGTTGAACACTGATAAAAAATTCAAATAAAATGGGTGAGTATTGTGTAATAATTGTTTTTTATTTTATTTTAGACATTGCATCCTGAACATGCATGAAATTTATTTTTATATTTTTTACATACTATACTATGGTTGTTACTTGATCAAGAATTGCATTATCATCATTATCCTTTATGCTTAAGTCTATACCATTATGGGGATAGGCAGTGTCACTGAGCTATAAACAGTAAATAAATTATGTTACAATTTATCACTGAAGTACATGTATATAAAATATTAATTAAAATCAAGTAAATCAATCAATACTGACTATATCTTACTTGATCATGAATTTCACTTTCATCATTTTCATCGCCTGTGTTCAAGTCTATATAAGAGTGGTCTCTGACCTATAAAATTAATAGTCAATCATTAATGTTACAATTTATCACTGTGAAGTAGTAAATCAAGTAAATATAAATCCAAATGCACTATTTAAATCTTACTTGATCATGAATTTCACTCTCATCATTTTCATCACCTGTGTTCAAGTCTATATAAGAGTAGTCTCTAACCTAAAAAAATTAATAGTTAATAAATATCTATTGCAATGTCACTGAGTTACATGCATTTAAAATAGAATAAATATTTAATAATTATAAAGCAAATCTAAATGCATTTTATCCTTACTTGATCAGGAATTTCACTGTCAACATTCTCCCCTGTGTGTGAATTCACATGAGAGCTGGCTGAGCCACTGATCTATAAAATCAATAGTCAATAAATGAGGTCATATTGATGAAAAAATTATGCAAAATTATACTTAAAAAAATGGTTTCTTACCATAAAGCTTTGTTCTGTTGGTTGTCCACTACTGCTGCTAATTTCTATAGACTTGTCAAGGAATGGAACTTCCTGTGTGAGTGAAAAAATCATACAAAATTAAAGTTTTACTTTTAAGATTAAAAAGTAACGTTTGGTAATTCTAGGGAACTTTCTGTTTTGTTTAAAAATACATTTGAAGTCAGAGTTATGATAAATGATAAACATAATACAGTCATGTATAGGCATGTCGATATATGTAATTATATTAGAATTAACGTATTTTTGTCAAATAATGTTACAATTTGAACAAGTTGTTACATCTTGTTAGATACTGCTTATGTCTTTGCCTAACTTTTTGCGGTGTTTAGCTTCCTCAACACTGGTAAAATTATTTGTGTCACATTTCAATTTCTTTTTTGCTTTTGTGTATGTTGACGTAGAAGGCACTTCCTCTTTCAAACATTTTTTCAACAGAATGCTCTCCATCTGCTGAGCCAGGAGGTTTTTCTGGTATTCTACTGGTCCTGGACACCCTGCACTGTAACAAATGTTAGCACATTTACTGCTAGAATGGGCGGCCTCCATGATGCTGTCAGTAAAGTTGTATAAAGAAATTGGCAAACCACATAATTCAGCATCATTTCTTGCTTGATTTATGTAATACCCTGTATACGCCACTATTTGTTTGATGGTTGGAGTCACAGCTTCAGTACCAAATATTTGGACAAATTGAAAGCCAAGCAGAACTCGGGCTTTTCTGTCGAAATCTTCTCCAGTGAGACCAACAGGTGCTCTCAATAAGCTTTCAAAAACCGAGACTAGACCTTCACCAAATGTGGACAAAATTTCGGATATTATTGGAGGTAGGTCACAACTTTGAATGAAGTGCCTGAATCTGGGATACAGTGCTAGTACTCCAGCTTCAGTAAAGCGGATGGAGATTTTGCTTCCTTGATATGAGACATTTGCCAACTGTTTGATGTTTTTTATCCAATTGCTCTGACTGGAAACTGACAGCTTGCTTAAGACCTATAATTTAAAAAAAAGAATAGATTATATACTCTTGATCTCATAGCTAATTCTATATTTCACCCATATTGTTATGACTACTACCTGAATCACTCTCCTAACAATTGTCTCTGTACCCCTCAACCCATAATGCATAGTTCCAGGGTAAAACTTTGCCAAGTCTGTTTTACAAACATTCTCTTTTCCTGCATTTCCAAAATTTTCTTTGCTGTATGCCCTTCTGTTTGTTTCATTGTCAACTCGCTGTCCTGTAATAAAAATAAGAAGCACATACTGCTTAGAGATTGTGATTATTGGGCACCTATGACATGCATCTTTAGAGAGTTTTGTTACCTAACCAACTTAAATATTGTTGTTTCTTTTCTTCAGCTAGTTTTACAGTCCAGAGAGGATCACTGAAGACTACTTTCATGTCCCCAAGCTGAGTGGAGTGCTCTGGAGCCTCTGGGATAGGAAAAGATGATTTGGATGTAGATGATCCTGTACTTGATCTTCTTCCCTTGCCATCAGCTACAGTGCGCCTTTCTACTGTAAGTCTTTCTTGAGTCAACGGATGTACGATTTCTTTCAGGTTGTAGAGTTGGTCATATATTGCCTCCCCACAAAGTTTGGCGTGAATATAGCTATCAGATGCTAACCATTTAGCTGAAAGAAATAAAAAGTATACATATTACACAGTCATACATGGTTACTGCCTTGTTATTATCAGTACAGTTTTTTTCCGTTAACTGTTCTTAAACGATATGTACATGCAATCGTAACTTACCAACTTTGATTATAGTACTCTGCAGATTACATGGCTCAACTATTTTAATCTGGATGCTGGTCTGCCCAGTAGAGTGTCTTGACCATGGCAAGAATGGATACTCATCGGTGTAGTCAAAGATTATTATTGTATTATTAGGAAACTTCAGATAATCTGATATGGTGCGTTGACTCAAAACGTGTTTGATGTGCATCTCTACATTGGTGTGTGCTGCTACCAAGCCACTATTTTCAACGAAATTCAGCCCAACATCCCGAGCTAATGCCTCCCTGGTTTCTTTCATACGCCTGACCATTGGTTTTAAAGGCGGAAATGGATTGATCCCGATGGCTTGTTGAAGCTTATTCCCGAGATATCCTCGCAATATGTTGCTCATGGATCGGTGTGAGATGTTTAGATGGGAAATTACGCCCACAGCAAACTCAATGAATGCCTCACTTTTGGTTTCCATAACTCTCTTCATCAAATGCTCGCGCAAGAACAAGCCATCCATCGCAATAGGAATAACAGTAACAAAAACCTCAACATTCTGTTCTATGAGTGTTTTCGCCTCGCTCTCAGCTAGGGGATCGTTGAGTAGGTTTTGTCGTACAATTTCCAATTTTCTGTCAGTAAGTGTACTAGTGATGGGCGCAACTGAAAGACTTTCGGCTATTTGAGGATATTTTTCAGCTAAAGCTGCTAGCAAATTCTTGATTTCAGACTTTAACTTGATAAGATCGACATTGTTGTTGTCAGTACAAGATACTTCGAGGTATTCGAGGAGAGGAACAGATTTAGATAATTTAGGTACGAATGTATCAAGGATTTCAGTAAAACATAAGTTCTCTGCGAGTTTGTTTAGACGGGCCTGGCGATAGTACAGAGTTGTATTCAGGAGGTTTTGTACGCATTCTTCCGCTCTAACTTTTGGCCGACGATGTGTAGGATAGTTTGTGTAATGCCTCGATAGTGACGAACGTCTAGTATACGACTTCAAACAAAATTCGCAAGAAAATTGATGGTCTTCCATTATGAGTCCATTATCGTTGAAGTCCAAATACCAAAAGAAAGTGAATTAAGAACACTACAGTGCCATAGATATAAACTAAATGCTCTATTTATTCACGTGAATATCAGAAGTTATATAATCCAAATTTAAAAACCTTACTCACTGTTTGTCTAGTCAAAATACCGTCGTGTTAAAGCAATGGAACAAATAAAAGCCTTCAAATGAATCAGCTTTTTATTTTTAGCTTGTTAGTTGAGAAGTGTAATTGAACAAACCATGAATACTACTTATTACGCCAATATCATCTCTCTCTTAACCCTGCTTTGGGGTTTTCCCAGGTGAATGTTTGCATTTTACGCATCGCCGCACTACCGATATAAATAGCGTCAGGGTGCTAACAAGTTATGTGCGTTTTGGAGAAGCCGTGGTTACGGAGGAATCAGCTAGCTAAAAAGAAAGAAAGTTGAACTACTTTTTAAGTCTAAACGTTCAGTGTTATTGCAAAAGTTGATAGCTAGCAACAAAGTATATTTTTATTGAGTTGTTAAATCTATAATTCAGTTCAAGACTCCACATCCTTGTTATCTATTGAGAGACTTGTGAATGCATTGTCAAGACTCTGATGTTGACATTATTGTTGACGGTTGATAAAATAAATGAATAGTTTGTAAAATATTATGAATTGTGTATTTATTTTTCACTATTTACTTAATTTGAGCTATTTAACCTCCTATAAAGTTCCTATCTTTTTGCTCAAAAATCCTATATTTTCCTATATTAAGCACTTAAAAGTCCTATATTTCCTATCAAATTAGTTCGAAAAGTGGCTGGGATGCCTGAGTGGTTGCATGTGGGCAGTTGCGATACTTTAAGAGAAAAGTGTCTAGCTTGTACTGTAGGGGTGCTGTACTTTTGTCATTCTTTAAAGCAGATTTCATGGTTCTCACAAAGCGTTCTGCAATACCAATGGTTCTTGTATGGTATGGTGCAGATGTAAGATGCTGAATGCCATTTAACTTCAGGAAAGTGTTGAATTTGAGACAAATTGTGGACCATTATCTGAAACAATTTGAACAGGTTTGAAGGTCAAAAACCAGCTTGCTTCAAACTCCCCAGTCGTCGCAAATTGATTTCTGCAAATCCCGTCTCTATGAAGTGCTATTTATAGTACCAAATGTGGGAATATGAATAAATTACCGACGGTTTCTCAGAAGTGGACGACATCTTTACAATAATGTGGACTTTCGAAGCATTCCCATCGGAAATTAAGCTTCTAATCTTTTCTAATTTGTCTCTTAGCCAGAGAAGTTTGTAAATAATAGAAACGCCTTTTATTAGGTAAGTCATTATTTAGACTTCTAACATCACTGGACAGGGGCGTATTTATGGGAGGGGTGCAGGGGTATGCACTCCCTCCTGAGACGACTTTAAGCCATTGTTCTCAATATTTTTCCAAAATATCCTTTCAGCAGTTTCCAATTTATATGATGGTGCAGCCCCTCCTGAAGATCCTGGATCCGCCCCTGCTGGACAATTCGGATGAGGATATTCTGGACATGATACTATCTCATGCTCAGAGTGTGATTTCGGTTGATGTCCTTAACTGCTTTCAGCTAACAGGCATGCATGTCTACAATTATGTTCGCAAAGAAAGGAAAATTCAGAAATTTCGAAAGTTTTTGCATTTCTTGGGCAACATTAGGAGATCGGGTAGAAAGCTGGTCAATCTCTCTTATGGAAGGTATGGAAGCTGGTCACTCTCTTTTACACCTTTAGACTTGGGATGTACTGGACAAACAACGTCGTACATCCTTGAGTCCTGTACTGCTCTTTTTTAAAAAAATAGAATTTTAGAATATAAAAATTCTCTGCATGTATTAAAAAAGTAAGAAATAAGATTCAATACGTTGTCACAGCAACACCTTTGGGCGATTTTTGGTAGACTTAGGTGTAGACAATTGGAAAAGCTACTTCTCAGATGTATATGAGCTATAACAGATGACGATCTGACAAGGCTATGCAATTGAGCAACTTGTCTAGAAAAACACACCTAATTTTTTGTGTTAAGTTTATATTTCAAGCACTGTTAAAAGACAATTGGTACGCTATTGTATTCGTATTTGCAAAGATACAGTTGAGGAGCAAGGAAATACTTGTGCACAAGCAAAGCTCTATAAATTTTCGCTCAAATGAGCAAAGTTACTAGCTGTTTATTGGTTAGTGTCAGGAGAAAAATTCTAATAACTGATTTATATGTATGTTTATATGACAGTTTTTGTGAGGTGTCAAAAGGAAATATTCAAATCATATGGAAATGTGTTGGGCGTGGTCATTATATTGTAAACTTCAATTAAATGGTTAGAAGATCTTGGCCTTTATTTCTTTTCTTATAATTATTTAGGGGCGGATGCAGGAGTAGTTCCTTGGGTGCCGAGCCCCGCTTCTCACTTTCAAAGTTAAATTTTTTTACATATAAACGAAAAATATGAAAAACGTGTACAAAATGTGTTCGAGGTGAAACCCCTATATCTACCTCTGTTAAACATAAACTACAACTCGTTTCTCAGTGAAGAAAAGCGTACTAACCTAGCTATAAAACCACGTTTAACTGGTTAACTGGAAAAAGCCAATGTATTTCCATCGATTGATTTACTACAGTGAAACCTCTCTAATATGGGCACTAGAGAGTCGGTAAAAGTGTCCTTATTACAGAGGTGTCTGACTTAAAAAAGGGTCAATCTAGCACCAGTATGTAAATCTTGCATTATTTACTCTTTGCACTTAGTGCATGAATCCAGCTTAAAAGCTCAAGAAATTACACATTTTCTATATAATGTCACGGATTTTGCTATTTTGGGCCAAGATTAGGTGTCCGTAATAGAGAGTGTCCCTAAGAGGTAGTTTAACAAAGAGGGGAATTGAAAATAGGAAGGTGCCTTTGTGCCAGGGCTAGCCTTTTGTTTTGACCTTTAGTTATCCCTTAATATCTCCTTCTTTGTAAATTCTAGTATATCTAAATTGATACGTACAGCTTTCTCTCATGATCGTCTACAACTCGCCGTGCACTTTCGGAAGTTCCGGCTGCCTATTTGCTTTGTAGCAATTGCTAGTGTACCTATTTCGGTGTACAACCATGCGATGGTAGAAAAATAGCTGTCGTCGTTTAGGCATGGCACACATTATCTTCTTAAATCTAGCAGACCTTGTAAACGTCTGCTCTGCGACAGGTGTATTTAAAGCCATGAATCTTTCTTTCAGCGGGTCTGATGAGTACTTGGTTTTGCAGTCTTTCCTTTTGTGGTTTCGCATATGTAGGCAATCGATAACTTTGGATATTTTCAGCCACATTTTATCATATGGTTCTGGTAGTGGTAGTAACTTCTTCGAAGCTTTAAGGCGATCATAAGCGGTTGTCATAAGCCAAAAAGAATTCCCCCCATTTTTCTTCTGGTACGTCTTTCAGTCTTTGAGTTAGATACTGAATTGTTAATAGAAACACTTGACCAGGACCTTCAGATCTGAAGTGATAGAGAAAAGTCATATGACATAATTTTTTTCGATATCGATCACCATTTCTTTTGAGGGTCACACATGTACTATGTATGATTATAACCGTACCAAAAAGGATTTTTAAGCAGCAAACGGAGTGTATAAATTGTTTTCATGAGTGGTATTTTATACTTTATGAAATAAGTTATGCCAGTGTAATCGCAAAAGTGTCCAGTTCCCTTTACTACTTACAAGTAAAGCGGATTCCATTTATCTATTTAGCCACCTCCACGGACGTTATGGAAAATACCTCTCGACCATTTTTGCAACACCTTCTGAGTTTCCCCAGTTTCCTTATTGCATCGCTCCTTTTCTTCAGGCGTCTGTTCGGACTCTTCTGGATCGTCATCATCTTCCTTGCATTCTTCTAATATCTTTGGGTGTTCTTTTAAGGTGACTGGAAGTAGTTGTTTTCAGACCGCACCACACATTTTCATTTGGTGCAATGGACAATTTAATTAGCACTAATGCAGAGGAGGAACGTACACCTTCCCGAGATGCACTGCAAAATGAAGCATATTATCAATTTTTTCGCACATTCAGTCATTGTGTTGAAGTCACCGAAGGGAGAGTATCGATAGCGAAGCATTGTGAGGAAAGCTAGTTCTTTCGAATTTGTCGTCTATTGCTTGTGAAAACGAAACTCACTTATGGTGTAGCTTGAAGTATCAATTTCTGGTCATAAAAATAATTAATGTTAAGATTAATACGCTGGATGAAGCGACGCTTTATGTTGAATCCTGTGATTGAACTGCATTGTCCAAGTTCGTGAGCAGTTAATTCTCGAAATATGTGATACAACATATAAAATATAGTTAAACTTGTAAAACTAAATCTTTAATTTATTTTGGATTGCTAGCCATTCAAGAACAAACTTCAATGAAACTTAAGAATGAGAATATAAATAACACCGAAGCAAGGATCGGATAACGCCAAAGGTCACGGACTGAAATTACCGGGTGAAAGTAGTTTATTTCCCGAGCGTTATTGTCGTTATGCTCTAAGAACATGCCGTATTTTTATCATTACGCCTTTCATATGATGCCTGAATTACTCTCACAATCCAAAGAGCTAAGTGTTATTTTACTATGATGCATTTTGACGCGATTTTAAACCCAGACACTGAGCCAGTGGTTTATCAGCAACGGCTACACGCTGCTTGTGTTTGACGTCAAAACATCCCGCATAAATTCTAAAATTTCGAATTGAAATCCTGGGTCACTAAGGGTCACTTTGAGACCACAAAAAAGGGGAAGGATCGCTCTATAAGACACTATAATCAGAACCAGTTTATGTTGATCCGCTTTAAAGAAAGCGATGTTTGAATATTGGGTATTTTCTTCAGGCCCCAATGTACTTCAAGTTCAAATCTAAATTACAAACCTTTAGAAATGTCAAAATTAGCTAAATTTGTAATAATTTGAAAGCTCTTTTACCACTTCTACTTATTCGTAAAGGAATTCATTTCTGCATCTCAATACAACGACCAAAAATTAGCTCCATTTCCAGCATAAATTTTGTACAAATCCACGTTTCAAAGGCGCAATGTATCTTGGGAAGGTGTGCGCTCCTCCTCTGGCACTAATGGACTTGGTTTCTACACCAAACATGAGGATAAGATTGAAGTTTTAAATGGTGTTATAATTAAATTGATCAACTTTTTTAAAATAGTGAAAATCAAACATCGTCACAAATGGTTCTCCTCTAATATCTTGCACAATTGATGAGCTTCAGACAAGCGGTAAACTGCATAGAAAAATTCAGATAAATGCACAACATTTCAAAGTGATTTTAAGAGACTTAATCTGTTTGATTTTCTTTAAATCACCAAGGTTTCCACAGATGCTGTATTTCTATTCGTAAATAGCGTAAAAAATACTAGAAGTACGCAAAACACCACGAGAACACTTTGGAAATATTGCTGAAATATACACTTACCTTACGTGAAAAAGTCGACTTTAAACTCTTCATCGATGTCAAGATATATTTTTTTCTTTCCAAGTCTCTTGTCAGACATTTTCTCCGCAACTTTGTACATCAGAAGTTGTTTTTGAAAATCTCAAAAACGCAGGATTATTTTTGCTTGGTGTTTAAGTAGGGCATTGCTTGTTATATACACAGCAATATTGCAACAGCTCATACAAATACAAGCACTAAAATGACCTGAAACTTAAACCTGATTTTGACCCAAATGCCAGCTCAAAACTTGCATTGAGACAACCATTCGACTCGCTAATTAGCATATTTGCGCCAAATGAAAATGTGCGGTGCGGTCTGAAAACAACTACTTCGAGTCACCTTAAGAAATCTGAAGTACCTTTTGGGTACAACAAGGAATATCTTAATAAAGTTAAAATTCCTCTTCATATAAAATAAAAAGGTATAGCTGCGCCCTCATATATTCAGGCTATTGTAGCCGCATTACAAACCTTGAGATTTTGCAACATTGGACAATGTTTTATCACTGTCGGGGAGTTTCGATGTAGCTTCGTTGATCTGCTTAGCGTCGTTCATGCTGATTGTAGAGGAATCATAAACTGAAATGAATGTTAAGACATTTTACAGAATGAAGTTCATTATGATAATGTATTGCTTCAGTGTTTTCCTTTCGTCACTTAACTTGTATGAATATACGAAAACATGTTACATGTAAATACAAAAAATAAGGTGAGTAACAATACCGTCAAGACGTTTTTCCACTTTACAGTAGTCGTGAACAAACTCTCGTAGGTTTGTGGGGATATGATTTTTCCTTGCGAGCTCGGCATGACTTGTGCAGAAGGCTGATGATTGAGTTTTGGGCTCATTAGTACATACATTGCGATAGTTTACTAATCGATTAGCTATGACTTGCTCTTGGGAGGTCGAGGAAGATGGAGCTCTCCGAATTGAAGTTCAAATGATCTCTTTTTCTTTACTATTAATTAATTACTATTCTTTAATTTACTATTAATTGAAAGAAGTTAATGAGAGTTGCGAAGATCTATGCCAGTACTCAAAGCGTGAAATCCAAGTGAAAATACCAATGATATAGTTTGCAAAATCGGCTCAAAGCTTGGCATCCACATCGACAATAGTGAAATATCCAAAAGCCATTGACTGCCATCGACTGCACGTGGATCAGCAGCCAAATCCCCTCCAGCTATAATTGTGAAATTTGTCCATCGTGACCTTCGTGACGCCATGTTTGATGCAAGAAAAAACCTGAAGGATGTGACAACACATGGCCTCGATTTCAGCTACTTAACAAGACAATCCAAAAACAAGATCTTCATCATGGAAAGTCTTACAAAAAAGGGCAGAAATCTTTATCAGGAAAGTCTCAAGGTAAAGAAGGAACTTAACTACAAGTTCTTGTGGACGCGCCAAGGGAAAATTTTCCTTCGACGAGACGAAGACAGCTCAGCTAAAAAAATCACCTACAAAGACGATCTGGACAATTTATATTACATAGATAAGTAAATCTGACATTTATATTCAAACTAAATAACTCTTAATTGCTTTGAATGTGATAAAAAATTAAGGAAAAATAGTAGAGCCTTATAATGTAGTCAGTGCAACCTGAATTTTCACTTAAATCTCTGCGTGACTATAAGTTCTATCGGGCTAATACTGTCCTCTGGTTTTGCAATTATTGCAGACCTGATATTTTTCCTTTTTATAACATTTCCAACAATGACCTAGCTAAATTGTCTTTCAATTCAAATACAACCTGTCTTTGTTCTAGCAAAATCTCAAATAATTTGATAACTTCACTACCACAATTTGACTTAATATCTGCAATTAACAAAATACCTTCATTATCTAATTCCGACATTGATTATCAATTACCTATTGATAAGAATTTCAACTATTATTCTCCTCATGACTTTCATACTAATGAGCAAATCGGTTCTACGCTAATCCCTCATAACAATTTTTCTGCTCTTCACTGCAATATCAGGAGCTTGACAGCCAATCATAATTCATTTCAGAACATGCTTCATGCTTTGAATTATAATTTCTCTATACTGGGTTTATCAGAAATTGATAAAGATTTGATTGATAACATTTCAATTCCTGGTTACAATTTTATATCACAACCTAGTTTGTCAAATCTGGGGGTGTAGGATTTTTTATTGGAACTGATTTGAATTTTATTATCCGAGAGGATTTGAGCCAAATTGAAACAGAGTTTGAGGCTCTGTGGATTGAAGTAGACAATCATAAGAATCACAATATTCTATGTTGTGTGGTTTATAGGCACCCATCATCAAATTTGGATCCTTTTTTCTCTTACCTAGAAAATTGCAATAATGAAAATAAATACTGCATTCTTATGGGAGATTTCAATTTGAATTTATTAAATTCTGAAATACATTTACAAACAGATTATTTTCTAAATATATGAATGACTAGTTTCTTTCAGCCTTATATTTTAAGCCCAACTAGAATAACACACCACACTGCTACCTTAATTGACAATATATTTTTTAACTCATTGGAATTTAGTGTTGTGAGTGGAAACATTTTGATGGATATAAGTGATCACTTACCAAATTTTCTCATTATCAATAAGCTTACTACTTATTCTTCAAATGTGAAACTGTATAAAAGAGACTATTCACATTTTAAAAACTAACCACACCCTATTTCCATTGTTTAATGTAGGTTTTGAATTTCAGGGGAAGACCCTGAACAGGTTTTGAATTTTGAATTCAAGACATGCATTAGGTTCTTATGGACCCGGGACAGGTTTTGAATTTTGAATTCAAGACCTGCATTAGGTTCTTTAGTCATTAATACGCACGGCATTTGAGAGCTTTTACCTTCAATGCACATTTGAGATTTTAGACATGCACTAGAAGTCAGAAAGTCTTAAAATTTAAGGAATTGACTATTCTAACCTTTAAAAAATCATAAATGATATCTTACAAATCGACCTTACCGAGCATCGAACCCTCAACCCTTAGCATCTTACGGTCCATTCACTTAACACTATGCTCTCCTGTAAATCGTTGACCATGACTGACTTTTAAGAAGCTTTATCTCAACACAGCTATTGTTTGACATTAATTTGATGCACACATAAATACTCAATATAACTTAAATCCAATGATTTGTGTTCTCATTTCCAGAATTTTTGCATTGAAACAATAAAAATGCGGCCCT
Organism: Telmatactis stephensoni; assembly: GCA_029948255.1. Classification (NCBI taxonomy): domain Eukaryota; kingdom Metazoa; phylum Cnidaria; class Anthozoa; order Actiniaria; family Isophelliidae; genus Telmatactis; species Telmatactis stephensoni. Next base: position 191,796 of record JALIZF010001441.1, on the reverse strand, counting down.
CGGTCTTTGAATTTCAATGTTTGAACCTTTATTTAAAGAAGAATCATTTCTGGATGATGTTAAGTCCATACAATGGGACAAGATTCTTCCACCTGGAGATGATGTAAATGTTATTTTTGATTCTTTTTATGTAACAATTCATGAGATAATTGATAAACATGTTCCTTTAAAGAAGATATCTAGAAAGCATGCAAAGTGTATGTGCAAACCATGGATCACAACTGGTATTAGAACATCAATAAAATGAAAGATCAATATTTTAAAAGATATTCAAATAATAAGAGCCTGTATAATCTAATTACATACAAAACTTACAGAAACAAACTTACCAAGTTGACAAAAGCTAGTAAGAAAGCATATTACAGAGAGTATTTCACTAGGAACACCAAAAACATCAAAAACATGTGGAAAGGGATTAAGCAAATAGTAACACTGAAAGCACATAATATTAGTTTTCCGACCAAAATAATTAAAGACACAGTAGAGATTACAGGTGCATTAAACATAGCCAATGCATTTAATGATTTTTTTACTAATATTGGAACTTATTTATCCAATCAAATTGCAGATACTGGGCAATCACCCCTGAGTTATATTAACTTTTTACCCTATAATAGTTTCTTCTTGTCTCCTGTGACCTCTTCTGAAATAGAAGATGAAATTGAAAAGCTCAATGTAAACAAGACAACTGGACCTTATAGTATTCCAGCAAATATTCTTAAATTGACTACAAAGTACCTATCAAAACCTTTGGAAATCCTTTTTAACTGCTCTTTTTACACTGGAGTGGTTCCTGACTGTTTTAAAGTAGCACAAGTAATACCAATTCACAAACAAGGACCTCAAACAGTTTTAGGTAATTATAGACCAATTTCCCTTATTTCTATTTTCAATAGATTACTTGAAAAACTTATGCACAATAGACATGTGTTTTATTGAAAAATACAAAATATTATCTGAAAAACAGTTTGGTTTTCGCTCAGGATATTCAGAGTGCAATTGACAAAGGAATGTATTCATGTGGATTATTTATTGACCTGACAAAAGCTTTTGACACAGTACATCACTCTATTCTGTTAAAGAAACTAGAATATTATGGCATAAGAGGTATTGCCCAGAATTGGTTCAGATCTTACCTTACAAACAGGAGGCAATTTGTTTCACTTGCAAATACCAGATCGAAAGAACTAACTATAACTACTGGTGTTCCACAGGGGTCTGTTTTAGGTCCTCTGCTGTTCTTAATTTATATAAATGACTTCCAAAACTGTCATAACAACTTAGATCTACATCTTTTTGCAGATGATGCGAATCTGTTTAACAGTGATAAAAATATTGTAGCATTAGAAAATACCATTCACCAACGGCTTTTGTCAATAAGCAAATGGCTTGCTACTAACAAATTAACTTTGAACGTGGATAAAACTCAATACATAATTTTCCATCCTCACCAAAAAAGAAGTAACTTTGTTTTGAATTTAACCATAAACGACCGTAATATAGTCGAAACTTCTAACATGAAATACCTTGGGGTAACATTAGACAAATACTTGAACTTGAAGGAACATATTAATCAAGTATCAAAAAAGAGTAGAAGGAATATTGGCATCTTATCTAGGCTTCGTCATTATTTAGATTTAAATAATCTCATTCAGTTGTATTTTTCATTAATTCATCCTTTTCTAACCTATGGTCTTATTGTGTGGGGTAATACATACGCTACTACTCTAAATCCAATTATCATACTCCCAAGAAAGGCTGTTCGGATCATTACATTTTCCAAGATTCAAGACCATTCATCCCCTTTGTTTAAAATTTGTAACATCATGAAATTCTCAGATCTTATATGTATGACAAATGCAGTATTTATGTTTGATTATTACACAGGTTTCTTCCTCCACCATTTGATCTTCTTTTTCACTCCTATTAAAAATGTTCACCATTATAATACTAGTCTTGAAAACCCGTTGGTGGGGCAGAACAGGCAGCAGACTTGTTTGGGGTTTCCAAGACTGATGTTTAATGTTCACTCACTGATGTTAATTACAGTCTAATTGATACTAATTACATTCTCTCTTTGATGACATCATAATTAGAGATTACACAGGCAACCCATTTACATTCTAATATAATATATTTACGACACCCTCCCGGGCGGCCGAAAGTTGCAAGTTGCAAGTTTTAGACTGTCTATAGCATTTCTTCAAAAGTCTTATTAGTCGCTTGCAGGATCCTGCCCACCAAAGGGGGCTCTTGGTCTGCTTCAGGATTGTAACGAGTGTTTGGATGCTGGACACAGTTTCTGTTCGTTTACAGTTTGCATTATTCCTTTGGTTCTTGCCTGGTCTTCTTGGCTGTGTCTTCCCTTTTCTTATTCTTATGGATTGTGTTTTTCCGTTTAGCCAAACTTTATTCCCAATGCTATGGTGTTTCTTCCTGTCCTGCTTTAGATCCATCCCTAGCTCTTTCGTTTCACGTTTATGTTCTGGTTTGCCGTTCAAAGTTCTAGTAATGCCATTTTGCTTTGCTTTCATGTTATGACTGTCCAGCGGTACAAAACTTTCAGTGGTTGCTGCAACAGTGCTTTGAATGACATTGCTCCCTGCTAGTGTTTCAAATGTCAAATACTCTAGATTTGTTGCTAGGAGTGCTGAGAAAGGACTTAGGTTCGCTTTGCTGTTTACTTCGTTTAGCTGGGTGCGGTTCCTTGAATCGATCAGCTTCTGGATTTTGAAAATGCGAATTAACAATTGGTCTTGGTCGTTAAGAGCCGCTTCAACTTCTCTATCGATTGATTCTTGATCGTCAAAGGTCATGGCTAACTTTATGTCTAGTGCCGATGTTTCGTCTAGTTTTGTTTTAGCTTGGTTGAGTAGTTCCTCTATCTCTGACAGACTGACAGTTTCAAAATCTATAAATAGTTCTGCTTGACTGACAAAGTGCTCGCACTGCTTTCAGGATGTTGTTCTGCTGTGTCGTAGTGCCTGCCTATTCTGCCCCCGGGACATGTTTTTAGTCCCGGGTTTCGGCACCAGTGTCTTGAAAACCCGTTGGTGGGGCAGAACAGGCAGCAGACTTGTTTGGGGTTTCCAAGATTATTTGTTTAATGTTCACTCACTGATGTTAATTACAGTCTAATTGATACTAATTACATTTTCTCTTTGATGACATCATAATTAGAGATTACACAGGCAACCCATTTACATTCTAATATAATATATTTACGACAAGCATAAAAAAATCTTACAAACTCCCTGGAGCAAGGACAAACTATGAAAAATTTTCAATTCGTTTCCAAGGACCATCTGTATGGAATAATCTAGATGAGACTTTCAAAACATTCAATCGTAAGAAGTTCAAGTCTAAACTTAGAGAAAATTTAATGTATAATTATTAACCTGCTAACTCCCCTCTCTTGGTAATTGTTTTCTTTTTCTTGTCTTCTCTGATTTCCTGTTCTTTCTATTATAGTAATTTAACATTAATATTTTTGTATCCATTTTTTCCTTTTCAATTTTCATATTTGTACTATTATATTTGTTTATATGTAGACCTTTAATTTTTTTTGTAAGAACACTTATTTAGGCCATCTGCTCGATTAGTTAACCTATTCAGATGGCCCGTATCCTTTCTTTAGATTTCTGAGTGCCACAAGTTTACTAGTGTTGTACACTATTTAGTGCTACCCTCAGTAAATAGTTGTTATTATTATTATTATTAAATAATTTATATATAAATTTTGTGTAAATAATATAATATGGGTACAAATAAAATCATTGTATTGTATTGTATTGTATTGTATTGCATCTAATGGAATTCCACTTATTTCAGACTTTACAGGGTACATGCAATGAGGATGGCGCAGCTTCCATATTCCATAGCTACAACCATTTCACATCCTATGCGGTGTTTAAAATAAAACTGAGTCATGTCTGGACAGAGGAGGAAGTACAAATGTCAGTACAGATGTCCGTTTTCTGTTTTATTTTAAGGTATTTGTCATTTATCAGTTAAAACTTGGGCAATTTGTTAGTAGTCAGGTAACTTGTCTCGAAACGCAAGTAACAAGCAACTTGTCTCGAAACGCAAGAGACAAGCAAGTTGCACGAACCATTGCAGAGGGTGCTACACAATGCAACGCTGAAAATAATTGCTGCACAAAGCAGACTGCAGCAGAAAATTATCTTAAAATTTTGAAAGAAACAGATAACTAGTGAAAAAGGAGCTTATAGCTGTGTATAGTCCACCTTTTGCCTTACAAAGAGGAGAGCAATCATTTTCAGTATGGCTGTAGTTTTCTTTTCTTCACAGCCCATCGATATGCTCCTTGAATGAGTCTTTTATTTCTTCTACAGTGCCTTGGAAAATCCAAGGGATTCTTCTTTCACGGATTTCTTCTTCAATCTCATGCCAATAAAAAGCATCAGAAACAACTCTTCTATCCAAGCGACTAACTGTTACGAGGGAATATAAGAACAACATTTTAGCATTTTTTCCAAGCCTTAAGCCTTGCAATAATGTGGTCTGATGATTAATTCACATCTGATAGAGTTATATTTGGGTTTTAGATACCCTTTCCCCTCCTTCCTTTGTCTACCAAAGTCAGTTTGCCATTGTTCGTAGCACTTATTTATTCAAATATGATCTGCCTTGATTACCAAGCTGAAATTTATAAAAATGATATAATTGAAATATTATGAAGTATTAATTGAAGTATATGCATGACACCCTACCGCATTTACTGGAAAATAACTCCTTAAAGAAAGAGGCGTTGGCGGTCACAGTAGCATCATTGTAACTTTCAGCAAATCCAACAAAGGAAACCCAGGCATGATTTCTAAAAATGTGATAAGAACCGCAAATTATCATGTAACCTATTTTCCATATTATCTCCTTATACATGGGAGACCATGGGAGATGGACCAGGGATGAGGCCAGTTTTGTAGAAAGGACATTAATAAAATACTAAAACAGCAAATATTGAAAACAAAAAACAAAAAAAAAAAAAACACTTATTGATATAGGAGTTAAGTAAGCATATTTCTTGTATGGAAAAATCTAAAATTTTTATATATCCTCAAAAGTTACGTGTCCGTTTACGGGAATGTCTGCTTTACGGGAGTGTATAAAACACAGTGTTTGAGTGGAAGTGAAAATGGAGTTTTGGAAACATGTCCTATAGTTATAATTAACGTCGCACTGTTCGCAGCGCCAGCAAACATTTAATGCTTTGTAACATCCTATTACACCATAAATGCTGACTTTGCTTGGCTTGTTGTGACAAGTAAGGCACTTGTTACATTTAAAACACAATTTAGTGGGGGGATAAAGAAATACAAGTTGAGATGATGGAACATCAGCAACAGTACCTTTCAATGATTTCACGATAACACTTTGTTCTTCTGAAGAGTAGCAGAGACCTAAAGTTTTGAAAATAGATTCCTCTAATATTTCCCTATCCTTAAGCTTCAGTATTGCAGGTAATGTAGACAACATAACCCTTGAGGTGGCCCGCGGGTATTTATCGTGGCAGAAGAACAAATTTTTCTCTTGAATTTTCAGAACGTAAAGCTGCACCGATTTCTGCTATTTTTATACCGTAAAAAGGGAATCTTTATTCTCTTAAAAGCTACCAATTTTAAGTCAAACAAGATATACGATTAAGAAATACAAGCGATATTAAAAAACCTCTTTTTTTTATCGACATATTTCCATCCAAGAAAGGACAATTTTTGTCCTATTTAATTGAATGACTTCTAGTACCATAAGGTTTACTGTGAGGCATCTGGAACCCGATTCGCTGGATAGAAATTGATGTACAGTCGATTGTTATATTTTACCCCCAAACTCTGGTTTGAACACCAGACTCTTGTATTTACCTTAGCTCTTTCAAGAATACTGGAATAGGCCTCAAATTACTCCTACTGTTTTAGGATACCTATCACTTTTCTGAATATATCAAAGAGATTGGATACTTCAATGAAAAGTTATAAGCCATTGAACGAGAGCATGTTCACAGTCTGTAATTCAAGAATGTCAAGCAATCAGTTTTGTTTGACTTGCACAAAAATTATTGTTGCGCTTTGCAAATGGGCTTACCTAGTTTCAGGCGTGTGGGCCCAAAAACTTGCGAAATTTTAGCTCATGAAATTGACCAGCTGACAGCCTTAACCAAGCAACACTTTGGAAACCCCTTCGTGTTGACTCAAAATATTCAAATTTGCCACGCTATGGGTTTCCAACTGGGAATCACGCTTCAGTACATATGAATAAATGTAAATACAAAAGCAGTTACAATAGGACTTTATTATTTACAGAATTCAACATTTGAAATGATAAAGGCTCTTCTTTTTTCTTTCTTTCATCTTCTTCTTCTTATTATTTTTTTGGGGATTGTTTTTTTTTGTTTGTTTGTTTGTTTGTTTGTTTTTGTTTTCTTCATTCGGAAATATTCTTATAAGAGTCCAGTTCATATTTCTTCTTTTTTATAAGACAATATAATCTACGTGTATTTTGATACCCAGTAGACGTTTTTGCTTTATCGTTTTTTTTTTCGGAATCCGTGCTCTGCAACACAAAGGGTGATAATTATTTTCCCGTGGAATACGTTTTTTTTTTGTTTTGAGAGAGAAAAATTTTCATTTCCTGGCTAACCAAGCATAGCGAGTATAACACATCTTGAAAATGGTTGGCAAATATTACGTTTGTTACATGTACATGTGTTTTGGAGTATTATTGTTTGCAGTGTCAAATAGTGATGACAATACTCACGAAATCGTTCATGCAATGGTATTGAGTTTCAAGCCTCGCTATAGCCGATTGCAAGCAATTCTCAACGTATCTTTACTGTACACGATACTTTTTGTCATCCAAAATGTTGGAGAAGAGGTAAATATTTTGGAGAGACTTTTCCCGAACTTTTATGGTCATAGACGGTCCGGAAATGATGTATGGTCCGAAATGGTTGCGATACCACCCGTATTTTGGCATCTCACTGGTGAAACACCTGACATTTGAAGTGCTGTATCAGGCATTAGCCCCATTGATTGTCCAACCAAGGGATCTTGGAACTTTATTGTTATACCACTGTGAACTGAAACAATTTATAATTATTTTCCTAACTTCATTACTACAATAGTTAATCTTCGTCTGAGTGCTTTGATAAATGCTTCATCATGAACTGTTTAAACTGTCTGTCTTCTTTTCGTTCTCTTTTGAACATCTCCATCATAGAGGACATCATTTTTGGGAAAGCCTGAAGAGCTTCACTGGTCATCTTCTGGTTTTTGCGCCTCAAATCCTTCATGCTAAAAAAGTAACATACGATATAACATGCTGTCAATCCATGCAACAATCACTACAAACAATTACTAAAAGCAACTACAGCAACATCAATAGCAAGAACAACAACAATATCTACAGCAATACCAACAGCACAAGAAAAACAGCAAATATAGCAACAGCAATAAATAATAATGATACGTTAATTGTAATAGTATATTAGTACCTTTTCTTTTTCTTCGGCTGATCACTGTCGCTCTCACCCCCCTCAGCTTCATCGTATTGCTCTTTTCGTTTCTTCTCATTTCTGTCTTTTGTATCAGCGGCCCTGACTGCACGCACAATTGATAAGTTATCCGTGCTGTTACTACCATGAGCAGGATACAGGTAACGATTATCTTGGCTTTTTATTTCTGAAATTGCGGTTACTGTAGATGTTGATGAAATGTGCGGGACGGGAGCACATGACACCACTGAAGATCCAACTGGATTCCATTCCTTCTCGATGGTTTTTCTAAAAAAACTACAAATAATATCTCGAATAGACTAACAACACTTCTTCTCAAAAATTATCCATACTTTACCTAGAATCAAGTAGCTGCTTAATTCGACGGTAAATTCTCTCTCGCTTTTGGTCTCCTCTTGCAGTTCTATAGAACGTTTGTGCTGGCAATTTGTGCAGGTTTTTATCAATGTATGATGATATATTTTGATAGTCATTTCTACCAAAAAAATTTCCAGCCTCTAGCATTAAGTTGTCTTCTTCGATGGAAGCTTTAACATAACCTCTGGGGGTGGCGCTCATTGCAAAGGAAATATCCTGAAGCGAAAGCGTTTGTTTATAAGTGAGCTAATAGATTATGGATATTTTAGGTAGGCTACATATGCACTCCTGTTCTACACTAGATGTGTTGTTATAATACATTTTCTCTGACATTAAGGCCCCCTTTAGAGTGTTTCAACGGTCAAGGACATGACTGTCGACTAGAATCCTAGAATTTGGTGATGAAAACAAGAGTTAAACTCTGAAGAGACTTGAATTCTGAATAGCTAGAGTTATCCTTCGGTTATCCTTATAGCTCTTAAACTAGTCGAAACGATTGAAAGTTTGAACTTACCTCATTGAAGCTTGAAGAACGTGCCTGAGGCCAGGCCCAAGTATTCTGCATTTTACACTTGTTTGAAATTATCCGACCACGTTCAGTTTTATCGTCCTGCTTTTTAGACTATGTGAATATTGATTAGATGTGAAACAAAGAAAACTGTATTCCACAGGAAAATAATTATCACCCTTTGTGTTTGAGAGCACAGATTCTGAAAAAAACGATAAAGCAAAAACGTCTAGTAAATTTTGGTAATCTTATTCTTCAATCTTTCCTTTGTTTATTTTGATTTGGTTGAACTCATCAATTTTCTCTATCTTATCCCTCAAAATTCGTTTTTCTCTTTTTAAAATCTTTGCAATCTGTACCATGAATGAAAGCAAAACCAAGAGATTGACATACACGAGTCTCATAATGTGACGTGTTGCCATCATGCTTTTGATCTATTTTCAGGAGTCCTTTGCGACGTCCAAAACTTGCCTTTCTCGGTAAGTACTTGGTGTATGCAACATCAATTGTATGCAACACAAGTGTATCAAATAGATTGATGGTGTATCATCGTTTGATACAACCTGTGTTTCATACACCAAGTACTCACCTGTACCTCTTTATATTTCCGCTGCCAGGAGGTGCTGAACTCATTCAGGAATGAGACAGCATGAAACGAGTAGATCAAACACGAGACAACATGTTACATATACCCCATGTGTCTTTTTGTAATAAAGCGGTAGAATCTCATGCAGTCCTCTGCTTATGTGTAGAGTATGTACCATACTGTACTGTATGTACAATGTAATGACAAATGCAATATACTATCGCTGTCGTAGTAGCATATTATACATCAAATTTATTTCTGAGACATAATTATTGGCTTTTCTTAAGCAGAAAGATTGTCTTGGTAAGAAGTTCCCCTTTGTTGGTTACCCTGGGCTTTGACTTACTTGGGCCAGACAGCAACGACACAATACCTTTTACTCCCATGTTTTTCAATACAATTATCAGGGCTTGGTACGTAAGGCCTGCACAAGCAATTTTGTCAATCATATAGTTACTTAGTTTAGTACCAAGGTTTCCTTGAAAGGTTTCTTTGCATTGACATATTTCATCGTTTTCTCTGAAGTTCTTTTACAGCTACTGAAATATGTAAAGCACTTTCTTTAGTAGCAAGTAAGCATGAGGCCAACCTTTGATCCAGCATGACCGACTGGAGGGCCTCAGAATCACTCAAGGCCTCGTGAGTGTTGAACGAATGGCCAGTAATCGCTTGGTATATATTTCCAAGGGTCTTTGACTTGGGAAGCCACGTTTCCCTTTTTAAGGATGGAAGGGTTTCGGAAAAATATACTGGCATGCTTGATGCCCTTCGTAGCACGCATTTTGCCATTTGTCTAAGCAGCCTTGGAACATCAAATACTTGAGCGTTATGACCAATAAGGACACATGATTGCTGGTTGCGGACGGAATCAAGATAATCCAAAAATGCCTCAAAGGCTTGGTCTCTTGCAGAACTTGTTAGGAAGACTCCATTCTTCGAAAGGCATTTTTTCCCATGCTGTTATATGCAATGGAAATGCCATGAACAGCTGTTGCACTGGAAGCAATTCCTTGATCTGGAAGAGTGTAAATGGAAAATGAAATCTGCCCACAAACCGCTGCTAATTGGATGATTTCACAGTCTTATGATCTACTGGTCGTTTCCAGATCAGAAACGATTAATAGACCATTTCTGAGATGTACAGACCGCTCTAAAAAAAATTGCGGGCGGACATGAAAACGAGGCATTTTCGGGCAAAGTCATTGGTGGGACTTTTAAATCACAATGTAAACAAACAGTCTCGTATTACATAATTTTAGTTTTCTTTGAAGTTTTTCTCGTTTTTTTTTTTTCTATCTGGATTAATACAAGATGACCTGGAGTTCATGTTGCGTATATGGCTGCAATAATTCTGAAAGAAAGAAGCTAATTTGTGTGGAAAAGTGTGATCTCTCAAGCAACAAAAAGACATGCAAGAAAACACCCAGAATTAGGGAAAATAACATTTCACAGATTCCCAAAACATCGAAATCTAAGAAAACAGTGGTTGCATTTCATCAGAAGAAAGGGTATAAAGAACATTGATGCTATATCTGGCAATCACACTGTGTGCTCCATGCACTTCAAACTTGGTTTTGGACCTATCATGGCTGACCCCGTACCGACAGTTCACGAACCTTCAAGTCTGCTGTTTAAAGCTCTGAAGGAACTCAGAAAGTCACCTTATGAAAGATCCAAGGCAAATAAAGAGAACGATCTCGAAAAATCTCAGCCCACTAAGAAGAAGGGAATCAAACGCAGACCTCCTCTATCTGAAGTTTTTATGGTATCGCCGACATCAGATCTAGATCAGTTGAACGAGTGTACAGATCATCAAAGTTTGAAACAAGCTCATTGTGACCATGATTATGGAGCTGTAGGGAACAGGAACTCAGACAGATTTAACATTTGAAGATATTACAGATCTGGAAAATGTGAGAACAATACAAGGACCAAGACAAATTGAGAAGGGACTTGTGCAGGGGCTAACAAAAGATGACAAATCTGTCAAATTGAACACTGGTTTTCCCAATTTACTTTCACTGATGGAATTTTTTAAAGTTCTGAAGAATTTTGCATCTAAACTTTGCTACACCGAGAAAGAAAGCAGTTTGTCCACCATGGATGGCAATGACAAAGACAACAGTCCAAACAAAGGATACATGGTAATTTATATTGATTTTACTTATTATTTATTTATTTATTTAACTTGAAAAATTGAAACTATCATTTGCAACATATTGAGTATTATTAGTACTTCAGTAAGTGAAGGTATATTTTTTTAGAAAAACTGGTAACATTTTTATTTTTGATGCTAATTATAAGATTTGTTGATTTTTAATTATAATTGTTGTACCACAGGAAAATGAATACCAAAGAAAGCCTGGACCTCGAAGGAAGCTGTCCTTATTTGAGGAATTTATAATGATGAAGAGCTACTTGCAAACATGTTTGGGGTATCGGTTAGTAGAGTATCTCAAATTTTTAGTACCTGGGTCCGTTTCTTGTATTATGAGCTGAAATGTCTTCTCAAATGGCCTTCAAGAAATCAAGTATTATTTCATCTACCCAACTCATTTTCAGCCTATCCTAACACAGTTGCTGTTATTGACTGTACAGAGTTTTATGTTGAAAAACATCAATCACCAGCTGCTCAGTCTAAAACTTGGAGTGATTATAAGCACCACAATAGCTTTAAATTACTTGTGGCTATTTCACCAAATGGTTTATTCATTTTCTTATCTCCTCTTTATTCTGGGCGTATCTCAGATAGAGAAATAGTTATTGAGTCAGGTTTTCTTGAGAGGCTTGAAGAAGGGTCTGATGTTATGGCTGATAGGGGGTTTGTCATTGGGGATCTGCTGTTTCTCAAGAAATGCACTTTAAACATACCTCCATTTTCAAAGGGGAAGCCACTAACTAGTGCACAAGTTACACAAACAAGAATAGCTCGAGCAAGAATCCATGTCGAGAGAGCAATAGGGTATCTTAAGAATTTCAAAGTGCTCCAAGGGGTTATACCTCTCTCGCTCTCCCCTTTGTTAGATAACATTGTGGCAGTCTGTGCAGTCATCTGCAATATGAACCCTCCCGTAGTAAATTAGCAAAGAAATTTCTAGTATCATGGTATCCTTACTATCCCCTGGCCTGGCCTATTAGGTTCATACTGACAGTAATACATCAAATTTAATGAAAAAAACAGTGCAATTATTGGAAATTGCATTTAACACAAAATATATTGCAATGCTGTCAAAGATGTCAAATAATAATCAAAACATACATGTATTTGTAGAGAGCATTCAATGTAAGCATGTGAAATTGCAAATTAAATAGCAGTACATGCAATCCCTTATGAAATTATAACATGTTAAAAACATGTTTGATTAAACATATTTTATACATGTTTAAAATATGTAAAAAACATATAACTCAAACATATTTTTCCATGTTGGAAAAACATGGAAAAAATATTATTTTTGGCTATTAAAAATATATTTTAACATGTTTGAAAAATATATTTAAAACATATAGTTATTTTTGTTATATATCAAAAACATGTTTGAAAAGTTTGCAATTAAATTATCGCTGGGTGGTTGCTGGGGTGGCTGCATATAACTATGATTTATATATAAAACTACATGTAATACAATTATCCATGTGATAATGAAATTTAATTTTTACTTAATATTCAGCTCCATAAATATACAGTAAAATAATTAGTTAAAAAGCTTAATATAAGCAGGTAAAAATATAGCTAGATAAATAATAAAAGCATCATGGATGCAGGTCAGAACAGGGTTGCTTTAATCATTTCCCTGAAAAAGAAGGTATAAATAACAATTAAATTGATATAAAAAACTAGCCAGTAACTACAAATAGGAACATACACCATATAAATTCCACAGACAGACAGACAGACAGACAGACAGACAGACAGACGACAGACAGACAGACAGACAGACAGACAGACGACAGACAGACAGACAGACAGACAGACAGACAGACAGACAGACAGACAGACAGACAGATAGATAGATAGAAAGAAAGAAAACTGGAATAGCATGGGCAATGTAACAACATGTGCTCTTCTGTTTCAATTTCACTGTTGTTACATAAGATGCAGAATCTTTTGTCGACCTGAATCTTTTGTTTCCCATATCTTCCAGTCTCGACAGCTAATTTATGGTTGCTTATTCTAAATTTTGTTAATAATCTCCTTTGTTCATAATTTCTGACAGTATCAAGGTATTCTTCTATTTGGTAATTTGTTTTAATTGAATAGTATAATTGCAGTTTTCTAGACTGCGTTATATAAGATTTCCATGCCTTAAGATATTGATTTTTCATTATGTCATGATAATTACTGACAGTATTATTAGTTAGGGTACTAGTCATGGCGTTGTTTATTTTATAGGAATTTAACATTGAGATTAAATGTGAATGGTAGCATGCTTTTCCTCGTTCATGCAAAGATTTCGATAATAAAAAGGCTTGTTTTGCAAAAGAATCATAAGGCAAACTAAACAAATGGTTATAGTATTTGAGTATCATTTTGTCGATAAAAATCTTAAGAGGAAATCTACCAAGTTCAGCTCTACATGCTATGTTGGATGCTTTATTATTCACACCCAAATAAAATTTGCAAAAACCAAGATGCATTTTTTCTGTCTGACTTTTGTCCCATTTTTGAAAGTCATGTTTTTGATATACTCCCCAAATCTCACTGGCATATGTAAGAATGGGGGAAACCATAGAATTAAAAATCTTATTAGCTTGTTGTGGTCTAATTTTCTTCAGATCAACAGAGCGATTAATTAGAGGTTAACGCACTCAGCGAGTGAATTATCGGGATTTATCTTCACGAGTTTGCTAACAATGAACGATAAATTTTAAATACTGCACGAGGCGTTAGCCGAGTGCAGTATGAAAAAATTTCGAGTTCATTGTTAGTAAACGAGTGAAGATAAAATCCCGATAATTCACGAGCAAAGAGTGCGTTAACCTTTTTATTATTCAATTTGAATACACTGCAGAAGCAGGCTAAAACTGTCAGTCGACATCTAAGATCACTAGAAATCACTCAAAATAGTAAGACTTATTCAAAATTTATTTAATAGCATTTGGTAATTTTAACAATACACAATAAACCTTTCAGAAGAAAACTAGGAGAAAAATACCGTGATACAAGAACTTTAGATTAAAGATAATAAACGAGTTCTCAGAATCCATGTTTACAACTTGCTCGGTAAAATTGAAATCGTCCATAAGTCTTATAAACAAAGAACTCAGACTTTTTTGGATCGTTAAAAGTGATTCAGCACTGAGTCCTAGAACTCGGTAAGTGAAAGGTCTAGAAAATTATCGCTGGAGTTTTGGATATAGGTTTAAACTGGCGACTTACGGTTGAAACGCTGCTAAACCTTGGTGCATGAAGCCGGGAAGAAGTGTAGTTTTCGTTTGTCGACAACCGAAGGCTGAAGTAGTTTGGCGTTTTCTTCGATTCCTGATAAAATTTCTTTACCCCATCTGAGAGAAGTTGCGGGGAAAGGATTTCCAGACTTTCTGTTGGATATTTTTTGGATAGCCAGTCTAAAAAACAAAAATTATAATGACTGGAATTTGCAAAGCCGGCGAATAGTGCTTTGACAAAAACAACACGCCAAAAACTGAATACGGTTTGAATGAAAGTTAGAACTTTGTAAGCTTACCGTTAAAAACAGAGACAGACTTGTGGCGGCATGCAGACTTTCTAAACTTTCTATGAGATAGGTTTTGGATAACCAGTCTAAAAAACAGTAAATATTAAGATGAATTTGGAAAGCCGGCGAACTCTGTTTTTAAGCCGTTGAAATATGTTGATCTCAGTAAGCTCCAAAAACTTCAATGAAATTGAGTTTACCTTCAAAACAGGCACGCTAAGCAGTTTTAAGTATGCTCGTTGATCTTCTCTTTTTCGAAAAATCCTCAAATTTACCACCAGGAACATTGTTTCTTTCCAAGTATGCGTTATTGCCAACGTATTATCAAAATTAATTCGTCGGAGTTAATACGTCGTGACGTGTTGTCACGTCATAACAACGCGTCACGTGGTACAAACTGACCAATCAGAAAATCAGAATTTGTACAGTGTATGAAAATTGAATAATAATACTAAATAAAGCATTAAGCGCTTTTTCTTTTGATTTCTGTTGATGAGTAGAAAAGTTTCCGTTTGAGCTTAATGTAACTCCTAAGTAATTAAGTTCTTTAACAATCTCGAGTACTTTATTATTTACTTGAAATGTTCTTTGCTTTGTCTTTTTTGATGATTTTTTCTGAAAAATCATAACTTTATAGATAGATAGACAGACAGACAGACAGACAGACAGACAGACAGACAGACAGACAGACAGACAGACAGACAGACAGACAGACAGACAGACAGACAGACAGACAGACAGACAGACAGACAGACAGACAGACAGACAGACAGACAGACAGACAGACAGACAGACAGACAGACAGACAGACAGACAGACAGACAGACAGACAGACAGACAGACAGACAGACAGACAGACAGACAGACAGACAGACAGACAGACAGACAGACAGACAGACAGACAGACAGACAGACAGACAGACAGACAGACAGACAGACAGACAGACAGACAGACAGACAGACAGACAGACAGACAGACAGACAGACAGACAGACAGACAGACAGACAGACAGACAGACAGACAGACAGACAGACAGACAGACAGACAGACAGATAGATAGATAGATAGATAGATAGATAATAATGATCTTTATTTAATCACGGTAACTCTATCAATACATCGTTAAATACTCAATATTGGTCTACCTAGAGCCCGTACATATACAAATAATAGTGAACATATAACATCTATAGGTATATAATATAAGGAAAAAATATATATATATATATATTTCTAAAAAATCTAAAAATACAGTTGTAAATCAGTTGTTGTCAACACAAAACTTATGATTTTTTATCTGCTTTTTAAATTTGTCAATTGAATGTTCTTCTTTCAATGGATCAGGAAGTGAATTCCAAAGCTTAGCGCCTGTAAAGGCAAAGCTGTTTCTGAAATAATTAGTTCTAGCTTTTGGAATTTTAAGGTTGTTAGAAGAACGTCGCAACTGGTATGATTCTTGGCAGACCTGGCGTGGAAACATATCGATCAGATAAGGTGGGGCTAAACTGTTGACAATTTTGAACATCATGATGGCTTTTTGTTGTTGTCTTTTTTCCTGTAGAGGAATCCACCCTAGGTCATGAAATATTTTACTTGTGTGCACGCTTTGATAGGGTGCACCTGTTATTATGCGCGCAGCTCGGTTTTGTAATTTTTGTAGCTTGTTTGCCAAGGTTTCATCTATGCTGTCCCAGACGAGACAGCAATAGTTGAAATATGGCTCAATTATTGATTGATAAATTTTATTTAAGTATGTCTGGCCCAAAACTGATTTTATTTTCTTCAAGGTTGCCAAATTGCACGCAATTTTCTTTTTTATGTGTTCAATGTGCGCTCGCCAAGTCAGATGTTCATCGATATAGACTCCAAGACATTTAGTTTCCTGAGAACGTTTTAATGCTGTTCTGTTAACAGTTAAACGCAGATCTGTTTGGTCTAACGTAGAAATCCTTTGTCTTGAACCTATAAGCATGAATTCTGACTTAACAGCGTTCATTGTTAGTTTATTTGCGCAAAGCCAAGTAGCTACTTGTTGTAGGTGTGCGTCCATTTGTTTATTGAGATTAGGTACTCCGCAGTCAGAAAATGTTAATGTGCTGTCATCAGCATAGAGCCTAATCGTACTGTTGTCGAGACAGTTTGGTAGGTCATTGATATAGATAAGGAAAAGGACATGGCCCAAAATCGTCCCTTGTGGGATACCGTGTGAAATCGGGCGACTGTCAGAGAGAACACCATTGACGGAGCACATTTGTGTTCTACCAGTTAAATATGATTTAAACCATTGTCTGACGGCGGAGTGAAATCCAAAATATTCTAATTTGGTTAATAGTATGTCATGGTCAACGGTGTCAAAAGCTTTCTTTAAATCTAAGAATATGACACCGTTGACCATTCTATCAATGTTAAAACACCACTCGTTTATTAAATCTAACAATGCAGTAAGTGTTGAATGGAGTGACCTAAAACCCGATTGACGAGTCTCGATTAAATTATATTCGTCAAGATAAGCTAGCATTTGCTCGTTTAGAAGCTTTTCAAATATACGAGAGATGCCAGGTGTAACAGAGATTGGCCTATAGTTACTAGGGTCGTCTTTTTCCCCTGTTTTAAAAATGGGAGAAACTTTAGCAGCCTTCCATTCTGATGGATAGGTACTCGATTGAATTGAGAGATTAAATAGTGATGTTAATGACTGATAAATATATGGAGCTGCAATTTTTAAAATAAGATTAGGAATTTTATCGAGACCAGTTGATTTTGCTGTGTCTATGTTTTTGAGCAGTTTCAAAACATTGGACGGGGTAATTAAGTTAAAAGTAAAAACTTGCTTAGTTTTACTCATGAAGTCAACAAAACTTGTATTGCCAGCACATTCAGGATTTATTTGAGATGCCAGTTTCTCAGCAACTTCAGTGAAATAGATGTTGAAGACATTTGCTATATCTTTGGGCTCAGATACAGTTTCATGTTCTGTTTGTTTAATTTCGTTGATTTCAGCTCGTTGTGATCTCTTACCCCTGAGATTATTTAATGTTCTCCACGTTTTCTTAGAATTGTTGGAGTTTTCTTGAATTTGGGTTTGATAAAATTCCTTTTTTACTTTAGTAATTAATTTATTTACTTGATTTCTTTTCATTCTATATGAAGACCAGACTTGGGGGTCGTTGGACTTCATAGCTTTTTTCTTTAGAAAGTCTCGGTTATTCATTTCCCGTTTTAGGTCGGAGTTTATCCATGGGGAAGGTTTATTGCGAACTTTTATGACTCTTAGAGGAGCATGTTTATCAAGAACATTTAAAAAGATATTTTTCCAGCCTGTCCACGCTTCGTCAACATTAGCTGATTGGTCGAAGGCAGGCCAGTCAATATTTTTTAGATCATGCTCAAAGTTTTCTTGATTAAAATGTTTAAAGTTTCTAGTTTCTATAATTGTTGGTTTCCCTCTAGGGATCCCTATTTTTCTAATTACAAAAACCAAATTATGATCGCTGATAGATAATGGATAAACACCTGATTGAATAACATTTTCTTTAGAGTTCGTAATTGCATGATCAATAAGAGACCTTGTTGTTTCAGTCACCCTAGTGGGTTCATTGATTAATTGTTCGAACTGGAATTCATCGAGGTAGGTAGGTAGGTAGGTAGGTAGGTAGGTAGGTAGGTAGGTAGGTAGGTAGGTAGGTAGGTAGGTAGGTAGGTAGGTAGGTAGGTAGGTAGGTAGGTAGGTAGGTAGGTAGGTATAACAAGCTTTATTGGCATGACCTTACATACAGGTATTGATAAAGCATTTACAATCATAACAGCAACATATGGATAAAAAGATTAATTTACAATCATTGATTTCTATAATTGATACAATAGTAATTATACATTACTATAATTATAAAATTTATCAAATTTACAAAATCAATTACTCATAGATATATGTGAAACAAAATTGTTTATATGTCAATATAAAAAGATTATATATAAACTATACGGCTAATATAAGTTTGAACTATTGCTCATTTTCTGAAAGTTGTCTTCACGAAGTTTTAAACATTTTTCAATAAATTTTGAAAGATAATAATTTGTACTAGGATTGCGTGAATTAAACAATCTATATGTATATTCTGAATAATCATAAATATCGAGATTTCTACAATTAATTTTTTCAAAAAATTCTTTTCGTAAATTATCATACAAAGGACAATGATACAACAGATGCATTTCAGATTCAATGGCATTATTATTGCAAAATTTACATTGTCGGAGATGCGTTTGTATTTTTTCTTTAAAATAACGACCTGTTTCGATTGCTAATTTATGATTACTAATCCTAAATTTTGTAATTTTTTTCCTTTGATCAAAATGTTCAATTTGATTTAAATAATCTTCAGGTTCATAATTGTCTTTAATTTGTTTGAAAAATTCAAGTTTTTTAGAGTACGACAAATCAACTTTCCATTTTTTTAAATACTGATCTTTCATCCGAGATACAAATTCTTCAAGTGATTTGTCCGTTATTATATTGTGTTTTGAAATTTACACAGGTCACCTAAATCATATGAAGCGAAAAATGTTTTGAAGATTAGAATGAAAAACTAAGTTTGCTACGTAGAAATAGTGATTTTGAGATCAGAAAAGCCTGTTTAGCTAATGAATCATCAGGCAGAAGAAGAAGATGGTTATAATATTTGAAAATCAATTTGTCAATGAATAATTTTAATGGAAATCTTCCAAGCTCAGATCTGCAAGCAATATTTGAAGATGTTCTATTTACACCAAGATAATACTTACAGAAACGGAGGTGAACTTTTTCTGTTTGAGATTTGTCCCATTTAGTAAAATCTTGTTTTTGATAGCTTCCATTAGTAGAAATGGCATCGAACTCTGTGCTTAATCAGTCAGTTGTATCAAATGGCTGCATCAACTAGCTGTGGCTATTTTTCATGTTGATTGTACATCACCATTGGTTTGGCGAGCATTTTTGATCTTTGAAGGTCTTTATGAAGACAGTCTTGTACTGTAAAGACTCAAGAAATATGTTTTATCATTCTAAATTCATTAAATGTCTGAAAAAATCAGGTTTTATTGGTTTTTAGGTAGCATTGATGTATTACAATTAATAAAGTGTGCCGCATTCCCATTAGTCAGTTATTGATGGTCTCAGTACAAAAAAGGACAAACGTACGTACTGTGGCCATTGTTAAGAAATTCTCTGAAAAATGTTAGTCTCATCACTTCATCTGTGTTGGCTTTAACCAATAAATGCGTAAACTACACAGCTTGTGTCATTTGTATATCATTGAAGGCCTATTATACAGTATTTCGTGTGTTTGGGCGTGTCCGTTACAAGAAAGGGACACGTATTCGGTTCACCCGAGTGAAGCAAAAATAGTTGCATCAATAAAACGAATATTTTGATTAAATCTTTCTGTGTTCAGATGACTCATATCTTAGTGTTCATATTGTTTCTTATGAAAAGTTTGCCTTGACTTAGGCCCGAAAAACCCACCCCCCTACTGACTCAAAAATGCTCCCTTTTGTAACCAAAAGGGTTAGCGTATCTGCCAATAACTTCTTAGCATTTAAATATTTTCATTATTTCTTATGATATATTGCTGAATACTCCAGCTGTTTGTCATGTGAAAATAATTGACATTTCAACAATTTTGAGAAATTTATAGACATTTATGTTAAACCCGGTCAAAATCGATAAATGTCGAAAAAACGCGTTTTTTGAAATACCTCACAAAAATTCATAAAACACAAAAACTATCAAACGTTGAAGCTTCAAATTTATACATAATTTATACATTAATAGACATTTTCAAACATTATATAGCGGTTTCAAGTCGATTCATGCATTCAAACATGAGTTATAAGCATTTTTATATCGGTTCCCGTTTTTTCGCTAATTTTGAATTTTAGTCAAATCTTAGTGTGTTATGAAGTTCATACGGAAACACTTGAGATTTTCGACTAACTTTTCCTAGCAAAATCAAACATTGTGTGGTAACTTGTGGTGATCAGTGGATCATGTTAAGCATGATCTATAACTAGGAAAGGCATTATTTCGGTTTCAAAAGGACTTATAATCTCGGCTACCACGGCCATGCTCCCTTTTGTAACTTTTTCTACTACTTCGGCCGCCAAAGTTTGAATATTAATACAATCCAGAAACCGCTTCTACAGGCATAAAAGAACACAAAATCCTTTATATTTATGATGTTTTCATCAAAGAAATGCCCCTTTAAAAAGATGAAAATTTCTATCTATTTTCAGGTTACACTAGGGACAACCATGAATCTAAAGATAGATAGATAGATAGATAGATAGATAGATAGATAGATAGATAGATAGATAGATAGATAGATAGATAGATACTTTATTAACATGACCTGCATATGACAGGTATTGTCAAAGTTTACATTTCTTTTTTCGATTAAAAAAATTACAATTTCTTTTTGGTATTAATTATACCATATATCTAAAATAATCAGGTTTCAACCGAATGAAACAATATATATCTAAATAATCATAGCTTAAAAATCAGTTTTAAAATTGAGCTGAAAAGCATTATTAGCTATTATTGATTACAATTGAACATTAACAATATATAAATTTGGACTAGAGTGTATATATGGTTATAAAAATATGTAATGGAATATTTAATGGATTATACCTCTGAGAGTTGTTCTTTTCTATAATTGAGACATTTGGAAATAAATTTTGATAAATAAAAAATTACATTACTATTTATAGATTTCATTAATGTGTCTATATAATTATTAGAGAAATCAATTTGTTCTTTGACTTTTGATTGAAATTCCAAGCGAAGATCAGAGTACGCTGGACAGTTGAGAATCAGGTGTTGTTCAGTTTCAATAGCATTGTTATTACACATTAAACATAACCTTTCATCTCTGGGTATTTTGTAATATCGTCCAGTCTCGATCTTCAGTTGATGATTGCTTATTCTAAATTTTGTAAATAGTCGTCTTTGTTCAAAATTGTTTAACAGATTGAGATAAGGCTCTTCTTCGTAAAATTCTTTAAATGTGCTATAAAATGAGAGCTTAGAAGAGTTTTCTAGGATATTTTTCCATTTTTTAAAATAACTGTTTTTCCTTAAAGTTTCTAGTTCACTTATGATATCATCGTTAAAAGGGCGTTCAATGGAAACACACAACGATGGATCTACGTTATTTAGCATTTTTTGGAGATTTGAAAGATAACAGTTTTTATTTTTCTTGAATAAGCAATTAGACATAAGTAAAGACTGTTTGGCCAACGAGTTGTCCGATGAATAGACTAGATGGTTATAAAATTTGATAGTCAATTTATCGACAAAAATCTTTAATGGAAATCTACCAAGTTCAGCCCTACAAGCAATATTTGAAGTCTTATTACTTACTCCAAGGAAATATCTGCAAAAACGTAGATGTGTTTTTTCAACTTCAGTTTTATCCCATTTCTCAAAGTCTTGATGAGAATAAAGACTCCAAATTTCGCTTGAATAAGTAAGAATTGGAGAGATAAAAGAGTCGAAAAATTTGTTTGCCTGAGAAGGTTTAAGCTTCTTAAAGTCGATTTTTCTCGATAATTTGAAGAAGGCATGTAAAGCTTTGTCTTTTAGTTGTTTTAAATGAGGAGCAAAGTTTCCAGTTGAACTTATTTTAACTCCAAGGTAAGTAAAGACATCCACTGATTCTAGTTTTTTAGAATTTAAAGTGAATGGTTGTTGTCTCGATTTTTTATTAGAGAAAATCATGATTTTTGATTTCTTTTCATTTATAGACATTTTCCATTCTTTACAAAATTTTGAGATTGCGTTTAGGTTATTTTGTAATCCTTGACGCGAGTGTGACAATAAAACCAGATCGTCAGCGTACAATAAAGATGATAATTTCGATCCATTTGGTAGAAAAATTGGATCATTGTGAGGTGTAAGATCAAGTAACTTAGGGAGCTCATTTAAGTAAAGGTTGAACAGGAATGGACTTATAATACACCCTTGACGAACTCCTCGATTGTATTGAAAAGATTTCGTTCTTGAGTTTCCTAATTTGATATAACAAGTACTTTTTGTGTACATATTTTTAATAATTTGATAGAATTTTCCATTTATATTATTTTTTAAAAGCTGAAAAAATAATCCTAAATGCCAAATTGAATCAAAAGCTTTTTTAAAATCAATAAAACATGCATATATTTTGCCTTTGCTGACATTTTTCACATATTTGTCGATAATTGTCCGAAGTGTAAAAATATGATCAGTAGTCCTGTTGTTAGGCAGGAAGCCAATTTGAGATTTATGAAGTAAATTGGTTTCTGTAGCAAAATTCAATAGTCGTCTATTCATAATCAGTGTGAAAAATTTACCTAGACAACTAGAAACACATATTCCTCTATAGTTGTTGGGATCGTCGCGATCTCCGTTTTTAAAAATGGGGGTTATAGAACCTGCACACCAGGTGTCTGGAAAATTCCCCGATTCCAGTATTAAATTAAAAAGTTTAAGAAATACTGCTAGTAAATTTTCGACACTGTTTTTGATCATTTCATTCCTAATCTGATCTGTGAATGCAGCCTTTTTGTTCTTTAATAATTTTGCACAGGACAAGATTTCTTCTTTAGTAATTCGTGTATTTAAAATAGTATTTGATTCATTTTGATTTTGTTCAAGCTGTTGTAGATTATCCATAATCTTGTTTTGATTATCACATGTAGCATGTAAAGACTGAAAATGTCTAAGCCAGTTATCTTCTCGTACTGGAGGTAGTATTTCCTCTTTTAAGTTTTCATCTGCAGAATTTAATATTTTCCAAAACATTGAGTTGTCACTATTATTTTCAATTTCCGCTAACTTTTCATCATGAAAAGACTGCTTTTTGTTCTTAAGGAGTTTTTTAAATTGTTTCAATTTTTGGTGATATGTTTTTCTTGTCATTTGATCTAGTGGATTAGAATGTTTTAAGTTTGACCATTTTCTTAGTTCATTCCTGGAATTTTTACAGTCACGATCAAACCATTTTTTATTACAAAAAGATTTCCTTTTCCTATTAGATTTATTTGTCTTTAATTTCAATGATAATTTTGATGTAGCTATAAAAATTGCATGAACGTCCTTTGTCGCTTCATTGATTGAAATTGGTGTTGCCGGCAGATAATCCTTTTGCATGAAATTATTAATTAGATTAGTGACGGATGGTGAGGCTAGTGCATCTTTGAAGTAATCACTAGAATCAGATAACCACTGAAATTGAGGAGGTAAACTTTGAAGCTTTTCAGAACCTTCAGAGGACGATTTATCGTAAATTACTGATTCGTTTTGTAAAACTAGATGAGTCCAAGCAGAGATAGGACTATGATCAGATAAAGGTGAGGGTTTGTTAACGACAAAATAGGTAATTTTGTTAAAGAATTGTTGATCTGCGATAATGTAATCAACAGTACTAACTCCATTCAAACCATGGTAAGTAATTTGCCCCAAGGAGTCACCTCTAACTCTACCATTTAAAATTTTTAGATCAAGATTTTTACATAAACTAAGTAATTTCTCACCGTGTGAATTACATCCGGAATCGAAAGCATTTCGTGATATCGATACTGTTAGATCGCTTTGATCGTTTGTAATAAAATTATTACCATCAACACTAACTGAGTCACTAAGATTAGCTGTTCGTGCGTTGAAATCACCAAGTAAGATTATATTGTTTCCTGTTCCCATGAAAAAATCAATTTCATTCTCAAGTGTTTCAAACATTTGAGAATCGAAATAGCATGAATTTTCTGGTGGGATGTAAATGGCACATAAGTACAAGTCTTTGTTTTCCTTTAAAATTGTTTTGGAGACTTTAAACCAAATTGAGTAATTAGAGGTATTTATGATTTCAAAGGAATTTTTATAAATGATTTTATAATAAATGCAAATTCCGCCGGATTTCCTTCCACTTGTTTTCAATTTTGATATTTTGCTATTTTTCTGTGGCGGTATATAGACATGCAAATATCCCGGGATATTTGGAATATCGTCAGTCCAGGTTTCCGTTATTGCTATGAAATCGTGTTTTCTAATGATGTCAAGAAATTCATGACTTTTAGTTTTGTCACCAATTGATTTGTTGTATAATCCATTAATATTCCATGTACCAAAAGAAAAACGATTGCTTTGGTTGTTCATGAATTATTATATGTATATAAAAATGTCGATCAGTAAATATAATTGTATACTATAAAGGTGAATTAAAGATAAGTGTTACCAATGTAGTAACTTATGTCGCTTATGTAGATAATGAATGATGTGCATAGCTATTTGGAATAAAACCTATAAGACACATAAAAAAAAAAGTAAATAGATGACTAAATTGGATTCAATAAAATAAGAAAAGAAAAAGTGTATAAAGTAAAATATAAAATACAACTTAATTATAAAACTTAATTATAAAACATACCCTTGTGATATCTAATAGATTTAAGGTATATATATTAGATAAAAGAACTTAATTGTTGAATTAATGTTTTAAGTTGAAAAGGTAAACCTGACAAGTTGTTGCTGAGTTCCTGATTAGGATGACTGTATTGATGTTGGGGTGTTGCTGTTACGTTGGCATAAGAACGTCCGTGGCTTGGATAGAAGGTTCTTTGTTGTGGGTAGTCCTGTTGTTTCCGGTGGTATAAAGCGGGGTTCCTTTGCTGTTCGTGACGGACAGAAGGTGTCTTCGGACGTCGGTTAGGCACGAATTGTGTATTATACGGTGAGTCCTCGTTGGTTCTTCGTCTTTGTATGGACTGATGTATCAATTTCTTATGAGTTCCATAGATTGAGCCTTTCATATTTTTGGCGAATACTTTAAATCCACGACGGTTTAGATGTTTATTGTCGTAAAATTGGTACATATTGTTTATATGTGAGTTATCCAAATAAATCAGGGATTCCTTATTTCCACAAAACTGCTCCATTTTCCGATTCAATTGGTCAGCAACTGAATTTATGGCATCAAGACGTGGTAGAAGTGAGGAATAAATGATTTTTGCAGACGGATACTTTGATTGTGTCGATTGTATTAGCTTTGTCGATTCATCAATGACATCAGATAAATTTTTCTTTTCAATGTCATTTGTCCCACAGTGCAGAAAAATCACGGAAGGGTTTGATATTTTCAATTCATTAATTTTAGCATTAGCTTGGTCTAGAGTATAAGTGGTAAAATGATGGACATCTTTAGATTCATGAATTTGATTACTGTTAATGAATTTTCCATTAGAGTCAGTTAGTAGTATAATGGATTCTTTGTCAGAAGGTGTTTCTTTATTTGCTCGATTGTTTGTTTCATCCATGATGTCTGCTTTATTTAACGCTATTTGATAATCCTCAGGTTCCGGATTAACTTCCGATCTGTTGTCATTGTTGTCATTGGTCTGTAAGGCATTTTCATGGGTTTGAAGTATTTCTTTCAGGATAAAAACTTCTTGTCTCAGACTAACATTTTCATTTTTGACTTCGTTCAACTCTTCTCTCAACTGAGATTGGTTGCTGTTTAGTTGATTAATTTGATGCTGCATTTTCTTCATTTGTGATTCCATATTAGTTACATTGCTATCCAAATTGACTCGATTATTGATGCTATGAAAAATGCGGTCATCTAAGGCTATTAGTTTGGCCTTAAAATTATTTTCAATAGCCACTAGTTTATCCTTCATGGTAGAAATTTCCTCTAGAGAACTCTTAAGTGAAGAGATATCGTTTTCAAAAGTGATTTTTGAGTTTACGAAGTCGTGTTCTAATTTAGCAATAGTCACTCTAATTGAACCAGTATCACCTCCTTCGG
This sequence comes from Telmatactis stephensoni, assembly GCA_029948255.1. Lineage (NCBI taxonomy): Eukaryota > Metazoa > Cnidaria > Anthozoa > Actiniaria > Isophelliidae > Telmatactis > Telmatactis stephensoni. The sequence goes on along the minus strand of JALIZF010001441.1, from coordinate 165,319 downwards.
ACTCATTATCACTACCTTCGTCACTACTACTTTCACTGTCACTTGATTCAATTGCCTCATGTTCATTCTCATGTTCATACTCTTCATCTACCAAATCTTCTTGTGTATACTTAAACAGGTCGTAATCTAGATTTGTTGTTTCATGTTTGAAGTGTGACTTAACATACTGTAGCAACAAAGCAAACTCGTGACGAGCCCACTTAGTGTACCATTGACCTTGTACTTGAAGACGACCAGTAGTATTGAATATAGTTATTACAAAATATTTAACGTCTTCTTTAGAGACAGTTACCTTAGTTTTCTCCGCTTTACCTTCATGTATCTGACTGTCGAAATCTTGCCATGTTACTGAGACGGATTCATTGTCATAGTACCGAGCAATGATTGCTTGAATCCAGATAGGTAAACGTTCTTCAGCTGTTTTAAAGGCGACCAACTTAGCTGTCGGTTTATATGTATTAATATCAATGGCTTCAAAAAGAAGATCTTTAGCGTTGATTGACTTTGTTTTGAACTCATCGTAGGTGTACCGATCGAGAGATCGATCGGGGGTTTCTCTGACACGTGTTTGCGTCTTGGCTTGTTGATCATCTAGATCGTGTATATTTTCATCTGTATTGTCCCCAGCGTCCATATTTTCATCCAGAATGAATTACATAATCATTATAAAAACGGTGTCTAAGGTAAAATCCAAATAACTAAATAAAAAGGGTGAGTTAGAGCGAATTATCAGAGAGCCATGTTGGTGAGTGTCTGTACGCCATGATGGTCACGTGATATTCATAGATAGATAGATAGATAGATAGATAGATAGATAGATAGATAGATAGATAGATAGATAGATAGATAGATAGATAGATAGATAGATAGATAGATAGATAGATAGATAGATAGATAGATAGATAGATAGATAGATAGATAGATAGATAGATAGATAGATAGATAGATAGATAGATAGATAGATAGATAGATAGATAGATAGATAGATAGATAGATAGATAGATAGATAGATAGATAGATAGATAGATAGATAGATAGATAGATAGATAGATAGATAGATAGATAGATAGATAGATAGATAGATAGATAGATAGATAGATAGATAGATAGATAGATAGATAGATAGATAGATAGATAGATAGATAGATAGATAGATAGATAGATAGATAGATAGATAGATAGATAGATAGATAGATAGATAGATAGATAGATAGATAGATAGATAGATAGATAGATAGATAGATAGATAGATAGATAGATAGATAGATAGATAGATAGATAGATAGATAGATAGATAGATAGTTCAATACGCTTTATTAACATGACCTCAACATTTACAGGTATTGTTAAAGCTTACAAGTCTTCTATTAAATCTATGAATTTTTTTTTTTTTTTTTTTTTTTTTAATATATATATATAACTGTAACAATAACAAGATCAGGATATACATGGTATACGAGTAAATTCTATGTACGCATTTTGAATCACGAGGTCAGTAATCTAAATAAATCTCAACGTAGTAGATGCAATATGACTCAAAAATCATCCACTATACTAATCATGTATAAATTTGAAATGGGACATATTGTTATATCGTTATTAATTGGAATAGAGTTTTGTAAAAAATAATCACATGGTCGATGATCTAAATAGAATTTATTGTAGTAATGTAATAAGTCTAATCATCTTTTCCAATGAATTGTGTGTAAATCATAAATTATTGATATTTATATGAAATATAAGGAATATTAAAAATCTTTGTAAATACTTTGGAATATTAATGGCTTATGCGTCAGAAAGTTTCTCTTTCCGTAAGAGGAAACATTTCGATATAAATTTAGACAAATAAAATATAACTTCGTCATCTGTTGATTTCATTAAAAAGTTAAGCTGGTTAATAGAAAAGTCAATTTTTTCTTTAATTTTAGATTGTAAATCATAACGGAGTTTGGAATATGTTGAGCATTCAAAAATCAGATGTTGTTCTGTTTCTACTTCATTGTTGTCGCACAATAAGCAATATCTTTGCTCTCGTGGTGTTTTGGGTTTCGAGTATCTTCCTGTTTCTATCGCTAATTTGTGATTACTTATTCGAAACTTTGTAAAAATTTGTCTCTCTTCGAGATTCTTTAAAACGTTAAGATACTTTTCTTCTTCGTAACAGTCTTTAAATGTTTCGTAAAAAGAGAGTTTTGAAGAGTTGTGTAAAAGTTTTTTCCACAATTCAAAATACCTGGTTTTCATTGTTGATTCAAGTTCATTGATACTCGAGTTTTCTATGGTGCGATTAATTGATACGGTTTGATCAGGATCATAGATAGATAGATAGATAGATAGATAGATAGATAGATAGATAGATAGATAGATAGATAGATAGATAGATAGTATTGCTTTATTAACATGACCTCAACATTTACAGGTATTGTTAAAGCTTAATAAGAACAGGAACAATTACATAACAATTAAATATTGTTCTGGTTTTTTTTGTTTGTTTTTTTTTTAGTATATTATTATGTTATGTACGGTTTCTTTTAAACATACCTTTGATGCTGTTTCAAATGCTATTCCAATGTAAGAAATTACTGCTTGTTTTTAGAAAGTTTTTCTTGGCGAAGTTTAAAACTTTTGTAAATGAATTTTGAAAAATACCGAATTGTGTTTTCATTACTTGAATGAAATAGATTAAATGTGCATGTTGTGTAATCTAATTGATTGTTACTATTGAAATTAATCTTTTCATAAAATTCTTCTCGTAAATCACGATAAAATGGACAATGATATAACATATGAATTTCAGATTCAATTTTATTATCATTGCACAAGTTACATAGACGGTCTTCGATTTGTACTTTATTATATCTTCCAGATTCAATCGCAAGTTTGTGGTTACTGATTCTAAACTTTGTGAAATGTTTTCGTTGGTCAAAATTATCAATTAAGTTTAAATAATTTTCAGATTCATAATTGTCTTTAAAGGTTTTGAAGAATTCGAGTTTCTTAGATGCTAAAAGATCATCTTTCCATTTTTCAAAATATTGGTCTTTCATTTTACAAACAAATTCTTTAAAGGATTTGTTTGTAATTTGATGATTTGTTAATGGAGCTAAATCACCTAAGTTATGTAAACGGAACATGTTTTGGAGATTGGTGTGGAAACATGATTTATTGCGTGAAAATAAAGATTTGGAAATGAAAAACGCTTGTTTAGCTATCGAATCATCAGGTAAAGTAATCAAATGATTGTAAAATTTTAAAATTAATGTATCAATAAAAATTTTCAGCGGAAATCTGCCAAGTTCTGATCTACTAGCAATATTTGATGCTTTTCTATTGATACCAAGATAATATTTACAAAAGCGTAAATGAACTTTTTCTGTCTGGCATTTATCCCAATGATCAAAGTTTTGTTTCTGATATGCCCCCCAAACTTCACAACCATATGTTAAAATCGGGGCTATCATTGAATCAAATAATTTATTCGCCTGTTTCGGCTTTAATTCTTTAAAATCAACAATCTGAGTTAATTTGAAAAATGCATGAAGTGCTTTTTCTCTTGATTGATTTAAATGTGCAATGAAATTACCTGTTGAGCTTAATTTTACACCTAAGTATGTAAATTCGCTTACAACATCAAGTTTATTCTTATTACAAGTAAAAGAGGGGAGGTTGACTTTTTTACAAGTTTTCTTACTAAATATCATGATTTTTGATTTTTTCTCGTTTACATTCATTTGCCATTTATCACAAAATTCCGAAACAGTGTTGATGCAATTTTGTAAACCTTCTTTTGATTTTGATAATAAAACTAAATCATCTGCGTACAAAAGAGAAGTAAGTTTGTTACTATTTGGAAGAATTATTGGATCTGATCTTGAAGTTCGATCAAGTTGAATAGATAACTCATTCAGATATAGATTAAACAGTAAAGGACTTAAAATACATCCTTGACGGACACCTCGTGTATAATCAAACGTTTTTGTACGTTTTGAACCTAGTTTAATAAAACACTTTGATTTGGAGTACAGACTTTTGATAAGATTATAAAAATGTCCATTGATATTATAATTTAGTAAGCGCGTTAGCAAACCAACATGCCAAACGGAATCAAACGCTTTTTTAAAATCAATGAAACAAGCGTATATTTTTCCTCCACTAACATCTTTGACATACCTATCAACGATTGTTCGAAGAGAAAAAATATGATCAGTTGTTCGGTTACCAGGCAAAAAACCAATTTGAGAGTTATGCAAGAGAGAATTTCGTTGAACATAATTTAAAAGTCGTCGATTGAGAATAACAGAGAAGAATTTACCTAGACAACTAGATACACATATACCCCGATAGTTATTAGTATCCGATAAGTCTCCATTTTTAAAGATTGGTGTTAATGATCCAACACACCATGTGTCCGGAAAAATACCAGATTTAAATATTAAGTTAAAAAGTTTGATGTATACAGAACACATACTATCAATACTGTGTCGGATCATTTCGTTTTTTATTTTATCTGAGGCAGCAGCTTTATTGGTTTTTAGTAATTTAACACACGAGCGAATTTCTTCATCATTGATAGGAGAATTAAGGACATCATTTATCTGCGAAGTGTTTTCTTCTAATCTGTGTAAGTTGTTTACAAAAGCCGACTGTTCGGCTGTTAAAGATGGTCTCTTATGAAGATTTGTAAAATGATTTATCCAGTTTTGTTCACTTATTGGAGGTATAGACTCTTCTTGGATTTCTTCATTGCCCGATTTTAAGATTTTCCAAAAATTTGAATTTTCTGAATTAATTTGAAGTTCTTGTAATTTATCTTGATGAAAATTATATTTCTTCGTTTTAATTAATCTTTTGAAATTCTTTAATTTATGATGATATAGCTGTCTCAAATAAGGATCAGATGGGTTTGAATGTTTTTGATTTGAGAGATTTCTAAGTTCCTTTCTAGCAATTTTGCAATCAAGATCAAACCATTTTTTATTACAAATGTTTTGTGTTCTCTTTTTGTTGATTTGTTTAATTCGTCTTAAGCGTAATGACATAGATGAGGCTGTTGTGAAAATGGATTGTACAAGATGAACAGCTTCTTCTACAGACTCGGAATTTGCTTCATAAAAATCCTTGGAAAGAAAGTCATTTATTAATGTTTTCACTGTAGAAGATTGCATTGCACTTTGAAAAGGCTCAATAGATTCTTGAGTCCAGATATACTGTGGAGATATCGAATCGAGAGAATTAAGATTCAATTTCGAAATATCATTATCAGATTGAATTGAAATTGTTGATTGAAGCCAAGCAGAAATCGGACTATGATCAGATAGAAAAACGTGTTTGTCTACAGTGAAATACTTTGTACAATTGAAAAGAAATTGATCAGTAACAATATAGTCAACAGTGCTTTCACCATTTTGACTGGAGTATGTAAATTTTCCAAGGGAATCACCACTTGTGCGTCCGTTTAGAATTTTTAGATCAAAAGTTTTACAAATATCAAGCAAATGTTTACCATGTGAATTAAGAACAGAATCAAAATTATTTCTTTGAGGAGATTCTAAAGACATATCGCTGCAATCATTTGTGATGAAATGATGACCATCTTTACACACGGAATCACTATCTCTTCCAGTACGAGCATTAAAATCACCTAGTAACATTATATAACCTTTTTTCGAGAATTCTTGAATTTCATTTTCTAACTTTTCAAAAATTTCGTCATTAAAATAATTAGAATTTTCAGGAGGAATGTATACCCCACAAATAAATAGATCTTTATGTTTTCCAAGAATGTTTTTGGAGATTCGACACCAAATGAAATTATTCGATGATTTAACGACTTCGACGAAATTTCGATAACTTTGTTTATATAAAAGCGAGATGCCACCTGAATTACGGCCGCTTTTACCTTGTTTTTTATGAGGACAAACTGTTAATGCACAGTAGTTTTCTACTTTTGGAATAGCATTTGTCCAGGTTTCGGTAAGTATAATAAAATCATGCTTATTAATAATATCTTTAAAATCAATGTAATCACATTTGTTTCCTAGAAGTTTGCTATTCAAACCATTAATATTCCAAGAGCAAAATGAAATTCGTTTATCAAAATCTAACATTTGCTAAATTTGCTGTATATATTAGTATATACCTGATAATATTGCCTTAAATGATAATTAGATAATATGACAGTATGAGTATACTATGAATATGTAAGATACAAAGGCAACAGATCCTCAGAATACAAAGAAAAAAAAAAAAAAAAAAAAAAAAAAAAAAAAAGAGTGAAAGAATAAATGAAAATAAAAGATTAGCCAATTTAAAGTAAATTGAACACTAATTACTAAGTAAGAATTTAAGTAGTAGTTAAAAGGCTAGTGAGTATCAAAGAAACATCTGCAACTGTCTTATAAGAGTTCTTAATGGAGTGGGCAAACCTGTGTTAGGATCAGCAACAAGTGGAGATAGGGAAGGACTTGACGACACAGCTTGAGCATATGACGGTCGCCCATTGTGTAGTTTGGTTGTAGTTTGTAGTTGTTGTGGTAGACTGCCAGGTTGTTGAGTTGGGAGCCTTGGAATCCTTGGAAATGATGGAACTGCAGGTTGCTCAGTTCGTTGTAATTTGTTGTTGTATGACTGATGTCTAGATTGTTTAGTTGGAGTTTCGTAGATAGCACTTTTGAGGTTTTTGGCAAAAACTTTTACTCCATAACGATTCAGATGTTTGCTGTCATGAAATTGCGATGGTTTGTGGATGTGACTGTGAGAAATAAATGTTATGTTGCTAGAATTGCAATAGTTGTATAATTCATGATTAACTTTGTTAACGTGATGCTGTAATTGATCTTGACGCGGTAATAACGATGAGTAAATAATGTGTGATGACGGAAACCGCTTCTTTGTTATATCTAATAATTCTTTTGTTCGATGAATTATGGACTCTGGATTTGTTTTCTCTAAATCATTTGTTCCGCAATGAATAACAATAGCAGTGGGTTTACTACTATATTCATTAACAGTGTCTTTAAGTTGAGTTAAGGTGTATGTACGTTTGATATCTACAGATTTCTCAGGATATAAAAGGTTAGGATCCAGGAACTTTCCATTTGAGTCAACAAATAGCAGTAGAGAATCTCTTGGTTTTGGTTCACTTGTAGACGATTGATTTGATGACTGAACTGTGCTTGACTGATTTAATGTTGATTGATTATTAGTTAAGTGGTCTGGAGTTGATTGAGTTGGTTTGTTGTTTGTGGTTATTTCGGTTGAAGGTTGATTTGAGGTTAGCTGAACGTGTCCATTTTGTAACAATTTTGAAGAATGTGACTCTTTCGGAGAGCTTTCAAGAACATTTTCATGTTTTTGTATTTTTTCTTTTAAAACGAACAGTTCTTGTTTTAAAGACGAGTTTCATTTGTCAAAGCTGTTATAGTATTTTTCATTTCAGTTTGTTTATTAATAAGTGCAGAACGGTTATCCTGTAATTTCTTTACTTGGGTTGAGAGTTCGCGAATTTGTTTATTCATATCTTCAAAACGTGATTCACTGTGATGAAGTTTATCATCAAAATTACTCAGACACGCTTTATAATTATTCTCACAGCGAACAAGACGATCCTTAATAAACAAGACTTCTTCTAAAGAAACATGGATGGATTTGATCTCGTTTTCTAGCTTTACCTTACTTTGAGTGAAGTTTACTTCAAGCGCTGCCAACATGTTAGATAATACAGAATTACTGAACACCTGATCTACTTCATCTTTGTCCGGATCTTCAGGCTCTTTACAACTATCTTCATCGTGACCTTGTGATTCAATTTCTGAGTCACTGTCCGAGTCTGAACTAGAATCATCGTTAGAATCATCGTTGGAATCATTAGAATCGCTGTCGTTTCCATCAATTGCCTTGTCTGTCTTGCTTTCTTGATCGGAGAAAGCACAGTTTATAAAAAGACCTTGTTGACATTCTGATTAGATAGATAGACAGACAGACAGACAGACAGACAGACAGACAGACAGACAGACAGACAGACAGACAGAGATCTCTTTTATTTAACCTCGGTAAAATTTTCATCAATTACAAAATTGGTTTTCATGAAAACCGAGAAAAATATATATGTACATAAAACTATAATGATGAAAAATAATACTCAATAACCTAAAAATATATCATAACACTATCACAAATTTAAAATATCAAGGATCCAACAGACGAGAGATTCCTCTTAAAAGCTTTTAAACTATTGGACAGTCTGACGTTTGAGGGTAATGAGTTCCATACTTTTGCACCATCATACGAGAGCGCTCTTTTTAGGTACTCAGTGCGAGGGCCTGGTAGGGCTAGGCACTTTTCTCTATCACAAAGATCGTAGGTATTTTCTTGAAACTGAAAGAGCTCTCTAATTGATTTTGGTGCAAGAGCATTTAGTGTCTTAAACATCATCAATGCTTTATGTTCGCTTCTTCTTCTTTGTAAGCTTATCCAGCAAAGAGAAGCTAGAATATCACTGGATCTGATATCGTAGCTGCTTTTTGTTAATATTCTTGCAGCTCGATTTTGCATTTTTTGCAATCTTTCAGCCGATGTTGCTGGTAAATTATCCCACACCACATCGCAGTAATTGATTGCTTTGTGAATTGGCGTAACTTTTGCAAGTTTCATGCCTTTATCAATTGAACGATTAAATACTCCCACTAACGATTGACTAATGATCAGCGAAGCTACTTTAATGAAGTATGACGGAATACCGTCAAGACCTGTTGCTTTTTTACTGTCTATGGATTTAATGACTTTCATAAGTTCTTCAACTGACGTGTGTCGTAAGGTGAAGGTTGAACGAGCTCTTATCAAATAGTCATTAAAAGCAATCGGTCCATCTGGAATTGAACTTGCTAGTTTAGTACCAATTTCCGAGAAGTGGGAATTGAAAATTTCTGCAATTTCCTTCGAGTCACTCAACGATATATTGTCTACTTTGATAGATGAAATATAAGAGCTAGATTTAGTCCTTCTTGAAAGGACCTCATTGATAGTTTTCCAAGTTTCCTTAGAGTTTTTTGAATTCTGAGCAAAATTATTTTCATTATATAATTTCTTAGCTCTTTTTATTTCGTTGTTGACTCGATTCTTTACAGCCTTAAAATTATTCCAGTCATCCCTCAAGTTTGTTTGAATAGCTATCCGTTTCTTTTTATCTCTATTGAACATAGCTTTCCTCAAGTCAATAGACATCCAGGGAGACTTTTTGTTTCTTATTCGTTTTGTTTTGACCGGTGCATGTGAGTCAAGAACAGAGAGGAAAAGCTCCTTCCATTTGTCCCACATATCATCCGGGCTTTCCATATCATTCAAGGAATCCCAGGGGAGTTCTTCTAAATCCATAAGAAACTTATCGGAGTCAAAGTTTTTAACCGACCTGTATGAGATTGAACAATGATTGTTGTTTGTTGGTATTGCTATTTTACGGATTACATAAACCAAACTATGATCACTGATTCCAATGTGGATCACGCCACTTTGAACTACCCTATCTGGGCTATTCGTTAGAATCACATCAGTGAGAGTTTTAGTTTTTTCTGTGACTCGAGTTGGTTCTGTAATTAACTGAATAAGCTGAAACAATTCAGCAGTTGACTTTAGATGTCGGGTTTGTTGACTCACAATAGTAGATAATAGATCACAGTTTAAATCCCCTAGGATATAGGCTTCTTTAAATTCAGAATCTATCTTTGTTAATATATTTTCAAATATATTAAAAAATGAACATGGATCATAGTTAGGAGGCCTATAACAAGCTAATACAGCAAAAGACTTACTATTTGGTTTCATAATTTCAAAACATAGCGACTCCACTTTGTTATCAGTTAAGTCACTACGGTTTTTCCCATTTATGCCCATTTTTAAGTATACACAGACTCCCCCACCAAAACGGTTTCTATCAGACCTAAAAATCTCAAAACCCTCGATGCTCACTATAGAACTTGGGATAGATGGATCGAGTCTTGACTCATTTATACAAAGAAGATCAAGATTTTGCTGAAATACCCACATTCTCAGTTCATCTATATGAGCTACAAGGGTAGTTATATTCAGAGAGGCCATTTTAAATCCCCTTACATTTGGGACAAAATTAGGTCTGCTATTACCGTCAGACATAGCGTTACAAAAGATACTACGGAACGATACTAGGGAAATAAATAGAGGAATCTGTCTTGCCTAATGGATCCTTACCTGCGAATCATGCCTTAGTTTTAATATATTTGTTAAAATCTTGCGCAAAGACCCCCAGTCCTGAACGATTCAAATGCAGTCCTTTGGTGTTAAGTCCTTTCTCTGTTACGTTATGAGCAATGTAGTCCCAATCCCGTCCATTGCAGAAAGCTCTGAGGGATTTGTTTACATCTTTTCTTGCGGTTTCAAGGGCAGTTGAGTCTTGGCGTATGGTTAGTTCAGATATTGCTATTCTACAAAGAGGAAGCTGTTCTTCAACGGATTCGCAGATGCCAACAATTCTATCGGCGATGTCGTGTGGCTGGTCTCTTTCAAGATTATTTGTACCAATATGAATAATAAGATTATCTGGTTCTCTTCTGATGATAGGTTTTATGTGGTCCTCCAAGTCCTCTACTGTGGCTCCTGGGAAAGGTCTTATAGTTACTCTGTTGGACCTGTTTGACATTTTCCAACCTTCAAGCCTCGATATTATAGAGTCACCAATAATTACTGTGTTAGTCTTCCTTAGCTCACTGTTCATATCTTGAGTTGATTCATTATTCCCTTGGGGGGAGGTACTTTTCCCTGGCTTATTGTTCATATCTCGAGTAGATTCATTATTCCCTTGGGGGGAGGTATTTGACGAAGGTTGCTTCTTTTTCTTCTTTTTCTTTTTCTTTTTCTTTCCCCCTCCGTTGCTGTTAGTCACCACAGTAGTTTCATCTGTGATTTCTGTCGTTTCATTTCTAATTTTATATCCAAACAGGTGACCTGGCAAGGCATTGCTTGGAATTTCAAGTGTCGCACCATTCTGCATGTCAGGTGTTGCATCAAAACAATAACCTTTAGTCATCATGATGCCCAGTGTTTTTATAAGGCTATCTCTTTCATTCATGATTTGAATTCTTTCACACTGTAGGTTTGAGATATTCATTTTTTTGAATATTAATCTCCTTCAATCTTTGTATTTCTTGATATTCTCTAGTTAAAAATTGAAGTTAGGTCTGATTTGTTGGAAGACTTGTGAGTTTTAGAAGAATTTTGAGGATCAACAGAGGAAGAGAGGGAGAAGGACGACCAGATACTGTGATCTGTTTGATCACTTACTTCGACGCCATTGTTGCTTGTATTCTCACCAACATCCTCTTCTTCGTGGTCATCTAGATAGATAGATAGATAGATAGATAGATAGATAGATAGATAGATAGATATGCTTTATTTGCATGACCTCAACATTTACAGGTATTGCTAAAGCTAAAGATTACATGGTTTTGAGTAAGTATAATAATATAATAGATATAATAATGACTATACAACAATAACACTTTGATATTGTTGAAAGTAAGTATAATAATATAATAGATATAATAATGACTATACAACAATAACACTTTGATATTGTTGAAAGTCACTTGATAGATAGATAGATAGATAGATAGATAGATAGATAGATAGATAGATAGATAGATAGTTCAATACGCTTTATTAACATGACCTCAACATTTACAGGTATTGTTAAAGCTTACAAGTCTTCTATTAAATCTATGAAATTTATATATATATATATATATATATATATAACTGTAACAATAACAAGATCAGGATATACATGGTATACGAGTAAATTCTATGTACGCATTTTGAATCACGAGGTCAGTAATCTAAATAAATCTCAACGTAGTAGATGCAATATGACTCAAAAATCATCCACTATACTAATCATGTATAAATTTGAAATGGGACATATTGTTATATCGTTATTAATTGGAATAGAGTTTTGTAAAAAATAATCACATGGTCGATGATCTAAATAGAATTTATTGTAGTAATGTAATAAGTCTAATCATCTTTTCCAATGAATTGTGTGTAAATCATAAATTATTGATATTTATATGAAATATAAAGAATATTAAAAATCTTTGTAAATACTTTGGAATATTAATGGCTTATGCGTCAGAAAGTTTCTCTTTCCGTAAGAGGAAACATTTCGATATAAATTTAGACAAATAAAATATAACTTCGTCATCTGTTGATTTCATTAAAAAGTTAAGCTGGTTAATAGAAAAGTCAATTTTTTCTTTAATTTTAGATTGTAAATCATAACGGAGTTTGGAATATGTTGAGCATTCAAAAATCATATGTTGTTCTGTTTCTACTTCATTATTGTTGCATAATAAACAATATCTTTGCTCTCGTGGTGTTTTAGGTTTTGAATATCTTCCTGTTTCTATCGCTAATTTGTGATTACTTATTCGAAATTTTGTAAAAATTTGTCTCTCTTCGAGATTCTTTAAAACGTTAAGATACTTTTCTTCTTCGTAACAATCTTTAAATGTTTCATAAAAAGAGAGTTTTGAAGAGTTATGTAAAAGTTTTTTCCATAATTCAAAATACTTGGATTTCATTTTTGATTCGAGTTCATTGATAATCGAGTTTTCTATGGTGCGATTAATTGATACGGTTTGATCAGGATCATAATAATTTATCATTTTTTGAAGATTCGAGAGATAACAAGATTTATTTCTTTTTGATAGAGAGTCAGATAACAATAACGAGTGCTTTGCAAGAGAATCATCTGGTAAACATATTAGATGATTAAAGTATTTAACTGTTAGCTTATCGATAAAAATTTTCAATGGAAATCGTCCCATTTCTGCTCTGCAGGCTATATTAGGAGACTTATTGTTAACTCCCAGATAGTACCTACAGAAACGTAAATGTACTTTTTCGACGTTGTTTTTATCCCAAGTTTCAAGAAATGTATTTGAATATATGTTCCAGATTTCACTGGCATATGTTAAAATTGGTGAGATAAATGAGTCGAAGACCTTATTTGCAAGTGATGGTTTAAGTTTCTTAAAATCAATTTTTCTTGAAATACTAAAAAAAGCATGAAGGGCTTTATCTCGTATTTGTTGCAAATGCTGAGAAAAATTTCCAGTTGAGCTGATTTTTACCCCTAAATAAGTATATTCATTTACGTAGTCAAGTGGTTTTGAGTTTATGTTGAAAGTCGGTGGTTTACTTAATTTTTTATTTGTAAAAATCATTATCTTTGATTTTTTTTCATTAATTGTCATTGACCATTTTTGGCAAAATTGTGATAGCGTATTGAGGCTATTTTGTAGTCCTTGGCGTGAATGGGATAGCAAGACTAAATCATCAGCATAAAATAAAGAAGATAATTTTAATTCTTTAGTTAGATGTATTGGATCCGTACACGGTGTTTGATCAAGTAATCTTGGAAGATCATTTAAGTAGAGATTAAATAATAATGGACTTAATATACAGCCTTGACGTACTCCGCGTTTGTACTCAAAAGTTTTTGTTCGTTGTTTGCCTATTTTTATAAAACATGTTGTTTTGGAATACATGTTTTTAACCAAATCATAAAATTTTCCATTAATATTATTTTCAAGTAACCTAATTAGTAATCCTTCATGCCAAATTGAATCAAATGCTTTTTTGAAATCAATAAAACAAGCGTACATTTTCCCTCCACTAATGTTTTTAACATATTTGTCTATAATTGTTCTCAAGGTAAAAATGTGATCGGTTGTTCTATGATTAGGAAGGAATCCAATTTGAGATTTATGTAGGATATCATGTTTTGTCGCGTAATTCAATAGTCTTTTATTCATAATCAAAGTAAAAAATTTGCCTAGACAACTAGAGACACATATGCCTCTATAATTGTTGGGATCATCGCGATCTCCATTTTTGTGAATAGGGGTTATTGAGCCTACACACCAGGTGTCTGGAAAATTCCCCGATTCAAGTATTAGGTTAAATAATTTGGTGTACACAGGCAACATAGAATCAATACTGTGGCGAATCATCTCATTTCTAATTTTATCAGAAAATGGTGCCTTTTTATTTTTAAGTAGTTTTGCGCATGTTAGAATTTCTGTTTCAGTAATTCTTGTGTTTAAATCAATATTGGGCATTACATTTGTTTGTTCGAGTGAATTCAATCTGTCAATTATTGTTTGTTGATGATCGCATTGAACTTGACCATGTAGAGTCTGAAAATGTTGAATCCACTGATCCTCGTCTATAGGAGGTATAACGTCTTCTTTAAATTCCTCATCAGCTGAGTTTAGAATTTTCCAAAATAATGAACTGTCTCTATTATTTTCTATTTCTGATGAAATGTTATCATGGAAAGATCGTTTTTTATATTTAAGAATTTTCTTAAATTGTTTTAGTTTTTGGTGATATGTTTGCCTTATATTAAAATCGGAGGGATTTGAATGTTTTAAATTTGATAACTTTCTAAGCTCAGTTCTAAGTTTATTACAATCCTGGTCAAACCATTTCTTATTACAAAAAGGTTTCCTTTTGTTTTTGGATTTAGGTATCTTTAATTTCAAAGATAATTTAGAAGCTTCCATAAATACCAATTGAACATCATTGACCGCATCATTAATCGGAGTTTCAGATGAAGTTATAAAATCTTTATGTAAAAAATTATTTATCAAATTTTGGACATTTGATGAAAGCATTGCATTTTGAAAAGGTTCGATAGAATCAGAAGTCCATTGGAATTGAAAAGGTAGATTTTGAAGTTTGTCAGAAGTCAAGTTTCTGTTATCATTTGTAGATTCATTTTGTAAAATAGGATATGTACATGCAAATATTGGACTGTGATCAGATAAAGGAGAAGGTTGATTTATAACAAAATAACAAATTGAATTAAAAAATCGTTGATCAGTACTGATATAATCTACAGTGCTAGTTCCATTAACGCCGTGGTAAGTTGTTTTCCCTAAAGAATCACCTCTTACTCTTCCGTTTAAAATTTTCAGATCAAGGTTTTTACACATGTTAATTAATTTCTCACCATGTGAATTAGAAATAAGATCAAATGCATTTCGCGATAAGGTTTTGATTGATAGATCACTCATATCACCTGTAATAAAATTATTACCTTCCTTACTTACTGTATCATTATTGTTTGATGTTCTAGCATTAAAATCACCTAAAAGAAGTACACTATTACCTGATCTTAAAAACTAATCAATTTCATTTTCTAACGTTTCGAAGATTTCGTGATCAAAATAACCTGAATTTTCGGGAGGTATATATATAGAGCATATATATAAACCTTTTTTGCCTTTAAGTACTGATTTAGAAATTTTGCACCATATAGAATTCTTGGATGTCTGAATTAAATCAACAAATTTCTTGTAAGTCTTTTTGAAATAAAAGCAAATACCACCTGATTTTCGTCCATATGATTTTGTACCAATTTTACTACTTTTCTGTGGTGCAGTAGAATAAAATAAATAATCTGGTATGTTTGGAATATCTTCAGACCAGGTTTCTGTTAAAGCAATAAAATCATGTTTTTTGACAGTATTAATGAAGTCATCACTTTTGGATTTATCGCCTATTGTTTTGTTATATAATCCATTAATATTCCATGTACAAAACGATAAACGATTATAACTCTGCTCCATCATAAAGTAAAGAATAATGACTATTATAAGTATTCGTTTAAAATGATGGATAATAAGAAGAATACGAAGAAAAAAAAATGAAGAAAAACAAAATTAATATGTATATATTTATATCGTCTAGATGTATATAAGAGACTTAAATGAAAATATACCTTTCAAAATGAAATGCTATTCTGAAATTAGTAGGAATGTAATAGGACATATGTAAATACCTCACTAAATAAATGATTGTAACTGTTGTAGTAATGTCTTTAGGTTTAATGGTAAACCTGAGTAGTGGCTGCTAACTGGTGGATGCATGGTAGGTTGTCTTGGTAGAGCCGTGATATTGGCATAAGTGCGTGGACTAGGACTATTGGATGCATAATTCCAGGTGTGCGGTCTTGAGCTTTGTAATTGAGGTGGATTGCGGTTTTGATGACTTTTTCCATGCCTAAAGAGATTTTGGTTGTTTTGTCTAAATTGATTGATTGCCGTTCCGTAGATACCACTTTTAAAATTTTTTGCAAAAAGTCTGAAGCCACGTCGGTTAAGGTGTTTGTTGTCGTAGAAGAGATGCTGGTGTGTGATGTGTTGATTATTTAAAAAGGTTATCGCTTGATGATTACAAAATTGTTCCATTTTAGAGTTCAGCTGTTGTACTTTTGTATTTACTGAATCATGTCTTACAAGTAATGAAGAGTAAATTATCCTTGCTGTTTGAAATTTCGTTTTCATTGTTTTTAATATGTATGTTGTTTCATTGTAAACTTCTTCAGTTGTTTTCCTTTCTAGGTCATTTGTTCCACAGTGCATTAAAATAATACTCGGATTACTATCCTTATCAAATTCTCCATTTTGGATTTTATTTTGGATTTGCTGAGTGGTATATGTCAAATGATGAGTTACAGATTTTTCTGGATGGATTAAATCTGGCTTTAGAAATTTTCCATTTGAATCAGTTAGAATCAATATCGAAGAATTTTCTGTATTGTGTGATTTGGTTTCAACAGTGGCTTTCTTTAATTCTGGGTTAATCTCTTTCGTCTTTGTAATGTTTGTAGATGTATTAACTTGATTATCATCAATGTAAACATTTTCGTTTGAGTTATTCATATCGGAGATGCTTCGGTTGTCATCAATTGCGTTTTCATGCTTTTGTGTTATTTCTTTTAGAATAAAAAGTTCTTGTTTTAAACTCTTGTTTTCGCTTCTCAATATAGTGATTTCCTCATTCATGTGTTGTTGTTTTTGTGCTTGTTGATTAATTTGTTGGGTTAACTTCTTAACTTGAGCTTGTAAATCATTGTATTTGTTATCAAGAATTTTATGTTCTGAAGTACAATGAGTAAAAAGTTTATCGTCGAAGGATGAAATAGTCGCCTTTAAATTGTTTTCCATATAAACAATTTTGTCCTTTAGTGAAGAGACCTCCTGCAATGACTGTTGTATTTTAACAAAGTTTTGTTCAAATGACAATTTGGATTTCACAAAATCAGCCTCAATTTTAGCTACTGTAAAACGAAGATTTTGTGATTCGTGATCACTGTCGGAATCTTCGTCACTATCACTGTCATCTTCAGAAGAGGATTCAGCGTTATCTTGACCTTTGATATCGTTGGAGGTTGTATGGTCAATATCATTCATTGAAGATGGCTGAGTAGCATTAGCGGTATGTGTTGCAATGGGTTTAAATTCTGGCTGGCCCGAGCTTGATTCATAACGATATTCAAAAAGCTTGTAATTAAATTTACATGGTGAAATTTCGTTGTTGGACTTACTAAGAACATCAACCATTTTCAATAGAAGTGGAAATTCGAAGCTTGCCCAATCTTTGTAACTGGATCCTTGGACTTGTATTCTTCCCGTGGTTGTAAATACTGATATCACAAATAATTTCTCGTTGCTTTCGCTTACTGTTATGATGATTTTTCACTTTTCTCTTCTAGCTGTTGATTTTCGTTCCCTTCCCACTTGATAGTTAAAGACGACTCGTTTCCTTTCAGTGTATCAAAGTACCGTGTAATAATGGCCTTTATCCACATTGATATGCGTAATTCTGTGGTCTTGAAAGCTGTTAACATCGCTTTTGGTTTATACAAATCCTCCTCGATGGCTTCAAAGGGTACATCCTTTGCGTATATAGACTTTGTTTTGAACTCCTCGTAAATATATCGCTTAAGAGAACGATCCGGAGAGTAATAGGTTACACGTGCTTTGCGATTACCTTGTGATTGTAGTGATTGTGAAGGTTGTGAGTCTTGTGATGTTTCTTGTTCATGATCAGAAGTATTTTCTTGGTCCATTTTCGGTCAGATAATATAACAAGTATTTAGCAATAACATAGGTACTACTACATTCCAAAATAAACAGATTCACACTGATTTGAGAAAGAACATGGAGAGCAAGGCCAAGGCACGTCTTGCCGCCATGATGGTCACGTGATAGATAGATAGATAGATAGATAGATAGATAGATAGATAGATAGATAGATAGATAGATAGATAGATAGATAGATAGATAGATAGATAGATAGATAGATAGATAGATAGATAGATAGATAGATAGATAGATAGATAGATAGATAGATAGATAGATAGATAGATAGATAGATAGATAGATAGATAAGATAGATAGATAGATAGATAGATAGATAGATAGATAGATAGATAGATAGATAGATAGATAGATAGATAGATAGATAGATAGATAGATAGATAGATAGATAGATAGATAGATAGATAGATAGATAGATAGATAGATAGATAGATAGATAGATAGATAGATAGATAGATAGATAGATAGATAGATAGATAGATAGATAGATAGATAGATAGATAGATAGATAGATAGATAGATAGATAGATAGATAGATAGATAGATAGATAGATAGATAGATAGATAGATAGATAGATAGATAGATAGATAGATAGATAGATAGATAGATAGATAGATAGATAGATAGATAGATAGATAGATAGATAGATAGATAGATAGATAGATAGATAGATAGATAGATAGATAGATAGATAGATAGATAGATAGATAGATAGATAGATAGATAGATAGATAGATAGATAGATAGATAGATAGATAGATAGATAGATAGATAGATAGATAGATAGATAGATAGATAGATAGATAGATAGATAGATAGATAGATAGATAGATAGATAGATAGATAGATAGATAGATAGATAGATAGATAGATAGATAGATAGATAGATAGATAGATAGATAGATAGATAGATAGATAGATAGATAGATAGATAGATAGATAGATAGATAGATAGATAGATAGATAGATAGATAGATAGATAGATAGATAGATAGATAGATAGATCAACGTACTTTATTGACATGACCTGGTTCATTCCAGGTATTGTTAAAGTTTACAAGGTTTTTTTTTTTTTTTTTTTTTTTTGGTTTTTATACGTAAATAATAACTAGTAATCACTGAAAGGTGATTTGACATTTTGTTATTATTATGGAACAGAAACAAATATGAACTAATAATACATGTATATAAATATATATGAATATAATTGAGATGGAATATCTTATGGATTATATTTCTGAAAGTTTTTCTTTTCTTTTATGGAAACATTTTGATAGATAGATAGATAGATAGATAGATCGATCGATCGATCGATCGATCAACGTACTTTATTGACATGACCTGGTTCATTCCAGGTATTGTTAAAGTTTACAAGGTTTTTTTTTTTTTTTTTTTTTTTTTTTGGTTTTTATACGTAAATAATAACTAGTAATCACTGAAAGGTGATTTGACATTTTGTTATTATTATGGAACAGAAACAAATATGAACTAATAATACATGTATATAAATATATATGAATATAATTGAGATGGAATATCTTATGGATTATATTTCTGAAAGTTTTTCTTTTCTTTTATGGAAACATTTTGATATGTATTTTGATAAGTAAAATATCACTTTTTCATCTAATGATTTCATAAGAGCAGATAAATAATTTGTAGAAAAATCAATTTTGTCCTTGAGTTTTGATTGAAATTCTAAACGAAGATTAGAATAAGCTGAACAGTCGGCAATCATGTGTTCTTCTGTTTCTACTATTTTATCTTTGCATAATAGACAAAATATTTGGTCCTGTGGTGTTTTAGGTATAGTGTATCTTCCAGTTTCAATCGCTAATTTATGACTGCTAATTCGTAGTTGTGAAAACTGTCGTCTTTCTTCAAAGTTATTTAAAGTACTCAAATATTTTTCTTCTTCGTAGTATTCTTTAAAAGTTTTGTAAAAAGAAAGTTTTGGGGAGTTATTTAGTATATGTTTCCATAAATTGAAATATTGAGTTTTCATCATAGACTCAAGATCACAGATAGTCGAATTGTTTATAACGCAATTGATCGAGAGTTTTGGAAAATCAGAATCATAGTTTTTTATCATCTTTTGTAAGTTCGAGATGTAACATGGTTTATTTTTCTGTGATAATACATTAGATAAGAGTAAGGATTGCTTTGCAATTCAGTTCTCGCGTAAACAGATTAAATGGTTGAAATATTTGATTGTTAATTTGTCAATAAAAATTTTTAAAGGAAAGCGACCAATTTCGGCTCTGCAGGCAATATTTGAGGACTTATTGTTTACTCCTAAATAATATCTACAAAAACGCAGATGAACCTTTTCAACATCATTTTTGTCCCATTTTTCAAAAGATAGTGGTGAATATAAACTCCATATTTCACTCGCGTATGTTAGAATTGGTGAAATGTATGAGTTGAAAAGTTTATTAGCGTGCATTGGTTTAAGTTTTTTTAGGTCAATTTTTCTAGCAAGTTTAAAGAAAGCATTTAAGGCTTTATCTCGAATTTGTTTTAGATGGGGTGTAAAATTTCCAGTTGAGGATATTTTTACTCCTAAATAAGTATATTCATAGACCTGGTCAAGCGGTTTAGAGTTTATAACAAATGTGGGTGGTTTGCCCATTCTTTTATTTGTAAAAATCATAATTTTTGTTTTCTTTTCATTGATTGTCATTTTCCAATCTGTACAAAACTTTGATAATGCATTGAGACTATTTTGGAGACCTTGACGTGAGTGAGATAAAAGAACTAAATCGTCAGCATAGAGTAAAGAAGATACCTTCAATTCATTAGTTATGTAAATGGGATCCGTATATGGTGTTTGATCAAGTAGTTTTGGAAGGTTGTTCAAATAGAGATTAAATAGTAAAGGACTCAATATACAACCCTGACGTACTCCACGGTTGTATTCGAAAGCCTTTGTTCTTTGTGTCCCTAATTTTATAAAACAAGTTGTCTTTGAATACATGCTTTTTATCAATTTGTAAAAATTTCCATTAATTTTGCTTTCAAGCAGTCTATAAAATAGACCTTTATGCCAAACGGAATCAAATGCTTTTTTAAAATCAACAAAGCATGCATAAATTTTCCCTCCACTTACATTTTTAGTATACTTATCAATAATTGTTCTGAGAGTAAAGATGTGATCAGTTGTTCTGCTGTTTGGAAGAAAGCCAATTTGTGAATTGTGAATTAAATCATGTTTCTGTGCGAAATGTAATAATCGTTGGTTGAGGATAAGCGTGAAAAATTTACCTAAACAACTAGAAACACATATGCCTCTGTAATTGTTGGGATCTTCGTGATCTCCATTTTTGTGGATAGGGGTTATAGAGCCTACACACCAGGTGTCTGGAAAATTCCCCGAGTTAAGTATTAGATTGAACAATTTATTATATACTGGAAGCATGGTCTCGATACTATGTCGTATCATTTCATTTCTTATCTTATCTGAAAAAGCAGCTTTTTTATTCTTTAATAATTTTGCACAAGCTAAAATTTCTGTATCAGTTATTTGTGTGTTTATATCAACACTAGATTCTATTAGTGATTGTTCTAGTATTTCTAATCTATCATCTATTGCTTGTTCATCATTATGTTGTACACGAGCATGAAGTGATTGGAAATGTTCAATCCATTTATTCTGATTTATAGGGGGTAAAGAGTTTTCTTTGACCTCATCATCAGCTGAATCTAAAATTTTCCAAAACATTGAGTTGTCTCTGTTGTTTTCTATCTCTGATAAAATGTTTTCATGAAATGACCGTTTTTTATTCTTTAAAAGTTTCTTAAATTGTTTTAATTTCTGGTTGTATGATTGTCTTATTTCAAAGTTAGTTGGGTTAGAATGTTTTAGATTTGAAAATTTTCTAAGTTCACTTCTGAGTTTGTTACAATCTCGGTCAAACCATTTCTTATTACAAAATGACGAGTTCCTTTTCTTTTTAGGTGAAGGTTTCTTTGATTTCAAAGATAATTTTGAAGCAGCCATAAAAATTGATTGAACATCCTCTACTGCGTCATTAATCAAAGTTTTAGTTGAATAATCTTTATAAAGGAAATTATTAATTAGAGGTTGTACATTTGACGAAAGCATTGCATTTTGAAATGGTTCAATACATTCAGAAGACCAATGGAATTGAAAAGGAAGTTTTTGTAGATTGTCCGAATTCCCATTTGTACCGTCATTATCAAATTTGTTTTGTGAAATTGGATTTGTCCAAGTTGAAATAGGACAATGATCAGATAAAGGATTAGGTTGTTCGACAACAAGGTAACTGATTGAGTTGAAAAATTGTTGATTAACAATGATGTAATCTACAATACTACTTCCCTTGTGTCCGTGATAAGTAGCCCTCCTTAAGGAATCACCTCGAACTCTTCCATTTAAAATCTTGAGATCTAGAGATTTGCAAAAGCTGATTAATTTATTACCATGTGAGTTATGGGCGGAATCAAATGAGTTTCGTAGTACTGTTTTTAGTGATAAGTCACTTAAATCACCAGTGATGAAGTCGCTTCCTTCTGTGCTAATTGTGTCGTCATTGTCAGAAGTTCTTGCATTGAAGTCACCTAAGAGAAGTACATTATGGCCTAATCTCAAAAAATAATCAATTTCGTTTTCAAGCGTTTCAAAGATTTCCGGGTCAAAATAAGCCGAATTTTCAGGGGGAATATAGACAGAACATATGTATAAGTCCTTTCTTTGTTGTAGAATTGATTTTGAAATTTTACACCATATAAAATTTTCAGATGTCTTAATTAGTTCAATAAAGTTCTTGTAATTCTTTTTATAGTAAAGACAAATTCCTCCCGATTTCCTACCATTTGATTTTGAGGCTTTTGGTTTAGTTATTTTTTGTGGCGCAGTAGAAAAACTCAGATAATTTGGAATATTTGGAATGTTTTCTGTCCAGGTTTCTGTAATGGTAATGAAATCATGTTTTGTGATTATTTGAATAAAATCATTACTTTTAGTTTTGTCGCCAATAGTTTTGTTATATAATCCATTGATATTCCATGTACAAAATGATAAACGGTTTATATATTTTTCCATTTAGGATTGTAAGATGATTCGTAATGAAGTTTATATGTAAAAATATAATAATAAAAATAAAAATATATGTATCACAGATATAATATAAAACAGTTTTTATATATTGAACAGTTATTTGAAAATAATTAAAACATATATATCTTAATTAAAGAATATCATATGAAATAAAATATATTATTCAATTCAGATAAAATATTGTAGTTGTTGAATTAAAGCTTTTAGGTTTAAAGGCACACCTGAGAATTTACCAAGATGAATTGAGCTGTCTTGTCCTGCTGAAGTGATAGGACTAGAAGTTGCACTTGCGTAAGATTTATCAGGATTTATCAGGATTTATCAGGATAAGGACGTTGGTGATGGGTGGTCATATGGTAGATAGATAGATAGATAGATAGATAGATAGATAGATAGATAGATAGATAGATAGATAGATAGATAGATAGATAGATAGATAGATAGATAGATAGATAGATAGATATACAGCGTTTTGCAAAAATTCTGTAAAAGCAATTATATACATACATACATACTTAGGGAATATAAAACACGCACGCATGTTTCTGCTCTGTGATATAAACACGATGGAAGATGTAGAGCAAGAGAAAAGCAAGCTTACAGGAACACGAGTTTCTCTTGCTTTTCGAGTGCTCTACATCGTCCAGAGTGTTTATATCACAGTACAGAGACATAGAGCGGTCGTTTTATATTGCTTTTATAAAATATTTTCGAGGTTTTTTGAGCGAGCCATGTCTCTGTCCTCCGATATAAACATGGTAGCTAGGCAATCAGCGCGCGCATTATATCTCAAGTATTTTATAAATACATATATACACTCAAACACAAAAATTCTGCAAATTTTGATATATAGATATATATACCACGGCAAAAAAGGTCGCATTTTACCGCAGGATGATGCAGGGATAATGTAATCCTAACGTAACATAATCCCTTCATTAGCCCGCATTTTCCCTTTGGGATAACTCGAATAATCCTTGCATAATGCTGCGGGATAACAATAGGTAAACGTACCGTTTTACCGAATTTTACCAATCGGTATAATCTGAGTATAACGTACGTTTTACACGCATAATAGGGACCTTAAGCACCAACAACGCAGAACGCCAAGAACGTGTACCGGAAGCGAGATAGGTGCGCGCGCCATCGGTTGCCAAGGGATACCACGTACGTCTGTGATGAGACCGTCGTCGAGGACGTAGATCGGGATGTTTTGGCGCGTTTGAGAAACGCAGAAAAAAAAGAGACAAATTTTCATTGAAAAGTCAAAAAGGAAAAGAGTAAACCAAGGTAAGATATAGTCAAAAGCATATTTTTTCATAATCTCTGATCAAGAAAAGAAAACCGCATTTAAAATAGGAAGTTTTCTTGCCGGTTTTTATCGCTAGCTTGTAGATTACATAATCCATGTTTGTGTTCCACAGACATAAATGGCAGCAAATTTAAAGGCCGAAGAAAATACAAAGAACAGCCAAAGGTAAGATAAAATACGAAGTAAGCAAAATCTATATTAACCCTAAAGTATTTACAATGATTTAAATTGTCTAATATCTTTCATAATCAACGAAAAAAAATTGATTTGCCGGTAAATTTCGAGACACCGATCGATGGTATGTAAGTAAGCTTAAGTATGCCATGCAAGTAAAAAATCATTAATAAAAATAATATAAAATAATTTTTTGGGGGGGTAGTTCTAAGGCAACAAGAAGTTGTAATACATTTCTGGGTCAGCTTGCCTGTCAGCTACAAGTTCTTCCGTCAAAAACATTGAAAGAAATATCAATAATAGTCACTGTTTTCTGAGTTTGCCAACATTGTTATTCTTGTATTTGTTAAGAGTTATAATGTAAATATTTGCCAAATAATTCAAAATTTCAATAGAAATAACTCAGATGGTGAGTTAGACATAGACATAGACATTTTTTATTTAGTACCAGTAGTTGACAATGATTATAGATGGTGGATATAAATGATAAAAAATGAATGTTTGGCTAAATTAGGTACAACAGAATTTTTGGTACAAGCTATCTATATAATAAAATGTTATCTTTTTTTATACAGCCAATCCAGTAAGATGGAGTACTCAAAAGAAAAAGATTTGAAGCTGGCCATGGAAGTCCTTTTTTCAGAGCCATACAAATTTAAAGAAAGGACCTTGCAAAATGTCCAGGCTTGGCAGAAAGTGGTCACAAAACTACAGACCATATATCCCAGAGATTTCACCCAACTCACTTCAAGGGGGGCTAAGGAGCATATGGCACTGCTCCTGCAAAAATACAGGAAAAAGAATTCTGCTGAGTTAAAAGCAAGTGGGATCAGCCCTGAAAGAACGGAGCTGGATGGGGTGCTGGAAGAGATCACAGAAAAAATGGATTTCTATGCAGCTGAAAACGAAAAAGAAAAAGAGAAAAAGAAAAAGGAAGAAGCAGCAGCAAAAGACATAAGGCTGAAAGCCATGGAAGCACTAGGTCAGACTAAGAAAAGAGGGGAGACATCAGTAGAAGATTTAGAGGAAGATAGTAAGCCAGCAAAGATCATGAAAAAGAAAAGATCCAATGGTAGTGAGATGGTGGCATTCCTTAGAGAGAGAGCTGAAAAGGAGATACAACACCGAGAAAAAGAGGAAGAATTGAAAAGCAAGAAAATGGAGGAAGAGGCAAAGAGACACAATGAGTTATTTCAACTACTGGTTGGACAGCAACAGCAACAAAAAGAATTCCAACAACAACAACAGGAAATGCACCAGGAAACCATGAAAATGATTTCCACTCAACAACAACAAAACTTCCATATGCTAATGACTGTTCTGCAGAAAAGGAATTAAGAAACACTTCACTTGATATTTTTATTTGATTTCACATTATAAAGTTCATAATTTCAGAAACCATACAAAAATGTGAATATTCTTTAATTATTTACAAAAGAAAAATCAAATTCAAGTGAAATATATGAAAAGGGATCCTAAGCTTGGTACTTTTCTATAAAGTGTACCAGTTCATACACAAAAATTATTTAAAGTCTTTATATTAATTAATGTCTTTTTGATGTGTATTTTTAAGATACATTGCAGATTTGTCAAATATTATATAATGCATTTTGAATGCTCTAATAGAAACTAGTGTATTCCAGTTTTTACAAATGCAAAGTGTACCAATTGTTTAAATGGTCAAACATTAGAGATCAACTATTAAAATTAGTGCTAATTAAGATACATGTATTGTTCCTAAAAATCACTTTGTTTTCCATTGTTTATTTTTTTGTGTTACTGTTGAAAAATTTCGTGACTTTTTCCTGACCTATTGCTATGGCAACAATGTTTTACTATATTTTCATGCTTTAGAGTGATTACACTTAACCCATGAAGTAGTTTGTAGACTTCTACTAATTAGTAGGCTTTACTTTTTTGACAATAAAAGTAACCCCCTGGTCTATTAATTGTTTCTATTCCAAGAGTTATGACACACTACTATGAGTACCAGTTTCATGGGTTAACTGCAATGACTCTAAGTCTTAGGTCTTAATTTCCTGGTAAGGGGGAAGTGGTGGGGACTCCTACTGGATTACTGATTTTGATCCCTAAAAGGTATGAGCATCCCACTGATTTATACTCTGAGCTAATTTGTTGAATTGAATTGAATAGTTGTATACTTAGATGTTTTGTGAAAAACACACTTATATATGATATTTTGCATACTAACATATAATTACTATACTTCATTTTTGTACAAAATAAAATTTGTTTCCCTATTTCAACAATTTTGATGATTTTGATGGTTATGAAGTTGACCAGTAATTATACCAGATAGTTACTTCAGCCAGCAGCAATATTGGATATATTGCAGTCAAACGCCCTCAGCTGACTGCAATATATCCAATATTGCTGCCGGCTTCGGTAACTATCTCATACATAATGCATGTACGTTGCATTGAAGCACTTGCACAATATTAGGAAAAGTATTCCTCTACAGATGGTGGTTCCACACCAAAGAATGTCCCTGCATTATTGCCATAGAGACATGTTAACGCATTTCTCAGAAGAGCACTTACAATATAGTGCCTACCAACTGGACTGAGACCAATCTTCAGATTTTTTTTGAAATCAAGAAACTTAAAGGATCCAATTACATCACCAAAGACCCATTCAACAGATGTACGAACAGAACTCATAGCACTGTTGAAGTCATTCATAGCAGGAGTCATTGCATGTGGTTGCTCTTTAAAGGGCCCTTGCAGGTGGACACTATGGGGATACGCTGGATCTCCATAAAGACACATGGACTCACCAGTTGGACTCTGTGCATTTGCTTGAAGCTCAACCAAGAGCTGAGAATCTCTGAGAATCCCGGCATCATGTCTTTTCCCCTCTAAAAATATGAGATTTTGATTATTGAAAACTGATTTTCAAAAATATTAAAATATTATTGAAAACTGATTTCAAAAATATGGATTCAAAATAATTTTCAAAGAATCTCCTCATAATCAGTTTGGTACTAGGTATTGAGTCTCTTATACAAAAATCATTGTTTTAAGGGATTAACAGTGTGTTGAAGTGATGGGTGGGATGAAGAGGGGGAGGTGGGAGGGGGAGGGAGCATACATCACACCACTAACTTACCTACAGGTCCAAAGAGATGTGCAATTAGCCCATTTGGAAGTGTAACAGATTGAAATTTCAGGGCATGAACCCTCTTGTGACCATTATAAACAACCTTTTGGTTTTGGCCTGGTCTTGAAATAGGCCGCACAGTTCCATCGATGAAACCAAAACAGTTTGTCAAGGGAGATCCCTTTGCTGCCACAGCATCTGCATACTCTTGCAACTTCACTGGACTTAAGAGATTTCGATTCCATTCTGTCAGCCTGTGGTGGTGATTGTCGTATATCCACTCTTCAACAGCATTAGTGATCATACTAAGTTCAGGAACAGCTCGGCCAAATCGATGGATCAAGTCACTGTATCTGCATGGGTACGCTAGGCGCTTTAGTACCATGCAAAGTCCTTCAATCTTATTGGCTTTTGTTCGCTGGTGACAACGAATTGTTTCTGGAAGACCCAGTGCATCAGCCAAGCGTTCAATGTCTCCTTTCCTTACTCTAAACTCGGCATAAACCTCAGTTTCCTCAAGGTTGTCTAGTTTGAAGCGACAATAATCTTCGTGAGGAAAAATAGGATTTTTCGTTTGGTGTGCTTCGTATAACGCTACAAATTCTTCTTCGGAAATGAAACCATTATAGAAAGATAAACACAACATCTCTTCGACGTTTTTTCGACTAGACATCTTTTAAAAAAACAAAAAAATCACCAAATGCTCTTCCAGTTTTGTTTACATTTTTGACGGTCAACGAACGTGACGTACGTGAGCCACTTGCTTAACGTCAACTGATCAGATTACGTGACCTACGTAGATCCAGGACCTCTCTCCCAAATGCCAACGTTCTTGGCGTTCTGCGTTGTTGGTGCTTAAGGTCCCTAATGTCACTTTGGATAACACGGTTCAAATACGTGTTTTACCTTGCATAATACCTGCATAATCCAGCAGGAAAACACGTTTTACTTTCTTGGACTGTGGGATAATTCTGACATTATGCTTGTCAAACCTCGCATTTTCCCTACGTTTTACTTTGATTTTCCCTTAATTTTACCGCAATTATCCATTCATTTTCCCCCAACTTTTCATCCGTTTTACTTCCCGTTCGTTTTCCCAGCTATTACCATTCTTCTAATTTTGTTTATTAGTTAACAAAATTACAAGAAAGGCTTATCAGTTTAGGTTTTAGTGGACAATGAATTTGGGCAGATTCAGAAAGAATCATTTTGTTTAATCGACTTTTTGTCGATCTTTATTCACCAAAGTCTAACTCCTAAATTTTACATATTTAGATGATAGTTAAACGTACATGATCGAGAACTTACATGTAAAATATATTGCATCGATTGATGTCAGAAACATTTAAACTAGTGGTCAGTTACCCACTGACGCAAGTTATGTGGGACAATCGTTGAGTCTCTCTCTCGCTGTTGGCGCCACATGCTCTTTTCAGAATCATTCGTTTATGGGATCTTTGGTCTAATTCTATGAAAAAAAAACAACCTAATTCTTCTGCTCGCCATGGCAGTGGCCTCACTAAGACCACATATATCGTTCTCGCCATCTGAGTCGTCAGAACTGATTGAAGTGCTTTAGCTTTGTCTGTTCCTCTGACTAGCTCTCCAAAGCGTTTAGACTTTGAACTCTTCTGTTCAGCTTCTTCTGCCAAAAAATAACAGAACAGGAAATAAGTAAAAAAATACACATTGCAAGTGATGGTAGAGTAGAGAATGTGTTAAAATAACCCCGATCTACATCGTCCGTTACCTTTTACTGAAGTTTTGCCAACTAATTAGGCTAAATGAGGCTAAATGGCCTGTATGCATGTTCGGCACGCGAAACAACAGGGCTTTCATCAAGTGAAAAGTACTTAGTATAACTTACCCTATCCAGCCGTTGAAGTTTTCGCTGCTTCTTTTTATATTCTTCTTAATTCGTTTCCATGTTCGGCTCTTCGTTTCTTTTCTTGGCGGTTTTATAGGTTGATGTCATCGCTTCTACAAAGAAATGCCAAATTAATCAGTCATCTGATCCAATGTGCAGTTTTTAAGGAAATGTATTTCTTTCAATTAAGCTTGCTTGTTAGCTCTTACCAAATGGACTAACCTTTGATTTTTCCGTCTGTATTCATGGGGTTATTCCTTATTACTTCTTCAATTTCTTCACTTCCCTCAGAATTCATGATGTTATTGCTGATTTTCAGGATCTTGAACGTTTGATATCAAGCGTTCCTCGATCCATCTCAGACAAGCGCTTGAAAATTTTGTTGTCTCCTACCATGGTCAAATTGCCCCAAACGACAGTGACATTTTCGGTTAGCTAAAAAATCCCCAACAGCAGCAGCATTTGTTGGTCCTTTTTTACTCCTTTTGTGGTTTCGATGTAAGAAGATGAAAAGACACTGATAATCTGCTGGCTTGTAAGATTCGAAATGAGCGCGCGCTTACCTCCTCGCGTGATCTGAGCTATTCATGTTTTGTAACAACCTATGCTATTGGTCTACAGCAAAATGACGCAACGGTCATGTTGTTACAGCTTTTCTTATTTGCTGGTTATTACTTAGTTCCAGGCTAATGAAGATAAACAGAAAATTAATTAACATTGTGGCTTTTATTACAATTGCTGAAAAGAATGTAACACCGTATTGTGACTACTGTAATTAGATAATTTCGACTTTTTTCGCTCTAAATTATACCTATATGAACGATGAATCATACACAGGATGTTTTCTATCGAGAATGCTTGAAAAAGTACGGACTGAATTTTATTTTGCTGCAGAATACTTCATAACTCCGCATCAAGAACAATAGAATCTATTGTTGTTTTGCCGCCTTTTCAAAGATTGAAAGATTGCCAAAGAGCGCGCCATGAGGTGGCTGAGAGCGGCATTTGATAGTTATTTGATCGCTGCACCTCAGCCATAGTTTATGTCCCCTCCATTAATTATGACCTCAGCATATATATTTTTTAATTAGAAAGTTTATTACACTGCTTGGCAGAGCTTTCCAAATTTTCCCCCTCTCTTTCCTTCTCTTTAGAGGGGGAAAATCTTTAACAAATGAAAAATATGTTGGTAATCTAAGTTACAAATAGTCTAAGATCAGTGTTCATAATGAATATAGGGGATTAATAACTATAAACAGAATAAAATCTCAAATTTCGATTTAGTCTTTGTCGACATCTTGTCTCGATCTAGGAGACATTATAATTTGTTGCTTTCCCGAAACAAAGAAAAATATTACTGTAACACGTGTTTTCGAAGTCAAAATTAGCAAACAGCGTCCCTGACGGTACTTTTTGTAAGCGATTTGATAGCACAGGAAGACCACAACTAGTAATCTGAATCAAATTATCCTGTCTCGGAATAATGTAGAGATAACGTTGGTAAAACGTAATAAAATGGGGTTATTAATCAGGGTTACTAGCCTTACATTTTACCACACTAGATAACAGCGGCATTATCCATGTTATCCCGAGCGGAAAATGTAAGGATTATGCGGTAAAATATGCATTCGCCTACTCGGGTATAACGTAGGGAAAATGCGAGTGATAATGTAGGTTTTGAACTCATTTTAATGTACGGTAAAACAAGTGAAAAACTCGTGTTTTGATGTTCTGGAAAACTAAGGTAAAACGTAGGGATTACCTAGAATTATCCCACCTCCATAAAACGCGGGGAAAATACGGTATTATTCGAAGTTATCCCTACATTTTACTTTTCGCATAATTCGTGGATAACGCGACCTTTTTGCCGTGTACACAAGTATACAGAATATACCTAAAACCACCAAAGAAATTATGGGATAGCTTCCAAAGTAAATGTCAGTGCTTAACAAAAAACATGGTTTTAAAGGCATCCCATAATTTTAAATATATATTTAACATATGAGGCGTGATCACTTAAAAGGGGTCTTAAAGGTTGACCATAAGATAGGCTGTAACGCACGGTGCGCAAGTCGACCCCGTTTTGGCATTCTCAGCGCTACAACCATAGCTGGTCCAAGGAAAAACACTGTACGCGTCCAAACATGCATCCCATAATGCATTTCTTCCGCTGGATCAGATACAGCGGAAGAAAAGGATTATGGGCATCCATGAAAAATTTGGACAGCACCCATCCCCTACTCTTAGTCTTAGAAATTTCTTATAAGTGCCGAGCCCCCCTCGCTAACAGGCCCCAGACGGCACCGATTGCCTTCGTTACAGTTCAAAACTCGCCGAAATGGCCTTGTTGGCTTGGGGAATGCATCACAGAACGACCAGAGAAGCCTCAATACTCCAGAGATCACAGTTGAATCTTGTCTCCATAATTACTGTGACTCTTTCTTCGTAAAGTCGCTTCTCACTCCTGAGTTCTTCCAGGAGATTGTCTCCGCCGTCTTTTCTTGCTTAATGATGCAAGCCAAGCGACTTCTGTGCTACAAAATGACTCAGAAAAGCACTTAGAAGCTGAATTCAGGCCACGATCAGTACGCTCACCGAACGTAAAGCCTAGAATTCGTCAGGCGTCACTGTATAATTGAGCCTTCAGTCTTCTAGAACAGCACCAAATTGACAGTTACCTTGACAACTATTGTTTGTCTTTCCTGTTTTTTTTTTCTTTTTTTCTTTTTCTTCTCTCTTTTTCTCTTTCACAAACCCATTTTTCCTGTTTTTCTTTCTTTTCTCTTTCTTATTTCTCGGTTAATTCTTTTTTAAAGTTTGTTTTTGATTCCCATTTAATTGGCAAAGAAATCCGAACAACTGTTGTCTTTCTTTGCTGTCTTACTTTCTCTCTCACAAAACGCGCCCTTCGGTTTTTCTGTTCCTTTTTCTTTCTTTTCTCTCTCTGTTTTTTTTTTTTTTTTGAGGTACACTGTTCGTTTGTGCTAAATTCAGCTCTAAACTTTGGTGTCTCTTCTGAAAGTAAGCGGCATGTAGTGAAACGATTTCAGGCTTGTTTTTTTCGGGGAGTTATCATGAATCTCATAGCGTAAAATGTTAGTAACTCGATTTTCATGCCTAAGAGATATTTTTTTTCCGAGTTACACTTTTCGTTTCGGTTAATTCAGCTCTAAACATTCAGCTCTAAACTTTGGCGAAGTTATAACAAGAAAAAGTCGTATGTAATATATATTAAAGGGTTATTAACCGAGCGCGAGGTCTGTACGGGAAAATATCAGACCGAGGTCTTGACAGTACGGACCGAGCCATAGGCGAGGTCCGTACAAAAAAGACCGAGGTCTGATATTTTCCCGTACAGACCGAGCAAGCTCGGTTAATAAATTGTTTATTATATGGCTATTTTCCTCGCTGTATCGACAAAAATCAAGCGAACTTCCGATATCAGACCGATTGCCATGGAAACGGTCCGAGATGGGAAAATATCAGACCGGAAATCAGCCAATCAGCGCGCGCGTACTATCATAGCCTATATAATACAAGTTCTGACATATATTATAACAAAGGGATAATTAAACAGGTAGCCAAATGAAAGTATGCAGCAGTCTTAGATTTTGGCACATTTAATTTAGAGTATTAAAACACAATATTTCATAGGATTAAACCACAATATGTCAATTACAATAATTTCTTCATTTGGAATCGTATTCTCGTACAATACGTATTGATGGCCTGGGTAATGGTTGAAGTTTTCACCTCCACCATCTTCATCTTCACTTTCTGGGGAAAAAGATAATTTTGAATTTGTTCAAATTTTTGCAAGTTAGTTAATTGCAATCACAACATGTACATGTGCTGACAGCTGACTTGAATTTGAGCCTGACACAGCTGGTTGTTGTTGCATGCGCGGTTGTCTCAGTCGTTTGTAATTGTTCTCTCCTCTTATGCTTCTACATGGAGAAACTAATTACAAGGTATGACAAAACAACATAAGCTGAGAGACGATCTTTATATAATGATATCTACAAGGTAGAAGTATTAGCACCAGCTGATGCAAATTTTATAGCAAATTGTAGCCTGCGTAGCGGCCCTAAAAGGGAGGGGGAGAGGAAGGAAGGAAGGGCCTGCAAACATCACCCAGGTTTATTCGAAACGCCCCCTAATTAATTATACAGGTTTCTTGCAAACGTCAAGTAACACTAGTCAAAACCATCCAATCAAATTGCGAGGTCATTTCAAGGTCAACGTACAACCGCATAAGACTAACAACCGCGAACTGTCATAAAACCAAAACATTTCACATGTGAACAAATGTCAGACACTAAAGGATTCAAGAAATTCAAGTAAAAATTATAGAGGCAGAAAGCAAGAAAATACCAACAATGATGTATGTCGTTTGTGCGACATAAACCTAAGGGGTTAAGTTGGGATCCTGCGCGTTCAAGAGTTTTGTGAATCTCTTCAAAATATTCCACAGAGAAGGTTTTAATTATGTTCTCGCAGATCGTCTCCTCGCTGTTGAATTTGTATTAGAAAATCATCCTGAATTGTCCCAGCTAGTATGTAATACCTGCTTACGAAAGACCAATAACTTCTTCCAGTTCCACGATATTTTATCTTGAAAAGCAAAGAAGGCAACGGCAAAAACTCCCGAGAGGAAAACCACGAAGCGGAAAGTTCTAACACCGACCGGAAAAAGTCCTAGCTCTGCACAAAGAAAGAGTGAATTCACCACATTATCGAACCGCGAGTCACAAGTCCCTGTTTACGAATCCAAACGAGGAATATTGAAGTTTAGATGCAAACCTAAACATTGATGATTTAGATCCATCTTCTTTCGAATTGCCATCAAACCTTTCTTATTATACAAGTGTTCAATCACCAGTCGTCGTTCGGTCTTAAGAAGAAAATTAATAACTTTTTCTTTAAAAGAATTTAGAACTAGTTTAAGTTTTTGATCAAAATCCTCTGCCGTCGTTCTCTCGAGTTCTCTCCTTCACGACTGGTTTATATCAAGTTTGACGTATCTTATGTCTCAACCAATCAGGATTTTTCGTTCGTATACGAATGGAAATTTCAAAAAAAAATGGGGGTTGTCTGCAGGCCCTTCCTCTCCTCCTCCTCCCCAGTCCCCCTCCCTCCTTCCCAGTCCCCTCCCCATCCCCTTAGAGCCGCTACGCAGGCTAAGCAAATTGCTGAGTGAGTTCTCTTTAATTTTCAAAACTGTATCAAGATTGAAACAGTGTCATGTATTCAGTCTTAATTCAAATTGACTAGCATTACTTACCAATAATTGCACTGGTTATGGCTTTGTTTAGGGGTTTGTACCCCATGGTCCCACCACCGTTATAGTTGCTTATCCTCACTACCTCTTTTTTAAAGAACACCCTTAAAAGGTTGAATGTCAGGATCGTTGGCCAGCTCACTCCGTTGGCTGCTGTTGCCAACTGTCCTGGGGAAAGGTAAACACCTCCGCCACGTAATAATGGTACAAGCTGTGGGAAAAAAAGCAAAACAAATTTTTCCAACACTTGATACTAATCTCGTGATCTGATTGGTTGATTAGAGTGTGTCAATACAGCTGACGCGTTTCAGCTCGCGCGCTCGTTCTGTTGCCCCGTTTGAAAAGGATTTTTTTACTTTCATCTCAAATAATTGTTGCTGCACTCGTGATTCCACTTGAGTTTTGAACATTTTATGACGTCAAGAGTGTGTCAATAAGAGGACAGACAACTCAAAACCATCTTCAATTTGTTAAAGTTTTCCACTATCACTTAAAGTATGAAATTTTGCTCATTTTAAGGTAGTTCGGGATTCATGAATTTTTACGATAAACTTGCCTTCAAAATTCTTAACTTAATTGCATGTTACAGATCTCTAATGGTTCTAAATCTGCTGTCAGCTGGTCTAGACCAATCAGCTTCAAAAAAATTGACCCTTGTTTTAGTTCATTAATGATACACTAATTCTATAAGCTTAAGTGTATAAAGATTTTACGCTTGTAAATAATTATGGCCTGATAGCTATAGATCATTTGGCAAGCCAACTGAGGAGCTATTAGACAATGTCTATTTATCTTAGTATTTACATGTAATTTCCTTGCGTCGCCTTCAGAATATTCACCAGCAGCACTAGCGGGAGGGGAATATTTAACATCTTCCACTAAAAGAGATGGGCATGAAATAATAACAAATTAGGTACAGAATGGTAACTTAGATAATATTATTAATAAGTGTACAGTGTAGGTGCCTTGGGGGCTGAGAGATTGAGCAAAGGGTGGGGATTCCCAGAGGGGGGGGGACTCCATTGTAAAAGGATCGGGTATACTCGTCGGAAATTTTTAAAAACACCCCTAAAAGATACCAGAAGTCTTTTAAGAAGGGCATGGCTGAACGACTTTTTAACCTCTAAGAGATACCAGCGTTAAAAAGGTAATGAACATTATTTTGATGAACATAAAATTAAACGGCAGTCGACACGCTTTTGTTGAGCAAATTTCTTCCATTTGAGAGCAAGATAATAAGCAATGGGCTCTTTTGATACCCTAAAAGATACCAAGAAATAATGCTAAAACTCTAAACTTCAATTTTAACACCCTGAAAGATACCAAATCGCTGATTTTTACCCCTAAGAGATACGACAAGCACACCCAATCCTTTTACAATGGAGTCCCCCCCAGTGGAGATATGAACAAAATCCTTAAAAAAATTCAAAGAAGCAATTGTCAACTAAATGGCAGAATATCAGATCAAATTCTTGACCCAGCAGCATGTGTGTTATCAAAGTAATCCCCCAGCTGACTTAAACATTGATAGGTACATATAGAATACTTTATGGGTAGACTTTACCAGTATAATTATCCAGACAGAGCTGGTAACAAAGAGATCCCAAAAGTGTCAAAAAAGTGTCATTTTAATATAGTCATGCATGTGTCAGCAGTTACCTTTCGAGGCAGTACTTGTACTGTGCCTTTTTCTCTGTAGCATTTCTTGCAGACGGTGAATTTCTTTCTTCAGGTTTTCAGGATCTTCACTTTCATCTTCAGATTCTATTTGCCTCGGTTTCAAAGATGTCTGTTTTTTTTCTTTTCTTTTTTTACTGGGCTGCCCTGTGGCAGGCCCAGTCATAATCTACCTTCGTTTTTCCGTCTTCTTCTCCTCGACAAAATGGATAAATTGTGCAATAATACCCAGTGATCCTCTGCGACCTCAGTTGCTATAACAACGCAACAGAGCTCCAATCAGAGTACAGTTGCACGCAAACAGATGACTCGTCTTGCTTGTTGTTATGATTGACAGCTGTCATGTTCACGAGTAGACCGGGTCACATGACCTACCACGAGGTCTTCTTTCTGTGTGAAAAACGACTAGGAGATTAATTTGTTCGATTTGCTTCAAATGATATAGACTTAGAGATGTCGCTTCTCGACGTTTACGCTCCAGAACTTGCACTTTTTACTCGTCAGAGTGTCAAGTCAGCAATCAAAGACGAGGAGATCTCTCAAGCTGAGATCGCTATCCCTTCCATTCGTGAGGGAGCTGTCCTAGCAGCGAAAAACGAAGAGACCAAAGTTAATATGGTCGTCACCCCTTCCATTCGTGAGGGAGCTCTCCCAGGAGCAGCTGTCCGTGTGACAGTAAATAACGAAGAGACCAGCATTTCGCTTGACGCCACCGCTTCCATTCGTGAGCGAGCTCTCCCAGGAGCAGTTGTCCGAGAGACAGCACACAACGAAGAGACCCGCCAAAGTAATAGGGTCCTCACCTCTCCCATCCGCGAGAGAACTGCCCCGGCAGTAAAAGCGGAGAGACCACAAGTAAGGTCGAAAAGCAAAAGTTACATGAGTTACCAAAGTTACATGAGTTACGAAAGTTATATGAGAAACCAAAGTTAAATAAAACCAACCAGTTATCATGTCAAACATTGTGCAAATATTCAAATCTACAAGAAGACGCCATATTGGATTCACTCGAAACTAAAGAAGAGATTGAGGATGCTAAACCAACCATTAATAATAATTTATTAAGTACCAAGGTAAATCTTGTGTTTCTTTTTATTGTTTTGTTATGTATTTTCTTACTTAATAAATGCATCATTCTGAATACTGTATTTTTCGTCCGTAATATTATGATTTTAGCGATTGTTTACGCTACTCTAGTGGGTGTTAATTTCTACGTAAACTTGATATCTTCAACACAAGCTGCCATAAATACCCTCGATGAATGTGATTTATTTGACAAGGCCGTACAGTTATCTGTAATTGTAGATGATGATAATGAATCAGTATCAATAAATGACTGTAGATCTCGATACGAGCAGTTTGTTTTTTTTAATCGTCGCAGTCGTACAGGTGCTATTCGTGTTCGTGAACGAGAGCCTAGCAGAATACCTAGGAAAAGAATTACACGAATTTTACACAAATCCAGAAAAGTAAGGCGTTTGCTTCGTAGATATATAAAGAAGAACGTACCAAGGTCTTCCCAAATGCATATTTTTACCAGTAAGGGTCGTGAAAAAATATATATGCATAATAGGTGTGGCCACAAAGGATATATGGAATATCCCTTTTCTAAATTCAGGGGAAAGTACAACCTATATGTATTATCTCATAAAACAACTCCAAAGTGTACAAAACTTAAGATCAAACTGGAAAACAATTCTCCTAATCCATTATCACACACTAGCAGGTCAAAGTTTTCAAATTTAAATAGCTCTAATTCAATACGAGATGTTTACAAAAACCTGAGTCACAGAGTAAATCATTGTAAGTCCAACCTATCTGGGGATATAGAATCAAACCCTGGTCCTGTTATTGATGTTAGTAAGACAATCAAAGCCCCTTACAGTCAAGACAATGTAGCATTGTTTTGGTTAAATGCAGGTACACAGTGTGTAGCCATGTCCCTTACTGCCTTGATATACAACTACAGGAATGGTATTACATCCTCAATGGACTTGGTTAATATAATGAATATTGGTAATGAATTGTATTCTGGTTTAAGAAGACTGTCTAGCCAATCTTACTTGATGCTGTCAGAAGTACCCGAGATGATCTCAGTGTTCAATACTAAATTATCAACTTGAGTACAGTCCAAGCTATACTGGTACTATTAATTGTACTTGTGCTATTGAAGATTTTGATTACTGTATGTCATTACATAATGCTATGCAGACTTTGCTAAGACAAAATTATAATTCTTTTCTGTTAACAATTGACTAGTAGTACTGTGGGTATCTATTGTATTACAGATGGTAAGATGAAAATATTTGATTCTCATTCTAGAGACTTGTATGGTATGGTCCATCCTCAAGGAACTTGTGTATTGTTAGAAGTGGAGACCTTAGAGTAAGCTAATAAATCATTTTCAAGTGCTCTATCATAACCCAAATGTTATATTTGAACTCAAGGGCATGTACATATCACTGAGATACAATTGTGATAGAATACACACTTCTGATCCAAGCATGTTAGAAGTAACTTGTGAAGTAACTGATAATGCACATGCTGACATAACCACCAATGATATCTCCTTAGCATGCTGTTGTGCTATATCTTTTTATTGCATTTGTTTTTCCATCATCAAATCTTTTGGGTATTGGAATGTACAAACTCTGAATGCAATTATTGACCATGGGAACATGTTTTACAGAGAAAAGCTTAATGCTCATAAACAACCGGTCACTATCAAAGACCTTCCACATACACTCCAAATATATGATGCACATATTAACATTACCTTTAAGTTTGAGAAACAAGGAATAATGTGTTGTACTTCCCTTAGTAGCAAATTATTCCTTCAGAAATTAATCAAAGATAATTTGCAGAATAATACTGGATTTTTTAATGTGGATCTCAAATTATTGTGTATGTTGCATCTTTCATATGATGAAAAGGAAAACAAATAATATAAAGTACTATCTTATAGTATTCAGTCATAATGGAACACTTGATTTGTTTCAAAATGTTAATGACAGTGATTCTCTTGTTCAGTCAATATTTAATATTGTAAAGAAAGAGTTTCAATTTAATGATGTAAAATATTGTATGAAATTTTTATGTTGTTCAACTAATTTGACAAATACTGTAAGGCAAAAGGTATTGGCAAAACATAAGTCTAACGATGTGAAAAATAGATGTGCAAAAATAAAAATAGAAAACTATGCACAATTGCAGCCTGCCATGAAAAAAAAGATTTTATCTGACAGAGCAGAATGGTGTAAATCAATAGAACCAGCAGAAAAACAAAAGCTTCTGTCTGACAGAGCAGAATGGTATAAATCACTTGATCCTAGCGAAAAAGAAAAGCTTTTGTTACAGGAACACCATAGAAAACAAGCAGTCAACAGTTCATGTCAACATGGCTTGGATCATAGTATATCAGTTTTTAAAACTAAGATCAGAGATGGGCCATATTACATATGTTGTGTTTGTAATAGATTACTATACAGAAAAACAGTTATCCAGTTAAAACAAAAGAAATATAAGAATGGAAATTTGTTCACTGATATAAAGTCCTTTGATGACAAGCAGTACATTTGTAAAATCTGTAACCCAAAACTTTTAAAGTCACAGATCCCATGTCAAGCTGTTTACAACAAATTACAAGTTGATGAAATACCAGCAGAGCTGTCAGTCCTGGAGAAGCTTGAGCAGATACTTGTAGCACAGAGAATAGTCTTTGAAAAAATAGTAGTATTGCCTAAAGGCCAACAAAGAAAGATTAAAGGTGCAATTTGTAATGTACCAGTAGAATGTGACCAAACATTAACATCTTGCCGCGTCCTCCTGAAAGATCAGGTATAATAATGCTAAAACTGAAAAGAAAAATGGAATTTAGAGGTCATGTGTACTTCCAAGCTGTGCGTCCTCAAGCAATTTTAGATGCTCTTAACTGGCTGAAAATGAATAATCCATTGTATAGTGATATAGCAGTTGATATTAACAATATTGATCCAGGTCTCACTACTTTACAACAGAATGAAAACATTTCAAAAGATCATGCACCATTGAATTATGAAAACTCACAAGCTGATATGGAGAACACTGGCTTACATGCAAGTGAACAAGATGTAGAAAACAGTAACACAACTGATGATGAAGAAAAAGATGACCCTTTCAATGTATATAGAGCACCAACAAATGCAACATGCTTTCAATCTGTGATACCAGATTTCCCTGCTGTTATTGAACAAAATGATGAAGTAGCATCAGGAAATAAAATATACAGTATTGCACTTGGTGAGAATAAACATCCTGTATCATTCATGACTGATAAACAATGTGAAGAGTTAGCTTTTCCTGTCTTATTACCTAAAGGACAATTTGGTTACACTGTTGAATGAGAAGTTAAATTATCACCAGTAAAATATTTTAATGCTAGACTATTACATTACAGTGGAAGGTTTGCAACAAACCCTGAATATTTTTTCTTTGCACAGTTCATCATAGAACAGAATAAGGTCTCGGATAGCATTAATATTTCTCTAAAAAAAGTTTAGGGACAATCACTCACTGCTTCTCAAATAAGATCTGATGCACAAAGCTTACAAAATCTTATTTGTCAAGATCAGGCTTATCTATTTTTGAGACACATTCCAGGCACACCACCTTACTGGCAGAGATTTATGTATGAAGTGATAGCTATGGTAAAACAGCTTGGAATACCCACATGGTTCATGACATTATCTTGTGCTGATCTTAGATGGCCTGAGCTCTTTCAAATTATTGCCAGAACACAAGGCATGAATATGACTGATGATAAGGTTGAAGCTTTGTCTTATAATGAAAGATGTCAAATGCTAAATCTTAATCCAGTAGTTGTTGCAAAACATTTTCAGTACAGAGTTGAAACTTTTTTCACTGAAGTTCTACTAACAAATGCAAACCTCATAGGTAAAATAATTTATTATGCACTGCGCATTGAGTTTCAATTGAGAGGCTCTCCTCACTTACATGCATTGATATGGACTTCTGACTGCCCTAAACTTACATCTGAAACAAAGCAGGAGTATATTGACTTTGTAGATCAACATGTACAAGCCTACCTCCCTAATCAAGAACAAGATCCTGAATTGCAGGAATTAGTCAAAACCTATCAAAAGCACAATCATTCTAAAACCTGCAGAAAATACAGAAACACTAGATGCAGATTTAATTTTGGTCACTTTTTTACAAACAGAACAATAGTTGCAGAACCTCTGAGTGAAAATCTTGATGAACTAGAGAAGACAGAAATTCTTGACAGACAAAAACACATCCTGAGTCTAGTGAAATAAAAAATAGATGATGTAGTAAACCCTAGTAAGTCCAATTATGACATCCTACATTAACTGAAGCTGACATATTTAGCTCTGTGGGCAATTACTGAAGAGCAATATTACTGGGCCTTATCTATCTCTCCTGATTCTGACTATGAATTGCACCTCAGAATACCAATAGATAGCTGTTTCATTAACAACTATTTCATTGCTGGTATCAAGGGCTTTGCAGCAAATGTTGACTTACAACCTGTTTTTAATCACTACAAATGCATCACTTATGTGTGCTCATACTTCACAAAGGATGAAACAGAATGTTCACAAGCTATAGTGAATGCAGCTAAGGAAGCAAAGAAAGACAATCTTAATATCAGAGAGGGTTTAAAGAAAATTGGTGCTGCTTTTCTGTCAACTAGAGAAGTCATTTCACAAGAATGTGTATATAAATGCATGCCAGAACTATGGTTAAGAAAAATCTTCCCAGGAACAGTCTTTGTTAATAAAAACTTAACCGATAAAAGAATTCGTATTGCTAAGTCCCAAGAAGAGCTTGATGAATTGGATGATGAAAGTACAGATATTTTCAAGTCTAATATCATTGAACGATATAGTAATAGACCAACATCTATTCCCATAGTAGGTAAACTATGCTTACCTGAGTTTGCTTCTTACTATTATAAAGACTATAGAAAAGAAAATCAAGAAACAACTGATGTTCAGCCTGAAGTACTTACTGATGGTGTGATTGAAATGCAACATGATTCATAAGATCCTGATGTATCACTACCAAACCAAATAAGATTAATAAACACTGAAGTCATGAAATGTAGAAGAGTAAAAGCAGTTATAAGATATCACACACCTAGTAAAAGGAAAGAACCTGAACTGTTTTTCCATTATTTACTCATGTATTATCCTTGGCGAAATGAAACTACTCTTCTAGGCACAGATCAAACATATGCCTCTAAATTCTATGAACCCAATGTTCAAGCTGAAGTAGAACAAAACAGACAAAACTTTGAACCTGATGCAGATGCTCATATGATTCTATAAATGATCAAGGAAATGCACGATGATTTTCCAGAAGAGTCATTTAATGAGCATTTGCCTTCACATCTTGGTACATCTTCTGAATCCGATCAACATTCAAATCAAGGAATAACATTCCACAACCAACCTGCAGAAATTTCTGATGATGAACTACATGAGTGTTAGATCCTTGAGCATAAGACAGCGTTTTGCATATGACACTGTTCTCTCCTGGTGTAGAAATAAAATGAAATATATGCATAGTCTTAAACCTGAAGATATCAAACCAATTTATCTCTTCATTACTGGTGGTGCTGGGAGTGGCAAAAGTCATTTGATTAAAACAATTTACCACACTGCTACTAAAACCTTTAGACATGCACCAATGAACCCTGAATTACCTACAGTTCTTTTAATGGCTCCTACTGGTGTTGCAGCTATCAATATTGATGGAACTACAATAAATACTGCTCTAGCAATTCCCAAAGATACAGGCGATATACTTCCTGCAATGTCAGACCAAAAGAGAACACAGATGAGAATGTCATTAGCTGAACTTAAGTTGATTATAATTGATGAATTATCTATGGTTGGTAATACTACTTTGCTTCACATTCATCAAAGATTAAAAGAAAGTTTTGCCACTTGAAACTCAGTACAGTAAACCAAACTGAAGAAGATATCAAGTGCATTCAATCTAGAGCAATTGATCCATCACATCCCAATTATCCATCAGATGCTCTTCACATCTGGGCTGAAAATAACCCAGTTGAT
The DNA here is from genome assembly GCA_029948255.1 of Telmatactis stephensoni. Taxonomy (NCBI): domain Eukaryota; kingdom Metazoa; phylum Cnidaria; class Anthozoa; order Actiniaria; family Isophelliidae; genus Telmatactis; species Telmatactis stephensoni. The sequence continues at coordinate 121,726 of JALIZF010001441.1, read as the reverse complement.
CAACATAATAACATGAAGTTAGAACAAATACCTTCTCACTTGTTTCATCTGAAAGCCACAGATCAATATCCTCCAAATGTGTCACAACAAGACATTGATAGAGTACTAGCTAGAAAAAGATCTGAAACAGGTGGACTTGGTTCTGATATCTACATCAAAGAAACTGCTAGAGTCATGTTGACAGCCAATATTGACATTGCTGATAGGCTAATCAATGGACAAATAGGAACTGTTATACGAATTGGGAATACCCAAAACAATGAAAAACCAACTGTTGTTTACATTAAGTTTGATGATGAAAAAGCTGGCAATAATTTAATAGAAAAAATGTAGCAATGCTTTTGTTAGAGAAAACAGAGTTGTACCCATTGAACCCATATTAGCAAGAATCAAGATAAGATCAAACAAGCCATCTTGCCCTGAAATCCAGAGAATGCAGTTTCCTTTAACACTAGCCTATGCTGTGAATATTCATAAAGTACAAGGATTATCACTCAAGAACCTAGTCATTAGCTTTGAATTGATCAAACAAAGGGGATTCAACTATGGTCAAGTTTATGTTGCATTAAGTAGATCTACATCTTTAAATGATTCATATATTGGGAAACCTTGAAAGCAAACATGTGAAAGCAGATTCTAGAGTACACCAAGAATATGAAAGACTAAGGAACATTTCTTCATTTACCATGCAGTCGACTACTCAAACATCTTACAATGGTAATGGAATACTTACTCTTTGTCTTCTGAATGTGAGATCTCTAAAAAAACATAGCATAGACATCAAATGTGATTCAAACATCTTTGATAGCGATTTAATAGCTCTAACAGAGGCACAACTTCTACCTAATACTAACGACATTGAAATTAGAAATCATTTGATTCCCTTCACATTATATAGGAAAGATCATGCTTCGGATAGATACTCCAGTTTAGCAATCTGCACAAAAAGCAACATAGAAACAACAGAACATCAATATTTCCCTCAAGTAAATGCTTTCAAATTTCAAGTCCTTGACAACATAACACAGCACAGTTGTACCCTGCTGCTCCTCTACCGAAAGAACAGTACGAATGTCTCACAGTTCGTAAATAGTCTTGAATACATCCTTAATAGTCATCCTGTTGATATAATTCTAGGCGATTTCAATATAAATTACTTGGATGACAATAGCATTCAACCACTTGAATCTCTCATGAATTCTCTGAACTACTCACAGATGGTACAATGTCCAACATTTGTTTCTGCAGGGAGTACATTGGACTTAATATACCTACAATCATCAATGTTTGAAATAGTTCACAATTCTGTTGTAAGTGTTACTACTCAGATCATGAAGCTGTAAAATTTTTATTTACATATGCACATACATAATTGAAATAATGAATAATATATCTTGAAACTATAATAAATATTAATATATATTTAAAGTATTACATATGTTTGGTTAACAGTCAGTGACTCTAATATAATCGGTGTATTTTGGATCAGTTCAAAATGTGTAATTCCCCACTCTACTCCTGTTAATATTTAACAAATTAGTTGATTCAGAATTGTATATATTTATAGTTACACTGAACTACTAGTTAAGATTATTATCTAGAAATAGCATGCACTCAAAAAGCAATCCCAGCAATGAGATAGTGAATCTTCAAAGAGGTGAAGATTCATCATTATCTCATCGAAGGCCTGTGAATAATTATAAGGTAAGTTAATGATGTATGCAATTAATAATATTCAATACATGATCCTTCATAATTAACACTTACTAATTCTACATTCATTAATAATTTTTCACTCTAGGTATTGCAGACTACAATGTTCTATATTCTGATCCACTTAGTGAAGACCAACAAAAACTGTAACATCAAAGATGAAAATGTAATTATATTAAGTAAACATAGATATCATTTATTAACTAGTTAATTTACCCAAACAAAAAATCACAATCAGTAAAGAGCATTGTCATATACATGTACATGGGCAACAGACGATGAATCTTTGCAGCACCACAACAGATATACATAATTATGGGAATCTATTACAGAAACCCTTAATGGATCAATGACACATACTTCTGCAGTACCACAACAGATACATATTTGATATCTAACTGCAAGTATATGGATCAATAACACTTCAATCTGCAGTACCACAACAGATACATAATTGCATATCTAACTGCAACTATATGGATCAATAACACTTCTGTAGTACTACAACAAATACATATTGGATATCTAACTGCAACTATATGGATCAATAACACTTCAATCTGCAGTAGCACAACAGATACATATTGGATATCTATAACCGCAACTATATGGATCAATAACACTTCTGCAGTACTACAACAAATACATATTGGATATCTAACTGCAACTATATGGATCAATAACACTTCTGCAGTACTACAACAAATACATATTGGATATCTAACTGCAACTATATGGATCAATAACACTTCTGCAGTACTACAACAGATACATAATTGCATATCTAACTGCAACTATATGGATCAATAACACTTCTGCAGTACTACAACAGATACATAATTGCATATCTAACTGCAACTATATGGATCAATAACACTTCTGCAGTACCACAACAGATACATATTGTATATCTAACTGAAACTATATGGATCAATAACACTTCTGCAGTACTACAACAAATACATAATTGGATATCTAACCGCAACTATATCGATCAATATGACACTTTGCAGTACCACAACAAATACATAATTGGATATCTAACCGCAACTATATCGATCAATATGACACTTTGCAGTACCACAACAAATACATAATTCGATATCTAACTGCAACTATATGGATCAATAACACTTCTGCAGTACTACAACAGATACACAATTGGATATCTAACTGCAACTATATGGATCAATAACACTTCTGCAGTACTACAACAGATATATAATTGCATATCTAACTGCAACTATATGGATCAATAACACTTCTGCAGTACTACAACAGATACACAATTGGATATCTAACTGCAACTATATGGATCAATAACACTTCTGCAGTACTACAACAGATACATAATTGGATATGTAACTGCAACTATATGGATCAATAACACTTCTGCAGTACTACAACAGATACAAAATTGCATATCTAACTGCAACTATATGGATCAATAACACTTCAATCTGCAGTAGCACAACAGATACATATTGGATATCTATAACCGCAACTATATGGATCAATAACACTTCTGCAGTACTACAACAGATACATAATTGGATATCTAACTGCAACTATATGGATCAATAACACTTCTGCAGTACCACAACAGATACATATTGTATATCTAACTGAAACTATATGGATCAATAACACTTCTGCAGTACTACAACAAATACATAATTGGATATCTAACCGCAACTATATCAATCAATATGACACTTTGCAGTACCACAACAGATACATAGGATATTCATGTTGCAAGATGAACAAGGCAACTCATCTTCACCTACAACATTAACTTGAAACAACTACTTGACTATTGTGATATCCATACAATATATATGAAGACATTTTAAAATATCCAATTCTTGATCTGCAATACCTTATAATTTTAGAATTTTAAGTGGAGGACTACGGTCAATCAGTAGCAAACGAAACAGTTATAAATGTAAAATTCTTTAAAATGCAAAGTGAAGAAGGACGGATTAAAATATTAATTGTTCTGTATTCTACTTCCTAAAATGTAAGTGGAGGAGGCCGGAAGCTTATCTAGTTCAAATTTCAGTGACTTTTTATTGACTTGCATATTGAGAAAACGAGAAAACATGATCCGATATATTCCAAATTTATTATATATTCATATTTATATAAATATATATTACACGTAATTATATATTGTCAGCTACAAACCTTTTTGAAACCATGAATACAACAATAACATCCATCAAACATGTCTTAGTTTGCAACGAAAACCACAGCCAGATCCGTGCCAGCAGCCATCTTGAAATTTACAACGTCAAAACAAAGCTGAGCACAGGAACCCCACAAAAACAAAACTTCCTCACGCTAGCCGACACTTCCGGATGCAATCGCCATCAATCCTGCTATCTGATTGATAACAGCCAAAATCGTTGCATTGGACAAGCAAGTATTTTGTTCAAACACGTTTTACTTGTTAATTCCCTACTAAGAGACTTGGTAGAAATTAGCAGGGGGGAGGGGTGATCTTGAATTAATGTAACCCTCCCCTACGAAGGGTATGGAATTTCCTGACCCTACCCTCGGATTTGGCTTAAAATAGCAAGATATTTTCTATTTCAGTGCCTGTTTTTTCCATGATCCTTCTTTTTCTGCATCTCAAAACGTTATGAGCCTCTCCCGTTTTCTACCCCCCTTCCCTGATTATTTCTCACAAGTCCCTAAATTCTCACATTGAATAAATTAATTGGCTTATTTTCACGGTTCATGGTTGCGTTAAAAAATGTGTTTTGGATTTTATAAACTTTTATCCAAATTTAGTGAGGCTATTTTATTTATAGGCAAATACATGTAAAATAGAAATACCCAAAAACATTGCCATGAAACATATGAGTCTTTGGCATACAGGTATGGTGGTAAATAATTTATATCGCTAGTTAGAATATATTACACAAAGCCACTTGAATTGACAAACCATTATCAAATTCTATTTTATTTTTAACCAACTTAACAGTTAAGCAACTAATAGGGCTTTGCAGCACATTGCAGTGCCTGTCAATTTTGACACAAAACAATAGGTTTCCATAAATACATAGGCTTCTCAACACATTAAAATTCTATTGTTTTGCCGTGTGAACTCGACTGTGTTTTCACATGCCACAAGGGCCATTTAAATTGAGCTGCATGCAGACACCCAAAGTTTTTAAGCCAATACACAATTAACTGACATCAATTCAAAACAAAAAGATATCAACACTGTACCCTATGCACTACTAATAAACAATGACACTTGAAAGTGTCTGTCAATCATTTGTTTTTGAAGGCAAATGTCATTAGCTAAAAGTCCTTAGGGTGTCCCAGTCAAATCATGTATAACAACAACAACAACAAATAAATAATACAAGAACAATAGTACTAATGATCCATTTTTCAAGGCTTTCATCTAAACCACTTCCCTATCAAATATAACTTTCTGACCTTTTCAATGCCTTACATGCTATTTGTATGTGATACTAAATTATTAAAACATGCAACTCAGTCTAAGTCTAAAGAGTCTTATTATAAAAAAACAACATTGTTAATTTAACACAACAAAGAAATACTATAAAGTCAATCAACTTTTAGTTTGTCATTATCTGGTGTATCTTCACTGGTATTTTCATCTCAGGTTTCCATTGAACTTGATTCTGAGGTTTTTGCCTTCTTGGTGATTGGCTCATCCAAAATCTTAGTGCAATGCTCCACTTTCTTTCTTTCAATGCTATATCTAATACAATATTGAGACTTCAAAACATTGAACACATCTTGCTGGCCACATTCCAACTTTTCACTCTGCCAATCAAAGATGTAAAGAACAACCTTCAAAAAACAAAAATTTAATTAAAACAAACAACAAGAACAAAGGAATACTAAAAAGAGGAGGATATTCCATGGACAAACAGATTTCAGATATTATACCACAAGATCACATTTCCTCCTTGAACCACTTTGCAAGTTAGTTACTGTTTACTGGATGTATTTAAGCAATAGTTTACTGGCTACTTACTTTCGAGCTTGCAGAAACCCACTGCCTATTGCACGACAGCAACAGTTCATTCATTTCTCCTCGTACCACTTTCCGCCAAGAATTTCGTGTTACACGATGGGCATGTTATCATAACATCAGCTGTCAATGAAGTATTAAACAAGCCGAAGTCTATCTCGTTCCTACAATCAACACATTTCAAATAACACTTAAATCCTCTAACTGCAAGCACACCAGTTTCCAACAGACGTGACAGCGGGAGCTTAAACTTCTTTCTTGGTTGTCACTACCACGCTCATATCTTGATCCTCTATCTTTTTGATAACTGTGTAAGCCGTTACTGTCAAGTGTACTTTATTGCAAAAAGTAGAAGTGGTCGCATTCTCAATCATAAGCACATCCTCTTCTTTATAATTAAACTTTTGGCACCAATCCCTCCACAGAACAAAACTAATCTCCCCTGATTCATCCGCAATTTGTATCTCTTCTCCTTTTGATCAACACCAACTATTTCGACTTCTTCAATGTGAATCACTTTCGCTCTCACTTGCACAAACTTCACGTCAACAGCTTCCCCTCTAACTATCTGAGCAATTTTAAAATGACTTCTTTCTATCTTGAACTGATCCGTTGCTTTGTTGACTTCTGTACTGTCATCAATATGGATTTCAACATTACTACCCAATTTCTTTATCTTGAAGTGGCGAAGAACGTACGTCGATCCTGCTTCAAATTCTTCATATCTTCTTTCCACGAAACACTGCTCTTATTGTAATTGAAATATCCTGATCACACAGAACCATAGTAAACATATTTGTTTTTCGTCATTTTCAGGTCACTTTTCGTAAGAACCCCACACTTCAAGGTAGATGGTGATTTTCTTGGCGAATGTGGCAACGAACTTACTTCTTGTTGTTTAAGTCTTGCAATCGTCGAACTTTGATCGATCTAAACAAAAATAGACAGGTCATTCTTCTGAATTTTGCTATAAGTACAATGACAAAACAAAGAAATCTTTACACCAACCTTAAAGACTGAAGACATATCCTTAACTTTACTCCAACCGTAAGCCATCTTTGCAACGCTAAGCAATCCTTAACTTCACCTCGAACCACGTGTATTGGGTGAGTAGGTGTGTAGTTCCTTGGACATGAAAACTATTCTCGAAAAAGACCCTTTAGAAAAATGGACCTTTGCCATTTACCCACCTCTCTAGAGACGGACCATAAGAAAAGTGAACTGGGGAAGGAGAACGACCAGAAACAATCAATTCTTAAAATGATACATACAAGCATGGAAAGCCCTAAAATTATTCATGCAAACAAGAAAAAAATACATTCGAAGCAAAACTCGAACTCCGCCAATCACAGAGCCCGCACCGTTGTAATTATTTTATAACAGGCATTATCATTTTTTTACAAACAACAGCTAGAATCGTGCAATATTACCCCTTCTACATCTCGCCCAGGGCGGGGGGACTCCCATTGAAAATGGGCAAGGATGATCTTCGCAAATTTTCAAAACTACCCCTAAAAGATACCCGAGTCTTACGGTGGGCTTGGCAGCATAAGATTTTTACCCCTAAAAGATACCAGCTAAAAATGAATTACATGAGTTCCATGTTAATAATTGAACATAATTAAATGTTATTATCTTAAAAAGATGCCCTAAAAGATACCACCTTAGACTTTGGTGGCCCAAAATCCCTGATTTACCAGATCCCTGATTTTGACCCCTAAAAGATACGACGATCATCCCTGCCCTATGATATATGGGAGTCCCCCCCCCAGGACATCTCGTGTGCACCAAATTATCCTTGTTGCATCAAATCCTTGCAACCAAATATTTGGTCATCCTAGCAGTAAAACGACTCTGAGCTTTATATAGTGCAGCCACGCGTAACTATTTACATGTAGTTACTTCTATTTACAGCTATAAGTCCATTTGTCACAGAAATGACCACTGGTAGCCCAGTAACGCTGCGTACCAGCGTCTAGTTGTCAATAGCCTGGAGGTTGTATTTTTTGGCTTTGGTGTGATCTTTTTTTCTGTCTTGAGTTGGCCTCCATCCATCATCATCATCATCTTCATCATCATCATCTTTATCTTCATCATGACTGTCTATCACTGTAAATATGCTGGAGGATCCTTCTTTTTGTTCAGGTGTGATCTTTCCTCTCTTGAGCGCAGGCCTCCATTCATCATCAGCATTATCATCTTCTTCATTATCATGACCATCTCTTATTGTAAATACCCTTTGGGATGCTTCCCTTGGCTTTTGTGAAATCTTTCTTCTCTTTGGTTGAGCCCAGCAAGTCCATTCATCATCACCACCATATTTTTCATTATCATGACTCTCATTGTGAATGCTCTTGAGGATGGTTCTGTTGGCTTTGGAGTGATCTTTCTTATCTTGAGCATAGCCCTGTCATCATATTCTTTATCAATTCCCTCTCGATCATCACCATTTGCAGTTTTACCTCCATAAGATACAATATCTTTTAGTTTTCTCCGATGTTGAGCATTAACAATTGCCTTTTTACTCTTAGATGTTTTGGAAGCCAACAATGAATCAATAAACTCTCCTCTATCCACTGGTTCAATGGCTTGCTTCTTTTTTGGCTGCTCACTTGCTAATGGTTTACCTTTCTCATTAGGTTTTACTCTGCTGGTACTTTTAGATTTACCTGTCTTTGTGGGGTTCTTTTTTGCAGTGTCTGATACTTGATTCCGGCTGTAATTTTTTTCTCTCTGGCCTTTCTCAAGTCTTGAGGGAGCGAGGGTACATAATTGTGAGCTCCAAAAGGCCTCCCTAGTTAAAAGGATGCGATCCGTGTTATCCTGAGTAGCAATTTGTTCAATGGCCATGAAAGAAAAATCCACGAAAGAATGTCTTTTTATTAGTATTCATGGCTGACTTGTGATTACGTAATCTAACCTCCCATGGACTAAACAAACGACAGGAATTTAATTCATCTAAGCAAATTATTTTTAACTAATTGACCTTGGGTAAAGTTCGTCCTTTGTTATAAGCATTTTAGCCCATAGTCTCGCAGATATAATCATCCATTTTAAATATATACTTTATTTTTAGTATTTCTTTTTATTCCATTGTTTTTATAAGCTATTGTATTTATAGCATATATATATATTAGGTCCTTTTATTCTTTCAACGCACTCCAAGTATTGTAAATATCATGAAGTACTGAAGAAGGCCGAAGAGGCCGAAACGTCTAATAAAGTCCTTTTGACCAGCAAGTAGTTCGTGGGATGTCATTTTTCTAATTCTACAATATATATAATTTATATATGTAATTTACAAATGTTACATATTTTTGCATATTTACAAATGATTTTTTTTAAATATTAATGATTTGAAATATTGCATATAATTACATTTTACAAATTAATGTAAATCAAAATATTAATGATTTGTTCTAAGTTTATACAAATCTATATTTATTTATTTACAATGCCTTGAAAAGTTCAAATAATAATTTTACATTTGACTAAAATCTTGCAATCTGATTGGCTGAGAGCCATTGTTAATAAGAGTACTGACAATAGCTGACGCCAACATGTCACGCTCGTCCTAGACAGAAAAAAGTTAGAAAAATGGAACAAACTCCACTTTTTGAAATCGACTTTTCGACCTTGTTGGCAATGGATTCTCTCCCTGAATGGACGGAAATATCCGACCAACAATTATTGATGCTTGAAGTAACCAATTTAGAGAAAAAGGAGGAGGAAGAAAGATTTTTTGAGCTCAGCGAAAATGACCCAAAAGAAGTTGAAAGCAACACAATGTCCAAAGGGACAAAACGTAAAACAAAATGTTTCATTAAAGCAATTGAAGGTAAGCTTAAACCATTTTATTTGGATTTTTAAACAATTACTAGTAAACGTTATCAATAGTATTAGCATGCATTTTAATTAAATAACTTACAATTTGTTTTTACATCCATTTTGCTACAAATGCAGATTGGTGTCACGCTCGCCAAATCCCGAAACAACTACTAGAAATGTCACTTGAATAGCTGGATGAAGTCTTGAGGAAATTTTACGTCGAAGCAAGAACCAAAAACCACCAAGAAGACTGTGGAAAACCACTAAAGTGTTCTTGTCAAGTCTTGTCAAAATGTTTTAACCAATGAGACTTTGAAAAATTTTCAATTGATCACTTCTGAGTGTCAGGCTTTCTTTATATTAACACGCGAAATAGAAAATAAGAGTTTTTGAGACAGTTTTTCAAACAGATTTGGACGGAAAAATCTAAGATAATGTTGTAAAAAACAAATTGAAGATAGTTTTCCATTGTTGTGCGAGTGGTTTCACTGCTAAGTTTTGGACATTTTTTGACGTCATCCATGATTAATAAGAGTACTGACAATGGAAAACTATCTTCAATTTGTTAAATAACATCAATCATCAATGACTGAGTCAAATTACAAATTATATAAAATGTACTTACAATTATATACTTTGAAAAACATTAAATAATTTTTATACCAATAAGGTATTGTAACGGTCTCAAATTCGACAAAAACAGTTCTTTATTTATTACGCTTGATCCTTACTCAATCGGTTCTCCTCACTTATCTGTTACATGATATCTAGAGGTCACGTCACGCAATCAGTCAATCTGTCACACTACCCCCCTCTTAATGAAAGGACGTGCCCTCACGTCCTAATAACTGTAACATGAAATTATATTAGCTATTTACAAGAATCAGTCTCTAGTTAGTGTCGTAGTCCTTAAGCCAAGCAGGGGCTTTTCTGTTTCTTGGTCGCCTGCTGACGCTTTCCTGAGTTGGGTCACTCTCTGCTTTTTTGGCTAGAGGTTCCTCTCCAACCTTGCCATTCTTGGTGCTAACTGTGGTTTTTCCAGTAGGGGGATCATCCAGCCATGTGGGGACATTGGTACCCTCGTATAGTTTGAGGCGGTTATGATGCACAATCTTCGGTTTTGTTTTAGCTCCCTTCTGGATGCGATAAGTTACATCGTCCAGCCAGCTGATAATGAGGAAAGGTCCCTCATAGACATTATTTTGTAGTTTCGGGGACCGTCCTTTCTTTCTTTTTGGATTATGTAGCCAGACTGCATCTCCTCGATTAAAATGGTTGCAAAGTACACCCCGATGGTCATAGTAGTGCTTTTGGCACTCAGTCTCATGCTTTAAGTGTTGCCGCACAAATTTGTGGACGGTCTCCATTCTCTGCCGTAGTTTCTCCGCATACTCAGACTTGTCGACAGTCCTACTGCCGCTGTCTGGAGGTTGGCCTATAAGCAAGTCCAAAGGTATTGCGGCCTCTCTCCCAAGCATCATCATACTGGGGGTGCAACCTGTCGTTTCATGCACCGCTGTTCGGTATGACATTAACAGGGGCAGGTGCACATCCCAGTCACGTTGGTTTTCTGCTGTAAACTTCGCCATCATAGACTCCAGAGTTCGATTGTAGAGTTCAACCATCCCATCCGATTGAGGGTGCAGAGGCGTAGTCCTCGTTTTCTCGATTCCAAGTAGAATGCACATTTCTTTAAAAACTGCGGACTCAAAGTTTCGGCCTTGGTCAGAGTGTATCTGTAAGGGTACACCAAACCTGGCCACAAACTCGTCAACCACCTTAGTTGCAACTGTCACAGCTTCCTGGTTAGGAATTGCATAGGCTTCCGTCCACTTTGTGAAATAGTCTGCTACCACAAGCACGTACTTGTTTGCGTTGTCTGACTCTGGAAGGGGGCCCAAGACATCTAGGGCTATTCTCTCCATTGGTGCCCCGACATTGTAGTTTCTCATAGCAGCACGAGGAGTCTTCTGTGGTCTCTTCTGTGGTCTCTTCCTCGCCACACAGAGGTCACACTTCCGGCACCAGTCTCTGACAAACTGAGCACCGATGCCAGTGGAATCGCTGTCGGACTCGCCCGAGTGTTTTAAAGACCCCCAGGTGTCCAGCTGTTTTGACATCATGTGTGGCACGTAGGACTTCTGACCTCAACGTCTTTGGAACTACAAACTGCCACTGAATGTCTCCGCCTGCATCTGTTTCCCACCTTCTGTACAGGACGCCTCCACGAAGTTGTAGTCTCTCCCACTGGCTCCAGTAGGCTTTCACAGCACCGCTCTCTGCAGACACTTTGGCCTACGCTGGCCTCTCCTCTGTTGCCTCTTTCCAGTGCATGAGTGGACTAATGTCGGGGTCTCGTAGTTGCTCTTGTCTTAGCTCTTCATTGGACCACCTTAGAACCCAGGAGTCTGGTACCTTTGTCTCGGTTCCTTTCCCCATCTCTGCCAGTCTCAATCCTCGTGCATTTGCTTCCACCTTACTACATTCGTCTGCTGGGGTACCTTGGTAGACTTGCTCCTTCTGTTCAGCCTTCTCGCAGTGATTACAGTGCTCACAGGGTCTCCTCGATAGGGCGTCTGCATTTGCATGCTTTACCCCGCTCCGATGTTCGACAGTAAGGTCATATGTCCCCAAGAACTCAAGCCATCGTGCTAATTGGCCCTCTGGGTTCTTGAAGTTCATCAGCCACTTCAAGGCGCCATGATCTGTCCGAATGAGGAACGGTCTACCATAAAGGTAATGGTGAAATCTTTTTACTGCATTCACAATTGCAAGGAGCTCTTTACGGGTGACACAATAGTTCCTTTCAGCTTTAGATAAGGACTTACTGAAGTAAGCAATAACCTTCTCTTCCCCTTCTTGGACTTGCGAGAGCACTGCGCCCAGGCCGGTGTTGCTTGCATCCGTGTCGAGGATGAAGGTGTCTTTGCTCGTAGGGTATGACAGAACTGGCGCAGTTGAAAGTGTGGTCTTTAGCTGGTTGAAGGCGCTGTCGCATTCCGAAGTCCATACAAACTCCCTTTCTCTCTCTGTCAAGTGGTGAAGAGGCCGTGCAATGTCGGCAAAACCCTTAATGAAACGTCGATAATAAGAGCACAGTCCCAGGAAGCTCCGCAGTTCACTCGCACAAGATGGTACTGGCCACTCCATTATGGCGCGGTTCTTTTCAGGGTCTCTGGAGATGCCATCAGCGCTAACTATGTGGCCCAGGAAGGACACTTGCTGCTGAAACAGACGACACTTATTCGGGTTTAGCTTAATTCCAGCGTTCCTCATACATTCCAGGACCTCCTGCAGTCTTTTCGTTTCTGCTTCGAAGGTATCCGCGTGTACGATGATGTCATCGAGATACGCTAGACACACCTCCCAGGGTAACCCAGCCAGGACTTTCTCGATGAATCTTTCAAATGTTGCTGGGGCGTTGACCAATCCAAAGGGCATCACGGCAAAGTGATACAGTCCCCCGCTTCCAGTAGTAAAAGCGGTCTTCTCGCAGTCTTCTGGTGCTAATGCGACCTGCCAGTACCCACTTGAGAGGTCCAGCGTAGAGAACCATTGTGATCCTGTTAGGGCGTCGAAACAAGAATCTGCCATTGGTAGTGGGTACGAGTCTCTGAGGGTAACTTCATTAAGCTTCCGATAATCCACACAAAAACGTGTAGACCCATCTTTCTTCTTTACGAGGACAATCGGCGATGTCCAGGCGCTAGAGGATGGCTCGATGATTCCATCATTCAACATCTTCTTTACATGGTCCTCTGCCTCTGCTCGCCTGTGCATGGGTAGGCGGCGAGGTGGTTGCTTTTTCTTCACTATTCCACCCATTTAGGTCTGCAACCAATTCAAACTGGGCCTCGTAATCCTCCCAGGATGTTGTCCCTTCATACACAGCGGGGCGTACGCAAGGTCTTGTTTGATGATGATCCTTTACGCCACTGCCCCCTTTTTCTGTTTTGGTGATTTGATTGCCACTGTTTACGAGTTCTTCATCCTTCGCCTTCGCCAGTTCTTCGATTATAGCGAGAGCGTCGAACAGTTCATCATTCTCATGATTACAATTTACGCTTTTGGTTATTGAGCCGGTTTGTTTACCTTCAACTGTTAACAATCGTTTCGTTAAGTCGTTCAATCTCTCTTCTAGTCTTAAATTCTGTGTGTTCACAGTCTCACTTAGTGATTCCACAACTTGGAAGATCTTTCCGAGCTGGTCGTTAGTGAAGTCTTCTTGTTTTTCTTCGTTTTGTCCCCTGACGGCTACCGGTGTCGACATTCTCCACGTGTCTCTACATGCTTGTTCTAGCTCTTCGGGTTTCAAGTCTATCAAACTGCCGAACTTCACTTCGGAATCACTAGTACATTTACTTGACATTTTCTTCTGGTTGTATTCCACCGCTGCCACCAGTTGTAACGGTCTCAAATTCAACAAAAACAGTTCTTTATTTATTACGCTTGATCCTTACTCAATCGGTTCTCCTCACTTATCTGTTACATGATATCTAGAGGTCACGTCACGCAATCAGTCAATCTGTCACAGTATTGTATTTAGTTGAGTTGAACTTCACAGTTGTATATATTGTTACAAAAACAATGTTCAATAAATCAAAATGTAAATATCAAAAAATTGAGCAGATTTTCATTTACAACTAATGCACTTCTTTCAACATATAGATTTGAGAAGAATTGGGAAGATGTGAGAGTACCAAAAACTGTCAATTTTATCCAAAAGGTTTTTACAAAATTCTTGATTGAAGTCTACATTCACACAGTATACTCCCTTGTCAGTGCATATTATCAAAATTCCTTTTAAGGTAGATGTGCATAACATTTGCATTTGCATTTGTGTGTACCATGAACTTGAGACATTTAAGTTGATGGTACCATCTGGTGCTTGTGAGAAGTGACTCAGTTCTCCAGCCAAAACATGAGGATCTTCATCTTTTCTGGAAAAAATCGATTTGACCTCTATCACTCTAGTTGGGCAACACAGACACGATGCTATAGCATAAGGACTTGCACCAATGTGTGGTTTGTCTTTGAGAAGATGCAACCCAGTTCTTTCCACAATTAGTTCTTTGTGGCCTTTAATGTTACTTTTCAGGTATTGGGCAATGGCATCATTTTCTTTAGTCTTACCATACCTTATTCCATCAAGGTGTGAAATATCTTTTCCTTGTCCTGTAATATCTTCAATTAGTCGTGTTGGATCAGTGGTGTCCTTTAATGTCTTGACTCAGTGTGCACTTGATCCAGTTACCCTCCACTGTCTATGTTTCAACCATTCACTGCACTCAGACTGTTTTGCAGTTTCAGCAGCTAATGAACCAACTTCACTGTCAGACAATGAATACTTTCTAAGGAAGTTTTCAGTGGACACAGGACAGAGACCTGTCTGACTTTGACTGGGACTTTGGCTTTTAACATTTTCATATTTTATATTTCTTATTTGCCTTTAGCTTGAAATTTTAGATTCGAATTCATTAAGGTTGTCTTTTCAACCTTTTGGTGGGCCAGCTCGTCCACCGTATGCATGGCTTCACCGGAGTTGTCTTGTTCGTTCGCGGCATCGTTCGTTACAAACAGCAGTTGTGGCCTCTCACTCAAGAACCCAAGCCACACTAGGATCCTTCCTTTGAGTGCGTGCACCGGCAATGTTAAGGCTCATTTGAGGCAACTCAGCGTTGCCCAGTCGTGTGTTGCCGCAGAGAAAGAGCTCATTTTTGCTAGAGCTGGACTATTTGATGAAGACGACAGTACATTAACAATATGCCCTAAGCACAGAGATGGGCTTGGAAAGCACTGGAAAAGGCAAAACAAATTCAAGCATCCTTTGCACCACATTTTGGATTATCAAAAACCTTCCTTGAACATCATAAAACTTGTTAAGAAACTTCCCCTACATCTCTCTTTAATAGATACAATTAGATGCCTGGGTTTAATCACCCAAATGCATGTTTGGCATACAGTATTACCAACTATTACCAACTCTTTAAATTGACCAATTAAATGGTATACAAGAAGCTGGTATACTAGAAAAAGGTTCTGAAATTAAAAGCATTACTACAGGCTCTCCGCCCACTTTTCCCTTCTCCAGCTTATCCATCCTCCCTCCCTCCCTCCCTCCCCCCTCCCCAGCCTTTGACAAGCTAAAAAACAAAAAGGAGATAACAAGTTTATATAATTAGCCAGTGTATTTATGGTTTCTTGTTATTACAGGTATCTGTAGAGCTTGCCGTAGTGATCATCAGGCAGCATTCAAACTGCCAGCTCCCCAGAAGGAAGTCCATATACCTGCTCTGTTACCCGATGAAGGCCCTTCTAGTGGCATTGAGGAAACAAAGAATAGCAGTACCGAATCTGTACACTCGGGTGCAGCTGCAGCACTTCAGTCACCCAAAGGCGATTTAGATGAGTCTTTGGTATGTCTTCTTATTTAGGTGTACTACTCACTATTTCCTAAAAATGGACATCTGAAGCTCTAAAATTGCATAAGGCAGACAGAAATTAATGAATCCAACAAGTCATTGAAATTCATTTTGACTCATTCATTCATTCATTTACTTTATTTTTTAATAACAGGACCTCGCAATGCCTTCTGTTCACCGTTTGCAATTTGTCGACAGAGCTCCTAGTGAATCCAGTCAAAGTAGCACAACTGATACCTTGTTCTCAAGTCAAAGTTCGGTCCCAGTGGTAGAAACTTCTCTTGAGTGGCAGCCGACTCCCCAGATGAGAGAGCAGCTGTACTTCCTCAGACGAGTGGACGGGAATGTCAGCCCTCTACGCTCACAGCTGGGATCTGATGTCACCGAGATTTCTTCCCGAACATTGCGCTATTACAAGCGTAAGGCTGTCCAAGCAGTAGAGATCGTGTTGGATGTCATCGCACCTAGTAACTCTAAATGGCTGTTCCAGCAGGTTGTTGACGGGTACTGCAGTGTCACAGCTGAGAACCTCCCTGAGAATGAGTTGCTTGCGACTCTCATTCGCCTGTACGAAGAAGCGTCATCGTGGACTACAAGATGGCAGATCCTCTCCATATTTGTGAAAGATTACTCCAAGTCAGAATTGCAAGCCATGATTCCTGGGCTCTCCAAGTGGAGTATAGATGAAGCACGCCATCATGCATTTGAAAACAGTCCTGGTCGTAAAATTACAACGGAGCTTGCTGGACCCAATAAAAGTAGACCACTTTCTGGATTTCATCGCCAGCCCTTCCTTTCTTCAAGATGTGGCCTATGGCACGAAGAAGTTGAAGTTGACCACTGGTGAGGAAATAGAGATCCCAAACGTTGTAAGGACGGTGATTGCTTCTCAACTGGTCCAGTTGTATCAGCAGAACTGCGCAGAGATGGATTTTACACCCCTAGTAAGATCAACACTGTTTAACATTGTTAAGGTAATTTTGCAAAATAATACTTATAGAATGTGTGAAGGATAACAAGAATCGCAAAGGGCTGAATGTTTTCTTTTGGACTTTACTACAGCCCCCATATACCGCCATAAATGATGACAGTCGACAGAGTGTTATTTTCCTATAAAACAGTTGTATCAGTTTGCTTCAGCTCTATTCACTGTTCCAGCTTTTGAATCAATTTCAGGTTTGTGCAGCATCGCAGAAGAAATCGCTCGCTGGTTTAGATGCCACACAGACTGACAGGGTGTTGGCTTTCTCATCTTTAGAAGCAGCGGTTACTCAGCTTTCTAAACTTGGTAAGAATCCATAGAGGGACCGTTGTTTACTTAGCAAGACAAGCGTTCACACACATCTTACTAAGTATGTACTTACTAAATACTTATCAGTAACCTTTCAATCAAAATTTATCGCATAACCTCAGTTGCATGAGATGAGTTCAATAGGTCACTGGACTAAATATGCGGCCTCAAAACTTTCGTATTTGTGCTCCTCTTTTGCTATTTCTTTTGCTCTTGTTACTTCAGCGGCAAGCTGGGCTGCAACACCAAGCATTCCAGTATGTTTTAATGCAGCAGGCTATAAGGATGAGACAACAGAGAAGGCAAATGCTTTGTTGATTCACCTCATGGAGAATGAGCGCAGGCAAATTGACAGACAAGGCATAGCATGAAGAGCTTGGACTTGGCCAAGGCCACAACATTGGTTTAGAACTTTACTTGCCAATCAAAACTTGGACATTTTATGGAAGGAACAATTTCGAGTTACAAGACCAACTTTCGAATACATTTGTGACCTCGTAAGAGGAGACCTGCAGAAAAATGTCACAAGGATGAGACAGCCGGTGAGTGTCGAAGAGAGAGTTGGTCTGCCCTTTGGCGACTTGCAACAGGCGGTAGCTTCTGTGTCTGTGGCCTACAGTTCGGCTATGGGAAGTCAACTGCAAAGTGTATTTGCAAAGAGTTTGAGGAAGCCTTGGTTCGACTAAAGAATCAGTTTGTAGTGTTTCCAACTACTCGACAAGAGCTCCAAGAAAATATGGATGCTTTTGAAGATAAATTTGGTATACCCCAAGTGGTGGGAGTGATAGATGGCTATCACATCGAAATAAAAGCACCTTCAGAAAACCACGAAGACTATTTTAATCGTAAACAACATTATAGTATAAATCTGCAAGGGATAGTAGACAAGGACATGAAATTTATACACGTGTCAGCCGGTTACCCTGGTAGTATACAAGACGCGCATGTACTAAGATTGAGTGGGCTGTTCGATTTGGCTGAAAACCAACAAATTCTAGTTGGCCCAACGCAATTTATCAATGGAGTTGAAATAGGTCCTCTTTTGGCAGGCGATAGTGCATACAAACTGAAGCCTTGGTTAATAAAGCCATATATCGACAGGGGTAGGCTGACGCAAGAGCAAAGAAAATTCAACCGCAAGTTTTGCGCATTACATGGGGTTGTGGAACATGCATTTGGTATGCTCAAATCCCGATGGAGAATTGTTCTTAAACAAGTAGAGCAAAAACTGAATAGCCTGAAGACTACAGTTATCGCAGCTTGCGTTCTGCACAACATTTGTATCGAGAGGGGGGACCTCCATGACCCAATCAGCTCAGATGGTGATGATTCTGACGACGACGGAGGAGGTTTTGAAAATGGAGACGATGTCCGAGATGCATTAAAAAACTATGTATGGGACAACTTATGAAAAGGTTGTTATATAAAATGCAATAATTTATGCCTTCTCCCAGAAACGCCCTTTGCAAATGGTGGGAATTTTCGGTACTCAGATGTTCTAGTTTTATGATTGATTTTATTTAAAATTATAGAACTGATCAAGAAATTCCAAATAATTAATCAAAACAAAATTTCTTATTAGAAAATTAGCTTATGTTATTTTAATAATGACATTGCATTATTATAGAAAACTGAAAGGTGAAATAGTGAGACATCGGAATGGACGAATAAACAAAATAACGAATGGAATATTAATTTTCGAGTCCAATGTGCAATGCTCGAGAAAAACAAGTTTTAAAATGAAATTATGAAATCCTATTCATTCAGTCCTTCTTTGACAATAAGTCTTTAAAAATACCCTGAAATCCGGCCAAGATGTCGTTGGTTTGTTGCATTTGGCGATTCTGCTCTTCCTGAAAAGCCTGCAAGCATCTTTCGAATCGAGCATTGTCTTCCTTATTACTCTGCTCCCACATCTTAGTGAATCTCTCCTGCCATTCACTTCCATCTTCATTTTCCCTTCTTCTCCATTTTGCAGCTTTTTTTTCTTTGGCTGTCGCTGGCGTCCCGTCAACCTTACGCTTTTCTTTCTTTTTGTCGGAGTCATGAAGTACCTGCAGCATTGGCGAATCTGAACTAGTTGAGGGTGTAGATGACCTCGACTGAGATGGCGAAGATGGCGAAGTTGACTCTGTGTCTCCGAAAACACTGCTTCCCTCAACCTCCATTTTTGCTGGATCAATGCTACCCCTATTACCCATTATATCATCAAATAGGTCATAATATGGAAAATCGCCTTTGATCTTTTTCATTCCTTCTTCCCCAGTGTTCTGTGATTTCTGTTTCATGGTTTTGTAAGAACTTTCTAAGTTTTGGATGCACTTTTTTACTTGAGGCAAGGATCTTGTTGAGTCGCTCCACATTTGTTTATAGGTGGCATAAATTTCGTTCCAGATTTTCGCCTTCTCCTTGTTCGAGGCACTCTTAAGCTTACTATACCGTGCTCCCCAAGCCTCAATTAACTCCATTGTTTCTGGTTCCGTCCAGTCCGGCGCCTTAATTTTCTTCGTTGGTTTTGTTGCGGGTTGTTCACTCTCTGTGGAACTTGTGCCGCTGGCAGCCCCATATATAACCATGAGGTTCATATCTTGGCAAATGTGGTTGCACTGATGGCCTACCTTGCCACTGACTTGCCGGGAACCAAAAACCTAGTCATTGAGCTTGTGTTGGCGTCGGACTCAATGCCGGAAAGTTTTGAACAGTATTTCTGTCGTAAAATAAATACTCAGGTTAAAAGAGTTAGGATTGCCGAGAGGTGACACTAAGAATCAGAAGCATTTAACGGCTAATTTTAAAGGAATTCATTTCGGTGAATAGCGTATTCAAACCAGTTGTAAATATGTGATTAAAACTTTCATTTGAGTTAAAATTGTCATATTGAAATGGTGCACACTCCATAGCTTATGATTATAACTAGTACACGAGGTCAAGAAACATTGAAACACGAGAGGTAGAAGATGACAAGTTTGATTGACGTTCCTGGCCTAAGCATGGATTAAGTATAGGGCAGCCTATACTTAATGTGTGCTTCTCGATATCCAAGTGGCAATGTCTTCTGATGATATAGCATACAGGTACGCACTTAAGCATAGGAGGTACTGATCTTAAAGATGAGACAACGTTGAGTTTTTTAATATTTTAATTCTTTCTTTCTTTTTTCTGTCTTGAATATTTTTTTCATGTTTCGACGGTCTTCGTCAATGTCTTCGACATTTGTAGACGATTTTATTTACGCTGGTGTATATATAGAACCTGGTCATGTTTTGTACTTTACACTGACGAAGACAGTCGATGCAGTCGGAGCACGTTTGTGAGTACAAAACATAAAACTTAAGAATGTCACCTCACCTTAAAGATCTTTTGCAGTAGTTATAGTGCGAAATAGGAAGATCAATGAAAACTCTATAAAGCAGCCACCCCCTGCATGGACCCCCTGGCCGCTAAATGGAGGCTTACGGAAGTCATTAACAGCTACAAACTAGTTGAACCCGTTTACGTAAAAGGCTAAGAACCTTGACCAAAATATTGAACTACATCATTATCTTGCATTATTATCTTTCAGTTCAGACGATCAGCTTGAAGATATACAGCATGACATAGAAACAGCCATCCCCAAGATTGAGGAATGGAAATCTCACATTGTCCGCACTGCGCATCAGGATGCTGCCAAAAGCGATATCATTGATGAACTCAGCAACCAACAAGTGTTGATCGTAATGGACTGGGCCATGAAGTTCTTGCCAGCCAGTTTCCGCGAAACACAGCGGGACTGGTTTGGCAAGAAAGGCAAATCTTGGCACGTCAGCGTTGTGATCATGAAGAATGAAGTTGGACAGAATGAGGTGATTAATGATGCAGTTGTATAGTGGATATATAATGAACATAACACACTAGAATATATATTTACTGCACTATTCCATCCAATCTTTGTGATCATTTTCCTTTAATTTGTTTGTCATGCCTTTTAACGACGGTTTCTTATATTTTTAGACTAGAAGCTACGTGCATGCTGTGGACAACTGTACCCAGAATTGGTTTGCCGTTCTATCAGTCATTGAGCACACACTCCGAGAAGTGAAGGCCTTGCTACCCAGTGTTACAGAAGCACATTTCAGATCAGATAATGCCGGATGCTACCATTGTGCATACCTGCTCTTGTCCTTGCCCTGCCTCGGTACTCACGTTGGCATTAACATCAGGCGCTACAACTACAGCAAACCTCAGGCCATGAAGGGTATATGTGACCGTCGAATCGCTGCACTCAAGAGCCACATGCAGCGATTTATTAATGAAGGCAACGACATCCATGATGCCAGTGACATGAAGCGAGCCATCGAGTCACATGGAGGTGTTAAGGGGTGTTATGTTGCCGTGGTGAAGATTAACACAGCAAGCCAGACCATGGCAAAGCATTCACTGAAAGGCATTCAGGCTTTAAACAACTTTTTCTTCCAATCCAATGGATCACTACGTGTGTGGAAGGCTTACAAAGTGGGTCCGGGGAAACTACACAAAGAGTCAGCTACGTGGCTATGGTAACCCACAGGGCCCAACCAATGTCCTCAACGTCCTTCAGCATCCCTACCGTGGAGGCTGGTGTCTTTCCTGCCCCAAGAGTTTTACCACACCGGCCCCAGCTTCAGAACCTGGCATTTCTACAGCTCCTTCGCCGAATACAGATCAATCAAAGGCCTCAGCGTTCTGTTGCCCAGAGGAAGGCTGTATTAGCGTTATCAGTCCTTCAATGCTTTACAGAGGCATCTTGATGTTGGTAAACACATAAGGGAGCCCGAGCGAGAATCAGCCTTCGACAATATCTGGCGTAAATGGGCCGAGACATGCCGGCAAGTATCCGGAGGCTACGTCCAAGCTGGAGCCTCCTCGTCCTCGTCCTCATCCACTGCTGAGACCCATTCATTCACGGGTGAACACGCGCCCACTGAGTGTGGATGGGCCCTGAGGAGATCAAAGCACGCCATAAGATTCCCCGAGGCTGTACGAAGTCACCTGCAGGAAATTTTTATACAAGGCAAAGAAACGGGCCATAAAGCAAATGCTGCCAATGTTGCCACCAAAATGAGATCTGCTCGTGGCCCTGACGGAAAAAAGCTTATCCTCAAGAGCAAATGGCTAACCCCCCAACAGGTAGCAAGGTATTTCAGCAGGCTATCTTCCCTATACGGCAGTGGGAGAATCAGCCTTGGGGCATCCACAACAGAAGAGGAAGAGCAGGAAGAGGACTTTGTTACCAAAGCAGAGGAGATCACCAGGCGTCGTGAAATTAGAAGACAAATAGAGCTTTAAGTTGGGCCTTGTTTACATATAGCAGGTAGCGTAGTTGTACACCATTTGCGAGATCATTCTGTAATTTTATAATTAGCTTTGTGAACAAAGTATTATTCCATCGCGAAAGAAAAGTATTGATATGAAAAAATAAAAAATTCGATTAAGAAGAAAATACAATACATTGATTTGAAACGTGTTTCTTTTGACATACTGATTTTGGGTTACCTGTGACACGCCTTGTCGAGTAAATCGCTGACCACCGCTGGGTATGTGATTTCATAAATTTCCTGTGAATCTCGAAGCATTGAAAAGTTAAATGAACCAAAATCAAGATATTCGACTTGCTTGGGAATTCTAGAACTGCACGTGAACATCAAAGAGAAACTAAAGTACGTATGTCTACGTCTGATTTTTTTGACAAACTCGAAAAATATGTTACAAGTTAAGGCCCAATGTCAACAGTTAATAATGTGGATCAAATTTCTTTTCGTCGAAGGCACCGGGTGATCAGCTACTTGGCTATGATAAGCTTGTGAGCATATTTATTGTCAGCTACAATCTACTGGATCGAACCACTCTAGTTTCTTTTAGTTGTAAGTAAAAAATGACTTTTCAGTTCTGCATACATGTTAGAGATGGCTTCTTTTCTGTGGAATTTCAGGGTTCCTCCCCCCTCCCCCCTATTATTACGTCTGTACATGATGTCTCCTTGACCTCTGCCATAATTCGTTCCAGCTCAAAGAGCCCTGCAGCTACATGCCGACAAGCTCCATCATAGCCTCCAAGACATTCATCGTGTGCTGTGATGATTTCTCCATTTTCGAAAATAATCACCCACGGCTCATACCAGTCTTTTCCATTCCATGTTTTCAATCGTTGTGTAGGCCTGACGTTCCATTTGATATAACTGAACATGCTTTGAATGTTTACTTGAAGATCTTCGACGTGGCCATCATTCATTAATCGATACCCTGTGAGGGCTTTGAATGCTTTCAGTCCCTGAAGATCATAGCCTGGTTTGTTGATCAAGTAGTTATAGATATCTGGGTACATGATGTCAGGACCTTTGCCAAGATCTCGAGTCCAACCTCGTTGAAGAGATGTAATCAAAGGCAACTGCTTATTTTCATAACGATGCTTCTTTAAAATTAAGTCTTCGCTCCTCTCATGGTCTTTCAATGGCAACAACTTTAACTGGAATGAGTGGTAAACTAATTTCACTAGATCATGTTTTGAATACAATTTCCCTTGTTTGTACGTGGGAATATTTAGAAATGTGAGGCCTAGTTCAAACGGCGCATCTCACATGTGTCGAATTCAATGCAAATTAGTCAAATCTTTTGTTTCTACTCATTATCATCTCATTTGCATTGAATTCAGCACATGTGAGATGCGACGTTTGAACTAGGCCTGAGATATGCTTTCAGATCTTGAACTTTGAATTGTTGTAAAAAGTCAATAGTTACATCAGATAAACGTTTTTCCTCAAGATCTCTCAAAATTATCGGTAACTTTCCGTCGGCACCACAAAAACTTGCAGCCATTTTGTTTATCATTCTAGCTTCTTTCTTTCAGAATTATTGCAGCCATATACGCAACATGAACTCCAGGTCATCTTGTATTAATCCAGATAGAAAAAAAAACGAAAAAAACTTCAAAGAAAACTAAAATTATGTAATACGAGACTGTTTGTTTACATTGTGATTTAAAAGTCCCACCAATGACTTTGCCCAAAAATGCCTCGTTTTCATGTCCGCCCACGATTTTTTTGAGAGCGGTCTGTACATCTCGGAAATGGTCTATTGAGCATCTGGTGGAAGTTTCCCAGAAGAATTCTGCTGAGCGTCATATCTTTCGGCTGCAATAGCGGCAATATCCATAGCTTTTCTGATGTCATCTGGCTGAACTTTTTCCTTACATTTCACGACTTCATCTTCTAAGGAGCCGAGCTCAATAGCAATTCCTGAATCATATGTCACTTCCTCGCTTTTTTCTTTAGACTTTCCCTTTGTACGACGAGCGAGCAAAAGCACATTAAATAATATCTTTCTAGCACCCTAGGCCTGAATTTCGCCAAATAATTCTCCAGAGAGTGGTGGGGGAACGGATGGTTTGGGTTACCTTCGTTTATTTGTGCTACTCCAGCAGCAACTCTGATGTCGAAACTAGCACTGCCACCATAGTGACGTATCTTAGGGCACTTTGTCCCAATTACACTGTTGATGTTCTCATTTGTGAGGAAGAAAGTGGTGAAATTTTTTGCAACATTTCTTGGGTAGTGTATTTTTGAATTATTTCATTTAGGCACTTTCGAAGACCTCCCACGAGGTCATGACCATCAGGTAGACCACTGTGCTGGTAATTGCGGGGATCTTTGAGATACCCACACCAGTTGTTGTTGCTCTCTGAAAGCATGAGGCACAATAGATTCTAACACACGTTTCAAACCCAATTCGTCGCTCTTGTTTTGATAGAGGGCATGCATGAAGCACTTCTCGAGATAATATATCAACGAATCTGTAATGGGAGTGCAACTATGAATGGTTTTTAACTGTGGTTTGGCTTTGAAAAGGTCATTTCCAAACGATATCTTTATGTGTGTGAAGTCTGCATGCTTTTCTACTCCATAATCTGAAAAGAAATGAACAACATAATGCCGTTTCAAAGATTGCACATCTATATTATATTTTTATTATATCACTGCACGTACCTGCCGCTTGCTTCACCCGAGAAATTGTGGAGCTGTCTTCATCTCCTATTAGAGTGATGTACCTGACTCCCTTGGTTTTAGCCCTTTCATAGATATCGACGGCTGCTGCAGCCTCCATTGCTTTAGCCTGTTGAATCTTGAAGATCTGAAGGTCACGCTTTCTTGTAAACTCACAGAGTTTACGCCGTATTCCGAGATTTACTCGTGTGGTGATCATACATTCACAGTTTCCTGGCCTCTCCTGGCGTTCAAGTTTTTCCTTTAATCTTTAATCCTTAATCAATTACTCTTAAAAACAGTTTGCACTATACTAAGAGATAAAATTAATAAATGAAAATATATATATAATATAGCTATAAATATAAAATATAGATATAAATAAATACATTTTAACTAATCCCAAGCCAGATAGGCAAGGAGAAACGGTCAGGCAAATGAAAACAATCGTAGCAAAAGGAATAGATAATAACTTAGAATGCAGAACAGATACTGAATGATTAACCAATAATCCCAGGCCGGATGGCAGGGATTAATTGCTTGAACAAGAGCCTTCAAAGCTTTTTCAGACAGATGCTTACGAAACATCTTTCCTAGTTGTGTGTTCTGGAGGTTATCTCCAATGGAGTATTCCGACTCGTATTCCTTCAATAGCTCACTTAGAGCTTCGTCGTCTTCAAGATCTGCACTCTCATGTGCTATTTGCTCATTTTCCATAGACTGATGGTCTGTTTGTAGCAGGTCTTTGATCATATTTTCACAGTCATCGTCTTTGCAGGAATTCCCCATTTCTCGTTGCTTTTTGGCGCGCTTTTGGTTATCATGATCTTCAAGACTTCTTTTGCCTCAGTCGTTCTTCTTGCTCTTCACGGAAGAGCTTAAGGCTTCTGTCATAATTGTTGTTAAGTTTCTTATGGCCGAGGTATTAAGCGATTTTACCTCCTTTGCCGATTTTACCTCCTTTGCCGATCTGTCCTCATGCTCGACTTCAACTAACTTCTCTGAACTTTCGTCGATGTGTTCTTCTTCCAACAGCTCGTTCTCATCTCCAGAGCATTCCAGGCTGTGTTTGCCATCCGCCATGTATAATTTAAGGGTGTACTGACATATAAAAATGGCCCGTTGCTAGGGAAATTTGACATTTGCTCTAAAATGCCTCCAAATTGTCATGTCGCTTTTTTTGCAGTAGATACTATGTCATCGTGTTGAAAACGGATATACTTCATGCTTCACTCAAATTATGAGATAACGGTATATTGGTATTCACCAGAACATGTAGTAATTCTGACACGAAGTTCTATGCTTGTTAACAATAGAAATGTGTTAACAATAGAAAAGTTGGAATGTTTTCGGAAAATACGCGGGAACAAACAAGTAAAGCCGAAATGACGTACGAATCGACCGAAAATCATGGACAAGTGACAAGCACGAAGTGAGAACAAAGTGAGCACGAAGTTCCAAGTGACTGTGCACAAGTTTGACAGGATCAGGAATAATTCAAGTCAAAAATCTTGGTAAGTGATGTTTTTAACAATGTTTTTTGCGCATTGATAAGGCTCAGCTTTAATAGAATGTGTCAGGTTTATTCTCATGGAGAATGTTTATAACATTATTCAATTTTGAGGTCGTTTTTGAGTGTAAGTAACTACAATATTGAAGTGTTCGTCTCGATGTTAAATCTGCACTTAAATCAATCAAACTCAATGATTACTGTGTTAAAATAAAACTACTACCTGTTACTTCTTCTTCTTAGTATTCATGATTGTCTTTCATCCGTTGAAACCTCGCTTTTGAGAGTATCTCAAGCCACTTCAGACCAGAGCTTTTCACATCCATGCAACTGGTGGCTTAAAATGCTTTGGAGAGTCTATAAAATATCTTTGGTACTATTCCAGGCACCAGTGCTATCTACCAAGTGATTTTTTTACAAAAAATCAATTACTTTTGAGGTAAAACTTTTGTATAAAAACAACCGAACTTCAAACAAAAAAGATGAATGAAGAAGAAGTAATTGTCTAATAATCTAATAATCATATGGGAAATAGTAAAGAAAATTTATGAAAATTACTTCATTCAACTTTTTTGTTTGAAGTTCGGTTATTCTTATACTTTGCATAGTGAAAGAGCTTCGAAGTCCTCAAAATTGTATGTTTTTAGATTTTTGATTCTTTGAAGATAAGTATTAGAAACATTAATAAGAATATATAGCAAAATCTTCTAACGTCATAATGACGTCACCGATAATTTAAAATATCCCTAATAAAGCTCGATGACCAAAAGTTTTAACTTAGTTACGTAGAAACACTTCATTTGCGGCTTTCATGATCACGTGACAATGACGCCATTCCAAAATGGTGGACGATTTGTGGGGAAAAACAAAAACTTACAATTTTACAAAGGTACTAGCTTGTTTTTCTGACTTTCAAGATTAATAAATGCCAAAGCACTGGAACTAACATTGGCGGCCTAAAGTATTACAGGGTTCCGAAAAGCCTCGTCAAATACTATGCTTCATTCTTCAAAACCGATTGTGACAATTGGGAAAATGCATTCATTTGCTCATTACATTGGAGCGGAAAAAGAAAGGGCTTCAAGCATCTGCCAGATGTAAGAGTTCCTAAAATTCATCATAGACAACCTGGAAAGAAGCGTATTTTACCATACGAGCGAAGTGCTCACAGAGCAAAAGCTGTCAGATCTCTTGAGAAACGAGTTAACAAGCTTAAAGATGAGAGACAAAATGCCTGTGAAGCAGCTCAACACAGTGAAGACACAATAAATGATCTTAAAAAGGAGCTTAGTGCTTTGAAGAACTGTGCTAGTATCTTGGAAGAGGAAAACTTTCAGAGAGAAAATCATTCTCTGAATTGTGAAATTGCTAAATTAAGAGAAGAGAAAAATATACTAGAGAGTGCGGTTGACACGCTGAAAAAAGAAATCAAAAGCAAGTCATTCGACTGGAATAATTTTGAAGATGGCAAGTTCGAGTACCTATGTGGGATGAGGAAAGATGATTTTGCCACAGTGTTTGAATGTTTTCGGCCATTTCTCAATTTAATGAAGTATACAGGTTGTAAAACTAATGAATGTTGTCGAAAAAGAAGCAAAGAAAACGAGCTGTTTGCTTGCCTAATAATCTGTAGACATGCAATTCACTTAGGTATAATGAGTTGGATTCTTGAAATATCTGAGAGCACAATGAGTAGGATTTTCGAGGCATGGATGTCATTTGGTCATGCAGTCTTTGGTAAACTAGACTTGACTCACCCGAAGCATGTGGTGGAGGAATTAATACCAGCAGCTTACAGGAATCTAGATTACTCACACATAGTTTTGGTTATTGATGCTACTGAATTCAAAATAACCGGCTTGACGAATTTGCAACATAATGAATTATTTTTTTCTGACTACAAAAACACCCACACAGTCAAGGCCTTAGCTTGTCTAACCCCTCATGGGTCTGCTTGTATGGTACCTCGAGTTTATCCATGATCAATAACAGACACAGCTTTGACAGAAATGGTTGAAGCATTGGACATGATGCTATGTCATGATGGTGTTTTGACAGATAAAGGTATATAATTAATGTCAAATTACTTGCTGTTGATTTCTTCTTTTAGTGTGTTTACCACACTCTCTAGTGTATTTTTCTCTTCTCTTAATTTAGCAATATTTCACAATTCAGAGAATGATTTCCCCCTCATAATTAAGGTGAAATACACTTCTTTTGTCTTCGATGATTTGAAGTCTTTTCTTCCCTTGCTTCAATGTAGTGAGTAAATAAATCCTTTTTGCACAATATAATTGACACTATATCGGTTTTGATAAAACTCTGTTACATAACCCCAATGTTAAGAGAAGTTCAATGGCTCCCTGTTGATTCCTGGATTCAATTCAAGATTCTAGTCTTTACATTTAAGAGCTTCAAGGATTAGCTCCTTTACATCTAAGTGACCTGGTAAGCTCCTGCAACATTATCCACTAGTCTATACATATAAATGTAGACTGTCATTAGTGTCAAGTCTTCTTGCTTTTTATGCCATGGTTGGACAAATACTTCTTGGCAAATAAAAATGCTTGACAGGTTCTATTTTTAATGTCTGTAATAGATACACAGATATGAAAATATTTAATTAAAGTTGATGTTTTCATTTTGCATTTTTAGGATTTGCAATATCTGAACAAGCAGCAGAAAAGGGTACTATTCACAACAGACCTCCAATGAAATCCAAAGACCAGTTCGCAACTGGTGAATGCGATGTGATGCCAATTTTAAAATAGCATGTCTTCGAATTCATGTGGAGAGATGGTAGGCTAACGGTTTAACATGATTTTGAATTTGTCATAATTTTGATAGTTTATGGATTGATATCATTCATTTGAATTATTTCTGCAAATATATACTGATAATCCAAAATGGCTTTATGTAAAGTAAAAATGTATACTATTACTGTCATTTAAAATATTCCATTTTTCCAGGATTGGTTGTGTTCGAGATTATGCAATACTTAGTATGGCCTAGTTCCCGTATTGATCTGTTAAACAGTGTTTGGATTTTCCTTGCTAATCTTGTCAACATTGTCACTAGAGTTGGACCAGTAAGTTTTGAGAGTATAACTCAGTCATAATTTAATTACACTTTTTATTTGAAGCTCTGCATTCTTTTGTATAAAGAAGTAGTCTCACAGTATCTTCAGTGTTCCCTCACTGAAAATCATGGGTCAGAGGTACATAAATTATGACTGATACAACCACAGATTGAAGAAGTTTGCATCCTTTCAGGAAAATATTTCTTAGTTGAATAGAACCCAAAGAGCAATTTTCTTATGGCTGTGCAACAGTATGGTATGGATAATTCTGAATGTTGAATTATATAGATGACACACTGAAACTGTCATTGCTGAGTGTGGTCTGTTTCAAACTCATATGAAAACTGCTCAAGCAGATGTAGCAGCATTAAAATCACTCAAAGCATCTGTGAACATTGCTTAGTGTCATATCATACTGCAATTTGACTTTTGTTTTGTTTCTTTACTTTCTTCCAGAAGGAATAAATTCATATAATGCAGTATTAATACATCAAAGGTAAAGAAGCCTTGACTGACTGTGCACGGCAATGACTATGCATGTACAATATTGCAATTACTGTTCAGTAATGTTTCTATGCTCCATTTGAATACAGATATGTCAACAATTAGATTTGTATAGGAAATCATATGGTTAATTGTCTCGTGCAATTTGGAATAAATTCGAGCAAGTGGGTTTTCAAAGAGTTCAAATTTGAGCTTTTTGAAAACCCACAAGTTCAAATTTATTCCAGATTGCATGAGACAAACCATATGATTTCTTATTAATAATACAGATTCAAAAATTTTGAACAAACCTCACACTTTAATTAAGAAAACTGGAAATGATCTTTGAGCATGTTAATTTGATGGCAAAATACAAAGCAAATGAACAAGGATAAGCTTTTTTTGACAATTTTGCATAAAGAATAATCTATATTTAATTTTGAACCTAAAAGCTTTTTTAGAAAGCAAAAAACATGACCATGATCCACAAAAAATGTTTGGCTGTGCTTGTGTTTTCTATTACAATCACAGAAAAATATTTCAACTTTTTGCACTGGTGTTTCAACTTTTTGCACTGGTGTTTCAAATAAATTGCACTGCTCTTAACCAATCAGTGGTGAGAAATTTTTGAATCTGTATTATTATACAGTGAATAGAGATTTTACATTTGTAAGTTTTGACCAGCTCTCCAATCCAGATTCTCAGTGGTTGTAAGGACTTCAAATTTGGGATCTTCTGTACATTTTGCTCCCATAGTAATCCAAGTATTGGGCATGATGAATCCCATCGTTGAGAAGACTCTAAAGGCGTTGATAGTTTTATTGATATTAAACAAGCAAGTGCCACTGAAATAAATTCTGAATTACGATCAATTAGAAAATAATTTGCACTGTCACTCTCTGGGTGGTAAGACATGAGAACAGTTTTGCCTCTGCCTGTGCAGTGCATTTGCATTTGACATTGCACATATTGATATTTCTCTATTTGTTCAAGAGGAGATGTAGCATTAATGCTCCTTGTCTTGATTTCCAGCAAATAATCTGTATAACGATAAGGCAGGCCATCAGGACTAGCCCCAATGTCTCCATTGAAGAAAATCCCACATTCAAAGACATTCACTCCTGAAGAAATGATTATAATATTGAGTGAATGAAAGAACAAACAAATAAAAGACAAAGGAAAGAATGAATGAAAAAAAAAAAAGAAAAGAAGGAAGGAAATAAAAATTATTATTCATTTGATATTCATCTATTCAGTCATTTATTTATTTATTTATTTTGTTATTTTGTTATTTATTTATTTGCTTGTTTTTAAAGGCATTAATATTCTTATATATTTGAATAAGAATATATAGATGAAATAACAGTCAACTTACCAGATTCTTGAAAAAAAAATTTCTTGCCTTATCATCAAATTCAATCCCTCTTAGGAAGTTAACAAAATCTTTCTTTTTCTCTACTTCTTTCCCACAAAGGATCGACCATGTTTCTTCAAATTTGGCATTTCCACCAATTCCAAGAAGATCTGCAACTTTAGAAGCCGTAATCTTATTTGTCCTGAGGTGGTACCACTGGACTGATTTCTGTTTCACATGATAGTAAAGAATCCGAGTCTGCTCTATTGGTAAATTGATGACTGATGGTTCAGGAAGGACAACGGTTCTGGTAGTAGAAACGTCTTTGACTCCTGAAGAGGATAGTGGTTTGGAGTAGTCATGATCCCTAATAGTCCAGGAGCTAGACCCCGAAAATAATGGATTCCTTCAACCCATCCAACAGAAAAGGTCTGACACCAGATTTGTATAGGGGAAGAACTGCTCATTATGACTAGGTACTATGTAGTCCCAATTTGTGGTACCAGTAACGAGATAATTAGGGGGTTTTGCCCAAATATGGTATTTAGTATGAAAATGAGGCTAAACCAATATTTACCTTTTAAATTTGACGTCTTGCAACATATTGTCCCAGAAACTACCACAAAGTGACCAGTAGGTCTAGATCTAAAATTTGAATGCTAATAGGCAAGTATGATGTCACGTGACCATTTATTAGTTAAAATCAGTCATTTTTTCACAATCTAGCATGTTTTAATTCGAATAAAATTCACACTAATAGTTGTTTTGGCCGTTTTTACATTTTAAAGTATGAAACAAAGCATGCTCTCTGTCATCATGCTAACAGAGTTCATTTAGTAGTACGGAATGTATCAAAAATGGCAGATTAATGACGCACACCCATTTTTGCCATGGTTAACATGAAAACCAGGCTGATATTCAATCATGCCTAAATTGGTAAAATTTCACACAAACAATATTCAGGAAAGATGGAATGAGATGTAATTGTATTATGACACAGAGATTGAGCACTCACATATTTCCTGTTGCCATGGATTTTTATGAATCTTCGACACATTCGTATTGCTTTATACTAGACATATTCTAAAAGCCTTGTAATTTGGTAATTTGTTGATACACTATTTATGCACTACCTTCTACGAAAGAGTTTAATCAACATTACAGCACCTTTCATAATTATGTGAGCTTTAAACTGTCCATTCGAATTTGTTTTTTGCTACCTGCAAAATAAACCTAGCCTTAACAAATATATTAATGATCCCTAAATCCTACCAAATGACTAACTATGATCTTAAGACGATTCAGAACAGCTAAATAGGTAGCTAAAACGTTTGTTTTGCACTGACGCCAAATTTCTCGTGGTTGTGTAATTATGTAAGGTGCTGAAAGAATATTTGAATATTTGATAGGAAGCAGGGCGTTTTTCCACACAAAAGCTTGGGAGTTTACCCTCTTGTTGTGATGGAAAAGGCTTTCTGAAGTTGGAGGTAGTTTCTCATTCTTAAGACTTCGTTGGTAAAACAGAAAATATCTTGCTTCATCAGCAATGGGAAAGCGAGCATGCATGGGATAGACGAAGTATTCAGCAACTTTCTTTGTTAGCACTTGTACATCAGGATTCTCTCATAGATTGCTGAGATCTTTTTGCATGTCTTGTTTCTTCAAAAGCACTTTCCAGACCATCATTTTTCGTACACAGAAAACAGTCTCGTTTAGTCACACCCAGTTAGTGTATGAAACGATGGTGGACACTTGGAAAACATTTGACCAAGTGAAGACTGAATAACCTCTACTGGTCCACATCTTTGTTGCACCTGTTTTAAAGCATAACTCTCGACATATTGCAAATCTTGGAACTGCCACATTGATATATATCTGGTGATTGTATTATAGTCAGTGGGTGTGTTGTCACAGCATGTTTGGTGTAAAGCAAGACCATTGTATCAGCCTCCTCGTTGTCTGGACCTAGTGGTAGTTAAACATCTATGGAATCCTGAGTTAAAAATAACGCTAATGAACTCTGTTAGCATGATGACAGGGAGCATGCTTTGTTTCATACTTTAAAATGTAAAAACGGCCAAAATAACTATTAGTGTGAATTTTATTCGAATTAAAACATGCTAGATTGTGAAAAAATGACTGATTTTAACTAATAAATAGTCACGTGACAGTCACGTGACACATCATCCTTACATAGTACCTAGTCATAAAGAGCAGTTCTTCCCCTATTCAGACCTTTTCTGTTGGATAAGATAAGATAAGATAATTTATTTATCGTCAATAACATAGGGAGTGGTTGCCCAATCTCGAGGCTCATGATATACATGCTTGACAAAATAATATCAACTAAAAAATATAATAAATAATTAAGAAAATCCTAATATATATAGATATGTATAAATATTTGTAATATTGTTGTATTAATTAATCGAATAAAAATACATAAAAAATACATAAAATACTAGAGGCAACTATTGCACTGGCAGTCAACAAAATTTAGCTTATTAAGATGCCTTCTAAACGATGTTGTATTCTCAGCAGCTTTTGCTGCTAATGGTAATTGATTCCAAACATGAGAAATAATATAAGTATATGAATTGTGGAAATACTGAGTTTTATATGAATCTTGAATAACTTTATGCCTACCATTTCTAAGATTGTAAGGTATACGAGGTTTAAAAAGATTGGCAATATAGCTTGGACCTTTTTGTTTGAAACATTTAAAAAATTTAATTAACGATTGTTCTATTCGTCTATGTTCTAAGGTGCGCATGTCAGCCATTCTAAGCACTGACTCATAATTATTACTATTGGCTATGTTCATAACTGTGTGTAAGCCATAATAATTTGCATTTTCGAGTTTCTTATTAATAGTTTTACCTATACCAATAAGCAAAGAATTACAATATTCGAAATGCGGCAGTACAAAGCTCCTATACAAAACTAATAAAGTATTTGCTGGTAAAAGACGCTTTTAAATGATAACTTATTGTCCAGTTTTACTCCAAGGATTTTTAAATGTTCTTTAACATCGATAGGGGTGCCTCCAAATTCAAGGTCATAGTTGTCACTTCCCAAGGATCATTGCTTGTGTCTTGTCACTATTACAGTGAAGGAAATTTTTATTGAGCCAATTAGACAACTTCTCTATGTCTTGGTTTAGTGAGTACTGTAGGATTACAGGACTTATATCTGATGTGTATTGGGTGGTATTGTCAGCATAAAGACGAAGTGAGGAACTAGTGACAGCCTCATTCATATCATTAATAAAGATATTGAACAACAGAGGACTTAAAAGACTTCCCTGAGGGACACCACAGCGGAGAGGTAACCAGTTGGAACATATATCATTACATTTCACTCTCTGTTTACGATTCTGAAGGTATGATCTCATCAATTGCAGGGCAGGTTCTTGTAAACCATAAGCTTTTAATTTTGCTAAGAGTAGGTTATGACAGATGCAATCAAAAGCTTTAGACAAATCAATTGCAACAACTCCTACTTCCTTCTTTTGATCCAGATCCATCCTCCAGTCGTCCGTTAATTTTATCAACGCTGTAGCACAAGTGTCCTTTAAGGAAACCAGACATGTTGGTTGAGAATGTCCGTACAAAGGCGTTGTATAGTTGAGCAAACAACACTTTCTCAAACAATTTAGATATCACAGAAAGAACGCTGACTGGACGAAAATTGTTCTTATCAGTCATTACATCTTTTTTATGAATGGTTGTAATATTGCTCATTTTCCATTCGTTAGGCAGAGTACTAGTACGAATACAATAGTTAAACAGAGTCTTTAGAGGCGCTGCAATGGCTGGTGCTGATAATTTCAGAAGCTTGGGAGAGATCCCGTCAGGACCAGTTGCTTTTTTAGTGTTTAGATTTAGAAGATAGTCAGTAATGGTTTCCACGTCAATTTCCTTGAATACAAAATCCAGTTGATATGATTTATTCTCTATGATTGTAATACTATGATGACCTCTAAAGTCCTTCTCAGATAATCCTAAGGCTGATTCCTGAATTCTTGGACTGGCAAAGAAATCGTTTAGGAGAGTACTGGGATCAGATATAACTTTCCCATCATCTAAAAGATGTATATCAGCAGCGCTGTTGATACTGGATTTATTAGTAGGTAACAGTGGTTTCATTTTCTTCCAAAACTGACCGGCAGTTGTTGTTGTTGATGATGATAAGGCTGCATCTTCGCAAACATCTTTTATTGCTTTTCTCTTTAATGCGGGGACTCTGTTACGTTGAATTCTGTAATTAGACCAATTCAAATCTGTTTGCGATCGACGATATTTCTTGTAATGTCGCTTCCGTACCCGAATTTGCTTTTGAATATCTGGAGTAATCCAAGGCAACTGGTTCCGGAGTCGTATATTCCGTAGCGGTGTATGATTATCGAGGATTTGTTTGTACAAAGCAGACCAATGTGACCATATATCGTCGATGCCGTCATAGATATACGAGCTATCCCAAGGAGCGCATTTCAGATCGGAAAGAAAAACTTTCCTATCTAAATGTTTTAAAGATCTAAATTCGATTGTTCTTACTTTTGCTTTGGGTAGCTTTTGTTTTCTCACAACAAAAATAAGATCGTGGTCGCTTATCCCAACTTGTAAAATTCCACTGGTTGCAAATCTCTCGGGATGTGAAGTTAAAACAATGTCAAGCAAAGTTTTTGAATAATTAGTTGTCCTTGTAGCTTCATGAATAATATTCGTTAAGCAAAACTGTTCAGCAAAATTTACCAGATCTTTATTTGGGCCTTTTGGATTATCAGACGATTCAAGCATATTCATGTTAAAATCTCCAATAAACATTATTTCATTGCATTTGGAATACATTTTCTCTGCAGCTAAAGCACAGGCAGGTAAAAAGTCCGTAATTTTACACTTTCCAGGAGAACAATAACAAGCGCATATCAAGAACCCAGTGGGTGGGTTGAACCAACTCTTAATTTAAGGCCTTTTGAGAAAATAGCTCCTGGACTATAAGAGCTGTGTGCGTGATATATCGATCGGCAAGCAATGAATATAGACCACCTTTTTCACGTAATAATTAATTTGTCCAATGGTTAATAAAAAATGACATTCAACTTCATACGAATCAAGTTTTTTTGGATATGTCCTTTACCTTGTCATGAAGATTTCGTTTTTTAGAAGCACCTTTATTTTTCTTTGCTTTTGGAGGATTTTTTTGTTTCTTGGCAGCTCTGACTTCTATCTTGCTTACTGGCTCATATTTTTTAGGATTTCCCTTCTTTCCCCTTTTGTGCCATTGCTGTGGCTGCGCTGTGCACTGAATTTCCAGTTTCAAATTTCCAGTCTTTGTCACATATAGCTGATGTAAAATGCATATAACGTGGGAACAAAGACCGGAACGTCCAACAGTACATGAACAAGTTCCTCCAAATGCATTTCCATTCTGATTAAACTTCTCGTAAGCTGGCCTTTGTTGAGAGCCGTAAGACTGTCTTATCCATGCACGAACCCACGTACATCCATTGTAATTCGCTAGGACCCGCATTGTAACCATCTGCAAAACAATACAATTTTGAAAAGTTGTAAAAAATAGCGTTCATTAACGAAAATGTTTAAACTGGACAAATGTCACCTGGAAAATTTGTCAAAAATATAGAAGAAGGTATAATTAAGAAACTGAATTACTCGTCTTTGTCGTACAAAAGTGCAACAAAATCGTTTTTAAATCAAATGAATCTTTGAAGTATGATAAAAAGGTGATCATGCTATAACAAAATTTTGATTAAAAGTGATATTCAAGAGTTTTTGTACCTTTCGACTATTAAAAAATCTTTCGCCCTTTTCGAGCATCAACTTTCTTCCCGGCAACTTTGGCGAAGCATATTGAAGTAACTGTTCTGCAGTAAATGATGGGAATGGACCAACACTCCACCTCTCTTGAGCAGCAGGAACGTCATCTCTGTTCAACTCTCTGTTGAAAATTCTATCTTTTCTATTCCTTGCTTGATGATCCTTCACTAGTTGGCTGGTAAGTTTAGATTGCTTCCTAAACAGCTCTGCTCGTGAATGTATTTCTTCGACTGTTCCAGAAATTTTTTGTCCAAATCCTGATCCCTCTGTGATGGTTTAGATGGTTCGTTTTGTTCGATTTTCTTCTTTCCCCACAATTTGACATGATGTGTCCACCATCTTGGAATGGCGTCATTGTCACGTGATCGTGAAAGCCGCAAATAATAGTAATAGTTCGTTGCATCATCACTTGCCGTTTCCAATGGCTTCTAATGGCTTTTAATGGTTATTAGTGACATCACGTTTATGACATCATTGTGAAACAAAAATCCCTTATAACTCGACAACGAAATGTCGGATCGAGATACAAATTGCACCAAATTTTAGAGAATGGCATTCTCTTTCAAACTTTGTAGTTTTGAGAATCTCTTGAAGTAATCTGGATGTTCTCGAAAAGTGTAACAATTCCCTATGACATCAAAATCATGTTAATGGTAACTTTATCATGTTAATGGTAACTTAATCACCACTTCTAGTTAGCCATCACTGAAAATTGCATTGCAAACGATCAAATATTGTTGAAGATACAAAGGTTAGGGCAAAAATGGCACATTTAACATGCCGATTTTGAGACGGAGATAACATCACGGCCAAAGTGAAGAACAGGATGGGAGGACTGCAGATTGCTCTTACTAGCAAGAATAAGGAGTTTAGTCTTGTCTTCAGTTTGTTTAAAGTCATCCAATTGTCAATTTCAGTTAGGCAGTTCTCAATTAGTTTCAATGCTTGATCATGAGAAGAATCATCATCACAAGTAAAGGACATATACAGTTGGGTGTCATCAGCATAGAGGTGAAGGGACATGTTATGTTTTCGCAGGATGTCAGCTACAGGTGAGGTGTATAGTAGATACAAAATGGGACCAAGTACAGAACCTTGGGAACACCACAGTCAAGCGGGAGCGTTTCAGAGGAATGACCATCAATGGATACAAATTGGGATCGGTCAGAGAGGTAGGATTTAAACCAGGCAAGAGCATTTCCACATATACCAAATCTAGATTGAAAACGATGAAGAAGTATTTCATGGTCTACTGTGTCAAAAGCAGCGAATAAGTCAAGCAGCAGTAGAGCAACACGAGAGCAATTATCGAGGAATTGAAGGATATCATTCTTGACACGAAGAAGAGCAGTTTCAGTACTATGATAAGCTTTATAGGCGGATTGCACAGGCTCATGGAGACTAAAAATCTTTTTCGTTTGGAACATGATTTGATCCCTATAAGCAGCTGGAAAGTGAGAACACGTAGATGGGGAAATTGCTCCGGCATTTTTGAAGGATCATATCATTACCAAATATGGTCATAAAACTCTTGTTTTGCTCATTTGAATATTCTGGAGCATGGTAGAAGAAATAGCTTGTTGTTGCACGTTTCAAACCCTTATGAGTTTCTGATTTGCTCCAATTTGGGTAAAAACGTGTGCTTTGTACAAGTGAAGGCATACTTAAAAGGGCTTCCTACAATTGCTCTAGCTGCTCGACCGGTCAACTTGAAACGGCTATAGTTGTTACATGAAAGCACCCACAGTTATGAACTTTCGTCCACTTACTACATAAAGACTGAAGATTTAATGGTAGGTGTTTTGTTTACATCGGGGTTACCATAGCGACAAAACGATGACGTCACCATTTTAGATTCCAAGCAATTTTACGCGTTTTTTTACCTGAACTTCTAAAACGACATACAAGACGTTAATATTTAGGACTTTGGATAGCAGCATATGAATTTTGGAGAAATTCGTATCAACGGATTTTGAAATATTCGAGATGCAAGTTTTTAACCCTCAAAATCACAACTTTCTTGTCAATTTCGATTCAATAATTATATAACCAAAGAAGCATGACAACTATTCGACTGTCAATATGTTGTTCATTTATCAGACTACTGTTCACCAAAGGGAGAAAACAGTTCACCGAGAGATTTTTCTTTTGGAGCACTAAACGCTTTTATATAAATTTTGATAAAATCCAGCCCAATTTCATGTCTTAGTGGACGTATTCTGACGGAGATACAAAGCACTTTCTAACATGCAACTTCGTTGAGAAGTAGTCTGATATATGAACAACATTTGGACAACATTTGAGTTGTCCTGCTGCCTTGCTTTTAAAATTATTTAGTCAAAACTGACAAGAAATTCTTATTTTTGGGGTTAAACAATTGCGAATATTTCAAAATCCGTTGATACGAATTTCTCCAAAATTCATATGCTGCTAGCCAAAGTCCTAAATATTAACGTCTTGTATGTCGTTTTAGTTTAGGTCAAAAAACGCGTAAAATTGCTTGGATTCTAAAACGGTGACGTCATCGTTTCATCGCTATGGTAACCCCGATGTAAACAAAACACATACCATTAAAAACTTCAGATTTTATGCAGTAAGTGGACGAAGGTTCATAACTGTGGGTGCTTTCATGTAAGAACTATTGCCGTTTCAAGTTGACCGGTCGTGCACTAAAGAAATTGCTTCGATGAACTTTCGTCTAGCCCTTGTCTCATCAGGCAACCTCAGATTATTTGGATATGTTATGTTCTTATTTTTGTTTCCCGGTTATTACCCAACCAATCACATTTATACTAATGCCTTAGATAAAAATATCACTGCAGGAATTTTCACAATGGATATTTCTGATCATTTTCCAGTTTTTATGGTGCTACACGACATTCTTATGTATAGGAATTACAACAAAAGTAAGAAAAGAAACTTCAAGAAATTCAATAAAGAAAATTTTCTGAATGATTTAAGTAACTTAGAGTGAAATTTAACTGATGATGTTAATGATTCTTGTTCAAATTTTCTCAACAAATTTATTTCAGTAGTCGATAGGCATGTCTAGACATGCCTTTAAACTTGTTACGTAATAGACGTTTATTGGATTATCATATAATTATCTACAGTATGTAACTGTATCCTGTAGTTGTTATGCTTTGTTCCAATAAAGACGTCAGAGAGCACAGAACGTTACATGGTGGCAGCGGTTAATTCGTAACCACAAGTAGCACGAAGATATACCTCAATGGCAATGGGTGAACCGTCAGGATCTGGAGACGCGGAGGCAGCGCCAGAGCGACAGCAACCACCACCGATAATACAAGGAATCCAGGCGCCGACAGGGCTAAACTTGACAGGAAAGAGCAAAGCAGTAAACTGGAAAGTTTACAAACAGCAATGGCAAAACTACGCGATCGTAACGAAACTAAGCCAGCAGACAGAGGAGTATCGCATCGCCTTGTTCTTATACTCGATTGGAACAGAAGTCGTGAAGACTTTCAACATGAGTGAAGTTTCGACATGAGTGAAGATGACCGGAAGAAACTAGATGAAAACCTCAAGCAATTCGACGCTTACGTGATTAGCGAAACAAATGAGACATACAAGAGATACGTTTTCAACAGTCGTGATCAAAAGGACGGAGAAACTATTGATAAGTATGTAGCAGAACTCAGGACATTAGCGCAATCGTGTAATTTCTGTGTGTCTTCATGACTCGCTAATACGAGACAGGCTTGTGTTAGGAATAAGAGATGCCAACACACGAAAGCGGCTGTTGCGTCAATCGAAACTTACATTTCAGAAGTGTATCGAGATCGTCAGGAGCAACAAAGTTTCGACGAAACAGATAAAAGACATGGATCAAGGAACCAAAGCTGAAGAAATCCACAAGATAAAGGCCACGAAGAATAGTAAAGAGAAAAATACCATGAAAACAACGTCATCCCAACGGAAACCAAATAACACCCGACGGAAACCGGATACAAAGTCATGTAATGACTGTGGTCGAAAGCACAAAGCCGGTTATGACACCAGCGTGGGGCCAAACGTGCAACTCGTGTGGCAAGAAAAATCACTTTGCAAAGCAGTGTAGATGAGAAAAGACGCATTCAGTCAACGACGGAATGGATGAAGACTCAAGCGATCGTGAGTACAGCTACTCAGTGACTGTGAAACCAGAAACCATCAACAAAGTCGCGCCTACACGTGGTGAAAGTAAACAGATCTACGCTAACATGATGATCAGCACACAAGAGGTCAAGTTCCACGTTGATTGTGGTGCCACTGTGAACATATTGCCGAGAAAATATGCTCACAACACAGAGTTAAAACCAACGAAGAAAGTCCTGCAAATGTGGAACAAGACAGAGTTAAAACCTGAAGGCACGTGTCAAGTGACTGTTGTGAACCCGAAAACCGACCGGAAGTACGAAGTAGAGTTCATGGCTGTCAAGCAAAATTTGACTCCGTTGCTAGGCGCTAAGGTCATACAGGAAATGGGCCTGATTAAAGTACTCAACGAGAACTTTGAAACAATTTCCGCAGTGAAAGAGGAGAAACGGCAAAAGACTGCCGAGGGGATCATCCAAGATTACAAAGACGTGTTCGAGGGCGAGTTGGGGACGCTAGAGGGTGAACAGCATCTAACGGTAGACCCAAATGTATCACCCATGATAGCACCTTCACGACGAGTACCGTTTGCGATGAAACCGAAACTGAAAGTAGAACTAGAGAGACTGACTGAGCTTAGGAGTCCAAGCACCCGTTGATGAACCAACTAACTGGGTGAGCAACCTAGTCATCGCTACTTAAGAGTCAGGCGAACTGAGACTTTGCTTAGACCCAAAGCAGTTAAACAAAGCTCTTAAGAGAGAACGATACCCTCTACCGGTTATTGATGACGTGTTACCGGATCTCGCACGTGCCAAAGTGTTCACAAAGGTCGACGCACGAAACGGGTACTGGCACGTACAGCTAGACCACGAATGCAGCATTCTAACCACGTTTGATACGCCATTCGGATGGTACCGGTGGAGACGGCTACCATTTGGAATCAGCGTTGCTTCAGAGATCTTTCAAAAGCGACTAAACTAAGCACTCGACGGACTACTGACCGTACACGACGATATGGTTATCTATGGAGTCGGAGACACCGAAAAAGAAGCAACGGAGGATCACAACAGGAAGCTGGAACAGTTCCTACAACGCTGTAAGGAGAAAGGCGTCAAGCTGAACAAGAAGAAACTGAAGCTCCTGTGCAAGGAGATCCCCTACCTGGGTCACCTCGTTACGGCTGATGGTCTGAAGCCCGATCCTGAGAAGGTGGAGGCAGTGAAAAACATGCCAAAGCCAGACAACGTCAAGGTGGCAGGCGAGATTTTGCGGGTTTGTCAATTACCTTGCAAAGATCCTATCCCATCTGTCCCAGGTACTGGAACCGATCCAACAGCTGGTGCACATATACCGAGTGGAAGTGGTGTAACGAGCATGATGCCTTCGAAAAAGTTAAAGAGCTTGTGATCACTGGACCATTGCTAAAATACTACGATCAGAGCAAGAACTGACAGTGCAGTGTGACACCAGTAAAAGAGTGCTGGGGGACAGCTCTGATGCAGAAGGGGCAGCCCGTCGCCTTTGTCAGTTATGCACTCACAGATCCAGAAACGCGGTGTGCACAAATAGAGAAAGAGATGCTTGCCATGGTTTTCACGCATCAGAAGTCGACCAATACGTATATGGTCGACGTCTGTGACAGCTGAGAGTGATCACAAGCCTCTTACAGCGTTCCCGCTAAGGAGCGTACCAAAAGGCTCCAGGGAATGCTGCTGAAAGTACAGAATACGGACGCCCCACATAGTGTACAAGCCCTGCCAGGAATGTACCTGGCGCGATACACTGAGCCGAGCATTTCCTACCAACATTCCTGAACCAACCCAAGGCGAGTTTGAAAGGTTTGACATACAGTCAAGTACCTACCGATAACAGGACGAACGCCTGGAGGAGTTGAAGGCCAGCCCTACGCTGCTTAATGATGATAGTTTCCAAACAGCTAAAAGAAGTCATCCAAGTTG
The DNA here is from genome assembly GCA_029948255.1 of Telmatactis stephensoni. Lineage (NCBI taxonomy): Eukaryota > Metazoa > Cnidaria > Anthozoa > Actiniaria > Isophelliidae > Telmatactis > Telmatactis stephensoni. The sequence goes on along the minus strand of JALIZF010001441.1, from coordinate 78,139 downwards.
GTCGGCCTGAAGAGAAGAAGAATCTGCCAACCATGGTAGCACCATTACCACAGCTACCGAGATGAGTTGAGTGTGTACGATGGGTTGGTATTAAAGGGCGAACGTCTGCTCATACCAAAGTCCATGCGTCAAACAATGAAAGAACGGCTACACAGCTCACATATCGGAGTCAACGCATGCCTGAGGCGAGCGAGAGAATGTATGTTTTGGCCCGGTATGACGTCGGAGATTAAAGAACACATCTCCCAGTGTGAAGCATGCACTACCTACGGAGCTAAACAACAACGAGAAACGCTGATGAGCCACGAAATCACAGAACGCCCATGGGAGAATCTCTACACCATCGAAGGTAAAGAGTACCTAGTCGTCATGGACTATTTCTCAAACTTCTGGGAAATTGATCCTCTACCCGACACCAAGGCAGCAACTGTCATTAAGAAACTAAAGTGCCACTTCGCAAGACATGGCATTCCTGATACGGTTATCAGTGACAATGGCCCTCAGTTTGCTTGTGACAAGTTCAAAGCATTTGCAAAAGAATGGGGGTTTGACCACTGCCCTGGAAGTCCGGGACACCAGCAATCAAATGGAAGGGCCGAGGCAGCAGTAAAAGAAGCCAAACAACTCTTGAGGAAAGCGAAGCAGACTGTTGGAGACATCTATCTGGCTTTGTTGGCACTCCGGAACACACTGACAGAGTCTATGGATACCAGCCCTGCCCAATGACTGATGGGACGACGATGTAAGACACAGCTACCAACAACCTCGTGACCTACCACCCCTAGTAGAAGGAGATGTTGTGAGAATGAAGCCATTCCGGCTGGGTAAGAAGGACTGGGACAAGGCAACTGTTGTTCGAAGGTTTGACGAAAGATCGTATGAAGTGGTGACAGACGAAGGGACATACCGTAGAAACAGAGCAGATCTAAAACAACAGAAAAGCCCACAGCAAACGATGCCTACTTCTACGTCTACACCGAAGGAAACAACTGAACAGTAGTTACCTGGCAAGGCAGTAACCTGCAGTGAACCATCAGCAACACAACCAATTGCCATCCAACATCCAATCACAACAAAACCTAACACACCACCAACAGCTGTTGTTGCTTCAAGACCTAAAAGGTCCACCAGAGAGCCAGCCATTTGTTAAGCAGTGATCATTAATTTGCATTAAGCGTTTTCAGGACGAACATGCAAGCTAAAGAACATGGACATGACAATAATTGTTTTTGTAATGAACATTCTGTGGTCAACATTTTTAATTTTTTATATAGTGTTTGCATTTTTTAAACAAATTCAACTAACCCAAATAATTAGTACAATGTACAAGGATTTGTCTTGGATCATTCAACTTCAAAGGAAGGGGGATGTTACGTAATAGACGTTTATTGGATTATCATATAATTATCTACAGTATGTAACTGTATCCTGTAGTTGTTATGCTTTGTTCCAATAAAGACGTCAGAGAGCACAGAACGTTACAAAACTTTCACATAAACCTTGGATTACGCCTGGTATTCTTTTAAGCAATAGAAGATAGTTTTCTATGACTCTACCGGTAAAATAGAGCACGCGCAAGTGCTCTATTTTACTGGTAGAGTAATAGAAAACTATCTTCTATTGCTTTTATGATATAGCAAGAGGTATTTTAAGAACGATCAAATTGTGTTATTTTCTGATCAAAACTAAAATTCTAAAAACTTGCGCAAATGTAAGCCAATCACATTTGTCATACTATTGACCAATCAGTGTGACTCAGCGGCATTTTTGACAAAATAGTTTGACAACTTTCATCGAAAGAATTCAGCAAAAAATATGTTGAAAAGAGAGTTTTCTGTTTTTATAATGAAACAATGACTCGGAAATAGACAAAAGGGCCAAATATAACTTACAGTTCTTTAAGATTTGGAAATGTTTACTTGCTTTCGACGAATCAAGCAGCATTCGCTATGGTAAATTGAAAGCCGTGTTTTCGGTTGGAAAAAGCTGAAGTTTTAAAGAGACTTACAGGATAAGGATTTTGCTGGTAAACGAGAAGGTGTTGATTTGAATTATCTGTTGGCTGTTCACCGATAGCTTGTGTCAAAAAATCTCTACACTGGCGTAGTTGGTTCATACAAAGGATGATTACAACAGAGATTGAACAAGTTGTCTCGTGCCGACAGTCAGTTTTGGAAATCTTCCGCCTCTCTTTGTACGTAAGAAACAAAACTTTGTTCAATGAAAAATAACTCTTATTGATTGAAACTAATCCGGGAGAAAAAACAATTTACTATGTTTTGAATTCTAGTTCCTTAAATTTGATTTATATTGGCGTTTGCAAGTTCATGCTCATACAAGTCATTTTCTATGAATATTTAAGCTTACGTTTATTGTTATTTTCCGACCACGAGGCTTAGTTTGTAAATTTAAACGATAACTGGAATGATGGAAAGTATTTTCTAGTTTATTTCTAAGTTTTGGTCTTCTCCTAACTAAAGTGAAATTTGTAAATAGACGTTTTGGTAAAATCATTCGTCAGAAAACCATGTCTTTACCGGTGAAATAGAGCATAGATTTTGGTGGTCTCTCAGCCAATCAGAACGTGTGTTATAATTGAGCTATATTATAAAACTCTATAAAACACAAGAGATTTCTATATTATAACTACTTCGTCAAAGGTAATAGCGATCAAAAAAGATTGTACAAAAATATTCTAACAATTTAACTCATATAAAAGAACTAAACAAACGTATATATTATAGAGACAAAATAAGTGCGATCAAAGGCAATGCTAAAGAGACCTGGAGCGTTATAGGTAAAACAATCAAACTGAAAACAAAAAGATCAATTATTCCCAATAAAATAATCAAAGACAATCAAGAATTTAGCTCTGCTCAGGATATTGCTAATGCATTTAATAACTTTTTCAAAGATGTAGGTCCAAACTTAGCTAAATCTATCCCTCCATCCTCTAGGGATTTCATGGATTATCTCTCTCCATTGGAATCATATAACAGTCTATTTATTTCTCCTACGGACCCACAGGAAGTGGAAGGTCTCAGTGGTAAATTAAACCCAGCCAAAGGTATGGGCCCATATGGCTTGCCAATTTTCCTAATTCAACTATCAAAATCTATTATTTCGTTTTCTGGTCCCCTTAGTTCTATCTACAACCTTTCTTTTGGTTCTGGTGTTTTTCCGGACAGTCTTAAACTATCAAGAGTTTTTCCTCTTTTTAAAAGTGATTCGATTCATATTATGTCTAATTATCGCCCTATTTCTTTATCATCTCCTTTTTCTAAGATCCTTGAACAACTTATGTACAAAAGAATGCTGTCATATCTGGATTGCAATAACGTTTTATTTAACTACCAATTTGGCTTTAGGAAAAAATATTCCATAGTTCTGGCTATAGCTGAAACGATCGATAACCTTCTCTCTGCTATAGATAATGGGCTTTTCACTTGTGGTCTTTTTGTTTCGGCCCTCAGGCCGAAACGTTACTGTGTTTGGTTTGCTAACCCATAATTTTTGGCTCGTCTGTCAATTAGCTGTCATACTTTTATAACACATCCAATTATATGTCGCATTCTTTTCACGTCTATTAAAAAATTGTTGGTGAAAACCTACCAACAAATGTTATTTGACGTGCCTGTCACCGACATCCAATCGCATGAAAGGAAGCGCTAAAACGTTTTGCAAAGATTGTGTTATCTATTGTTTATTTGACCGTGGGAACACCCCTTTCTGATTGGTCGGGAATAGAACTTGTAACCATACACGCCCTTTTAATCACTTGTGTGAAATTAGCCAATCTGGCACGAGAGGAAATCATAGAAATCTCGATGAATGCGTTTACGCTCTATTTATAACAGTCATTGGAAATTTTATGGCAAAATTGTCATTAAAACACACGGATTTGCAGGATTTACAGCCCTAAACTAAAGGCCGTTTATCGAGGTTTGTTGCATTGCTGCATTGCAACATTGCTTAAAAACTTTCCGCTTAGTTGAGTCACAATGAATCCCGCTGATATTAATGAACAAATTTGATTTTCAGTTTACATTTTTCTTTGCAAGTTAGAACTCCAAGTCTCGTAAAGGAATCTAAAGGGTTTTGAGTGGGCCGAAACATCATTGCTTTGAAGCAATATAGGCTTGTTATAGATTTTTCTAAAGCTTTCGATACCGTTAATCATTCTATTCTACTTTCTAAGCTTTATCACTATGGCTTTCGTGGTATTTCAAATGAATGGTTTAGAAGTTATTTGTCAAATCGGAAACAGTTTGTTGATTTTAATGGATCTATCTCTAATTCAGTTATGTCACAACAATTTGTGGAGTACCTCAAGGATCTGTCCTTGGTCCTATTTTGTTTCTAATATATATTAACGACATCTGTAACTGTAGTTCTCTTTTAAAAATTCGTTTATTCGCAGACGATACAAATCTTTTTCTTGAGCACAAGAATCTTAATCACTTAAATGAATTAGCAAATACTGAGCTCCAGCATGTATCGGATTGGATAAGAGCTAACAAACTTTCTTTGAATATCAAGAAATCCAAATTTATGATAATTTCATCTTCAAAGAAGAATTCTATAGAGCATTCCTGCAATATTTAAATTAATGATGCACAACTTGAGCAGACGGATGTAATCAAATATCTAATCATTTACATCGATCAAAGCCTTACGTGGAAATACCAAATTAATAAATGTCGTTTGCAAAAATGTTTCCAAAAATATTGGTGTACTTTCTAAATTGAGACATTATGTTGATGTGGGCACACTAAGAATGGTCTACTTTTCGTTAATTTATCCGTATCTACATTATGGTGCTCTAACATGGGGAAACACTTACAAATCTAGATTAAACCAACGGAGTGTTCTTAATAATAAAGCCATTCGAATTATGACTTTTTCTGATTATCGAGCTCACGCTCCACCTCTGTATAAATTTTTAGGAATTTTACAATTTCAAGATATAGTTTATACTCAAATTGCAATTTTTATGTATGATTTTCATAACAATTTGCTTCCAGCTCCGTTCTCAAATTATTTTATAAAAATTTCTGATATTCATTTACATCAAACACGTTATTCCACTCTGAATTATCATCTCCCCTCGATTTCGACTAACTACGGTAAATCCTCCTTGAAGGTCTCTGGCACTTCCATCTGGAATGATATAGATACCCAACTAAAAAATCTCAACAGAACTACATTTATTAAAACGATTAAACAAACTTGCTTTCAAAAATACATATGATCATGTTTCATCATATATAATAATGCTTTGTCTTACATGCATGGGACTTTCCATATATATATATTTATTAATTATGTGATTAAATGAATCTATCTATTTATTTATCTATACACATATCTAAGTGAATTTTCCACAAGGATATTGTCGAGCCTTGGCAAATTGCATAGCACCCTTGTCAAAAATCCACTTAGAAAATCCACAGCTATCAGGCCCACTCAAGCATGAGGTCCAAGGGGGGAGCCCTGTGGGCCCCCTGGATGTACCACAATCCTTTGCGTGTACATAGCTTTTGTTCACTGATGTCAAGTGTGGCCCCCTGGCCTGAAAACCACCCAACATTTGGACATCAAAGGCTGTTGAAAAGGATTCTGGTAGCAGTGGAATGGCTTCCTCACCTTGTAGCTGGCACCAGTAGATGTGCACCTCATCAAGAAACTATTGCCGCTGCTCTCTTGGTCAGCTGTCAGGTTTCCCTTCCATGTACGGAAGGTACAATTTCAGGTCACGCCTCATGCCACTCTTACGTTTGTTAATCGTTCTTTCTATTTTCTCTCGTGCGTCTATAACGCCATGGGCGCGCGGCTTTCTGTTGTCTAACTGATAATTATTATATACCCTTCTCGATACGCGCGCTTCTTCTTTCTTTCTGTCTTTAAATTAGGTGTACATAACTATTATTTGGAAAAATATGGTGGCTCACAGTACAAGTGCAAAACAAAACAAACACACATGTGCACGAAATATTTCTATTTATTTTTATTTCTAAATAAAACAAAACGCACAACATCAGTTTTGACTGTGGTCCGTCAACATTTCTATATTTTTCCGCAAGTTTTTACATCCCATCTGATCTTTTGTTCAATTAGTGCTGGTGATGATGATGATGAAGAAGAAGAAGACGAGGATGACCTTGATGACTTTGTAGTTGACGACAAGGCGGTAGAGGAAGACAGTCCTTCCTTCTACCATGCATTAAATCAGACTGCAGAGTTGGCGCCGCCGTATTTTCCATCAGCATTCGCCACGTCCCCAGACGAGCCGCGGTCATTCAATTTCAATCTGGCAGTACTGGACAGCCTCGAATTACCATCGCCGATTTCAGGGCCAGGGGAGTTGCCAACGACATCAGGCAAAATAACTTTCCATGAGAAGAAGGAGGCTGTCCAGTACTGCCGCGAGAAACTTCGTCCGTGGCGTGAGGCCGCCTTGGAGAAGATCTCCACCCCACGATACAGCACGCAACAACTGAGTGTTGAGAGGAAAGAGGAGCTGTTCATGGGCGAGGGTCGCTCGCTATGTGTAGCAGTATTCCCGAACTAGATCAAAATCTGGGCAGAGTCAGGGAAGATAGGTAAGTTCAGATATATTTGCCACCCCCTTTCAACAACGTTGAAGCGTATTGAATCAATGTTGAACGAAGTTTAAAAGAGTTTAAACTCTGCTTCAACATTGCTTCGCGGACATTTCTTTTGTTCTCTGAATGTTGAATCAAAGTTGAAGCCGTTTGCCACTCTCTTTCAACATTGTTGGGTATGCGCTTGCGCTCTAATCCATCTTGTAGTGTTTCAACACTGTTGAAAGGGGGGTGGCAAACGACTTCACCATTGCAATTCAACAGAATCGAACGGATGTTGAAACAAATGTTGAAACCGTTTGCCACCGCAGTGTTCAACATCGTTCAACACTGTTCGACAGCGTTCAACAAAATCGAACTGTTGAAACAAATGTTGAAGTCGTTTGCGCGGGCCTTTTTACGTTCTTGGTGCTTGAGTTCGCTAGTTCAGTTCCTGACCTTGAATGCGTGGTAAAACATCGAAAAAGCAACAGCAAAATAACTGCATGATCTCGTGTTGCAGGTTCGGAAACGTCATGATCTGGGGGAGCCCAGCATGGTCAGCGGCCAGCCCAGAGGTAACCCACAGTTTTCCGAGGAGGCTCATCGCCGAGGAACACGCTGGGCTACTGGAGGGAAACATCATCATTGCAGCGAAGGCCACCAACATGGCGCTACGAAGGCTGGCCATCGAGGACGTCGTGTGCCTGATAAGCAAAACTGCTATAACCGGTGCTGGTCTCACTCTTGCCAGGGTGATCAACCTCCATTACGGAGCACTACGCTACCACAATTGCAGCTACCGCCCAAACTACCTGCTGTCAGCAATGTCAGAGCTGGGGGTGACGTTTGATACTTTCGATGCCATCGAGTCAAACGTCCTCTCAGCTCTGACATGCCGTACTCCCCCTAACAACGAGGAGATGGACTTCAGCTTCGACGGTGAGGATGCCAACACCCAACTCTGTAACTTGCCACAACAGGTGCAAGACCACTTCTCACGCGCCAGTGCAGAGATCAGCGAGGAAGAGATTCTCTGCCCAGAGGTTTGGCTGTTTTCAAAACAAACAAACAAACAAACTAAATGAACCCATCAGAAAGAAAGGCAGACTCCGTTTCTTATATGTGTGTGTGTCTTTCTTACCTTAGGGACCTCTTACTACTTTGCTGTGCAGCGCGGTCGGGCAGCAACCAAACAGCGAGCCTGCAGATGAGCAACCGCCTGCGAAGAAAAGACAGAAAAAGGGATCATCGTCTTCGTCTTCGGGTAAGCGCTACTACACACTGATGTGCATACCGGCATGCCTGCCTCGAGGTAGTGGCTCTAGATCTGTAATTTCTGTTACAGCAATGCACTCTATATGAACGTGTGACTTTGTAGAATAGTACTGTGGTCCCACCGATTTGTTTCCGTTCTTCGTTAGCGTATGCGAACACGTCAGCTAACTGTCGAATTAACTGCTATGCCATTCACTTTTTATTTATTTATTTTTTATTTAATAGCTTCAACAAGGCAATGAAAAGACTTTGAGTCCATACAAGCAAAGTCCCATACAATTTACAATGTACACGTAAACAATACAACTACTAATACCTTAGTTTGTTGCACTCTTTTTGCAGCGCCGCTCAGACAGAGACAAGAACAACGCCCTCAGACTGAGCAGCAACAGCAAGAGGAGGGGGAACAGCAGCAGCAGCAGCAGCAACAGTCAACGTGCGTCCAGCCAACAAAATGTCCGCAAGCGTTTCAGTTGGTCGCCCTGCCAAGTGGAGAGTCGCTGGCTAACCTCCTCACTTTTCTGAAGACCAGTCATCTTCACAACACATCAGAGGAGGTAAAGAAATGTAAAAACATTTTGTTCCCTTAATGCAGACATTATACCATATTTAAGCATAACGATTGTAACATTTTCATCAGACCTGAAGATGTCCGAAAGCTCGGCGTTTTCATTAAAAAGTTTACATGGTGGTGACAACTCTTTTCATTCATGTTTTTGAATGTTTAAACCTTGAGTTAGAGGATGTTTTTCGTATCATAAAACTGCAAGAAAATAATCACATGACATTTGCAGGTGACCAATGTACGCCTTGACATTGCCCGCACCACCAGCCGTGAGCTCTGGGGGCTCCTTAGCCCACAGTGTAAGTGCCGCGAAGGGAGCTGCCGAAACGGACCACCACCACCACCACCACAAAGAACGGACGGCCAATGTGCCAAGAACTGCACAGCTTGCTGCATTTTCGAAGAGGTGGCACGGCTAGATCTGCCAAAGGTCTCCGTCTCGGTGGGAGCCAACAAAAACTCGAGGTTGGCAGTCTTGCTCGCAATCTCACCTTTGGTCTGCCGTCTCTTCGACACGGCACTGGAGGGCATCGTGGAGACAGCCCAACAAAATGCCACCAAGAAGACCCTGCGCGATGTGCTCTCCTCGCTCCTGGCTGCCAGGAGTACGTGGTGTCCCAGTTAAGATCTGTGGGAAAACTATCGACCATCACACCAAACATCCTGGATGTGCAGGGGACAGGGAACAGGGGATACCTTGTCTGCAGACTGAACCGGAGAACATATTCTATAACCATCTAATAAGGAGCGCTTTCTTCACAGGTCTGATTGTCCATCTTGGCTGCGCTTGAGGCTACTGGTACGACCGTCCCCTTTTCCATCTGGGCAGAACTGGACCGCAGATGGGTCTCCTTCGCTGGCTGTACTCGTCTCGTGGTCTGGCTACAGGTCATGTCTATTATAGTCTCGCGTTTCGTCTGGTCGTAGTCGGTGTGTACTGTATATAATATGTATATATCTGTAAATAGATAGATAGACAAACTTATATTGGAGTGATTGCCAAAAACCCGTTATTTATATAGACATTGGTAGACCTTATTTCTTTTGTGTCTATTAACCTACAACACACTAGCTGTTAGGTTTTGTTTCACGTTTGTTTCGCAATCACTCTATGGGTTAGGGCCAACTGACTATCGAAGGAAGGCAATGCAAAACCATTCGCGCGCGTCTTCTGGGTGTAGCTAGTCTTATCGCACTGACGCAAGAAAAAGCAAGCTTAGTTAGCCAAGTGTGTCTCTTGCTTTGTCAGTGCCCAGCATCCCGATGGATGGTTTTACATTGCTTTCGTGCAATAAACAAATTAACTTGTAATAATCGACCAGTCTGCACGTTTGTACAGACATTGGCGTTCCAATGTTTTGAGCAGTGCAATGAAACTGCCTATTGTTGGGAAACTGGTGCTATCAAATATGACGCAAGAAAAAGCAAGCTTAGTTAGCCAAGTGTGTCTCTTGCTTTGTCAGTGCCCAGCATCCCGATGGATGGTTTTACATTGCTTTCGTGCAATAAACAAATTAACTTGTAATAATCGACCAGTCTGCACGTTTGTACAGACATTGGCGTTCCAATGCTTTGAGCAGTGCAATGAAACTGCCTGTTGTTGGGAAACTGGTGCTATCAAATATGCTTTTCATAGCAATTTTACACTTCCCCATTTTTGATGCTAGAATTTAGGATCAGAAGTGGTTTTTGGCATGTTTACAAGCAGCATCAGATCAGCTGTACCAACAATAGGCAGTTTCATTGCACACTAGCTATTAGTTTTTGTTCATTTGAGAAAGCGTATAGAGAACCATGGGAGGACTATGAAAGCCCCTGATGGATGGAAATAATTAACAAGCCAGTCTAAATCGTAGTAGGGAGGCGCATATCTACTAAGCTCGTGGTACTTTTGGTACAATAAAAAAGTGTACAACAAGTTTTGCTGCACAACTAACATTGCTTGTCTTGTGTAAGCAGGGCCGTAGCGAGGTCTAAATTATTGGAGGGGCTCTCGGGATTTCAAGTCACATGACAAAAGTAAATTTGCACCACGTGATGCTTTATGTGTGGGCGTATCCGTAGGGTCCTAGCGTGCACGTGACTCCCCTTGTTCGTGAGCCTGGGGGGTGTGGAGGATTTTTGTTGCGACTCAGTGAAATTCATCTGATCCCCTGTAATTCACTACAGCATTTTGATGATCCCCTTAATGAGGATTGTACTTTTGACGACCCCCCCCCCCCCCCCCTTCCACCAGAAAAGTAGTTGTTAATGATAACAATGTTAATACGCAGGCTTCGTTTGGATGGTAGTCAAACTTGCATGTTTTTTGATGTTCAAATCGTTCTCGTAACCTGATCTTTTTGAAGGTGATGTGGGAGAATACAATATTTAGCTATAGCGAGCGCGAAGCGCGAGCCGCTCGGCACGAATTTCGGTACTGAAACGAGTTCTCAACCACCGTTTCTAAGTTGTTTTGGGATGTTTCTCTTGGGCCAGTGTTATATATAGATACATTGAGCACAAAGTGCGAGCCATTTTGCAAAACTGATTGGCCATTTTTTGCAAAATTGATTTTTTTTCAACTTATTTTGGGGGGGAATGAAACGTGATGTAGTTAGTCGTCAAGAGCTCGGTTGTATTTTAATAGCAATGTAGGTACCATCTTTAGATTTCCCGAAAAAAGTACCACTTTTCAACCATGAAGTTGATATGGAATATTACTTGCGAGCGCGAAGCGCGAGCCGCTCAGCGCATACTTTTTGGACTGTATTTCAAAGATAAGAATTGACGGCTCGCTCGATACAAGAGTTATTGTTTATCAGTTGTGATTATCCCTTCCAGTATGATATCGGAACGAGTGCAGATTCCCCATTTTCCCCGACAAAAATCAAGTGATTCCCTCTAAAATCCTCCACCCCCCAGGCGATAAATAATTACTGGTCCCTAAGATATACGAATCTAACCACAGATCTAGAAGGTATAAACTTCATCAATCATCAATCAAATCTAGAAAATTATTCAAAAGTAACGTAACAAAATTACATTTCGCTGTTGTAAATAGTGAGAATATTAAGTAATTTCATAGGTTTTTACTAATTCTGTTATTTTTGGAGTCTGTTTGAAGATGGCGGCGAAAGCCCAGAGACCAGCGCTGACCTTCGATCATTCCTTTGGAATGTGAGTTTAAATACAGCCCAGCATATCTAAGAGAATACCATTCTACAGTTCCATCAGTCTCGACTAATATTCGTCGACATGGTCAGCTTAGAACTGTATCAGTAACTTTTTAAATTCTGTAGCAATGGGCTATATATACGACATTTGAATATTGTATTCATTTAAAATTTTAAATTTTAAATTTAAAAATTTAAAAACCGTTGAAAAATTATTGGGGGGCGAGCGCCCCCATTGCCCCTCCCCTTGCTACGGCCCTGGTAAGTCATATAAGAGACATATAAAAGAGACATATAAAATGAAGGTGTACAACATGTACACAAATAGTGCCAATTTTGCAAATAGCTAGCACTACACGACCTCATAGCCCATCATTGGGCAGTATTCTAGTTGTGTTATACTTCAGTGTGGTTGAACTAATTGATTGCACGATGGTGTCTTTTGGCTACTAGAATGCTATACCAGAATGCTTTTATCATGGGTTTTAAACCTCTTGAGATGGCACGAAGACCAGAATAGACTGCTTAATTCTCTTGGTTGTGCATGCAGCTTCAAGTATTAGCCTCGTGCACTTGGAACTCAGATTTTAACCTTCCGCCGGCTACAGATCCAGAATCAGACATCATTTCTTTCATTACAAAGTGGTTGCCTAAATTGTCATCATTAGAAACAACTCAGAGCTGAAAGTGACTTTGCAACAAGCAGTCACTAGAAAATGGGCTAGTGGCACAAATTTCTCTACAAAAGTGTGCAAAGCAATCTGGTAGTTGTAGACAAATGATGGCATCATGTGGTTCTTACTCCTAGACAACATTTCGATACAGAGATAGTTACAACAGCTATGATCAGTGATTGTCTACAATGTAAGTGACTGAGACATTGGGCAGGGGGCGCAGACAAATTTGCTCTCGTACTTTTTGTTTGTACGACTTCCCATATTTGTTTACAACTAGACGCATAACTGCGTGAACATGGGCTTCCTGTCATAATTAGTCATAAGCTTCATTTTTATTACGTATAACAATGTCCAATTTAGCTATAAAATCAATATGTACTGATAGTTCTATCAAACAAGCTACGCATCTATTCTTGAAAAAGCGACTTATTATCCAATTTATCTTCAGCTTCAGTAATATGTGTTATATCTGTGTGGGCTCATTGCTAATATTTGTACATAGAGAATACTTCATGGAAAGTGCACGCGTACGGTTTTTATTCACGAGTTGTGAAGTATCGTAAAACGAACGAGCGAGGAACGAGCGAGTGAGTTTTATGATACAAAACAACGAGTGAATAAAAACCGTACAAAGCACTTTCCATGGTGTTTTCTGTTTATCATATACAAATCGAGATTTCTATAAATTTTTGTCGTTTTGCTGTGAATATGGATATTGCTTTTCCACGGTCAAGATTTTGATTTCAAAAGCACAAAAATCTCTAGAAAACAAAGTTTAAATAACAAACAGACATCAAGCCAAAACAAAACTAATATGTATTTGTATCTAAAGTGAATTACAGTATAAAATTATAATTCTTTTCAGTGTAAGTTCGACTTTTTGCTCACTGACAGGTGTTTGTTTACAAAACGAGCAAAGACAATGCGAAGAATTTGAGTTCATTCAAAGACAAACTTACGGTCAAATTCACGCCCGTTAAACATACCTGGCGTTTCAAATGTCCCTCAAAACTTGAAATAAATTATCTTGAACTGGAATTATCAGTGTTTTTCTCTAAGCTTTTGTTGAAAGAGCTCATTTGGACTAAATTTCCATTCAGCGACTCTGAAACTGCCGGTCGTGAATCCTCCTTCGTTCTTGCCGCAGCACAGCGCGCGAGGTTTTGAAAATCTTTTTCCCCATAGAGTTCTTATTTTGCATGACATCGATGACTTTTGTGATGAATGAGCTTATCTGCTTGAATTCTTACTGAATAAAGATTAATTGAACAGCCAAGACTGAAAATCCTTCGATAAAAAGTGCTGAGAGGAGCCAGTTTGAAGAAAAATTTTCATCAGGAATGAAGTCGCTTCTGATTGGACGTATCGTTTTTCTCACACTTGAAAAACAAGCGTACGCCGGCTTCTGACTTGGACCGTATTGTTTTTCTCACACGTGAAAAATCGATACGTGCATTCTGATTGGCGGAGATTGGTAAACAAACGAAATCTATTGAATGGCTTTTCTGTGAGTAAATCTCGATATGTATATAATAAAATCAATAACAACATCTTTATACAATGTGTTATTAGCCATGTAAGTGCTGCTTGTACAGATGTTGGTCTGACAGCTTCAAAATATACATGACCTCTAAATTGTAGTTTTCTTTTCAAGTTAAGCATAACTAGACGCACACGTGCGTTCACTCGTGCCCCGGGAGCCCCTTGACCGGCCCTGTTCGTACTCTTCCCCGAGCCGTTTCACGGTTCTTCACCATTCTGGGAAATAGTTAACCATAATATAATGACCATTTTTGAATCGGCTAACTTAAACTAAAGAATATCTGATTAGTCAATTTGTCTGTCAGCAGCTATTAGTGTTTGCTTTTGTCTTTCTATTATCATGGATAGTATTATATATATCTCCGACATGCAAAAATATTACCAGCGAATATATCAGTTTATTCAGCGAATATACCAGTTTATTCAACTTTTTATTCCACTTTGTATCTCAATTGTTTGATGTAAAGACTTCTACAACGGCGTTTTTGACACAATAACAAATCCTGTATTTTTTCGTTCATGTTTCGGATGTTTTCTCTTTGAATAAAAGACGTTACGTGACGAAACGCACACCACAAGGTCAAGTTCCATGCCAGAATTGAATTCCGATATTAAAATTCAGTACAAAAACCTCTCAAGTTCTCTTGAATGCTTGAATGAGGAATATAATTGACTTGCTTCTATGTATGTTCGTTTAGCAACATGTAGGATGAGAAATTCGTAGTTTTCCAGCTCATAGGAAATAGTCATTATCGCGAGGGCATCCTTTTAAGTACTCCATTTCGAGTTCGATATTTGGTCAAAGTATTGGAGATGAAGCTCAAAATAACAGCCCATTCTGAAGCTCTTATAAGTATATAGGTATATCTCGAGTTAAAAGCTCCAAATTAAATTGTTCTACTGCAGAAAAAGCCTGTCTGTGAAAGCTATTTTCTTAGTAGTCGGTCATCTTGCATTCCTAAAGTATTTCCCGATCAAGACGACAACACGCATGCGTGGACATTTCGACGACGAAGACGAACATAAATGACAATAACAATAGCGAATTTTTAACATGGGCTTCGCTTCCACAGGAAGCCCATGTAATGATTGTGTTTTACATTCTTCACTTGAGTCCAATAGACCATTTCGCAGTTCTGGCTTGAGACTGTAGTACCGCATTCTTTAGAAACTGACTACAGCCCATGGTAATGTAAGATCGAATGTACGTACATCAAGAGACAATCAAAACACTTTCAAATTCCATGGGCTGTAGTCAAATTCTAAAGAATGAGAGCCCTGAAATGGTCTATTAGGGCACTAGGACCATCCATTTACTGCATTCTGTTCACATGCACATTTGTTTCTTCAGTTTGGGCATATTACTAAACAGAATGCCGTAAATTTGCCTGCTAGGATGATCCTTACAGTATCTAGTGCACTTTCTTACCATAACAAATCGATTTCTTTAGAAGATCCTATTGAAATGACAACAAAAGAAGAACAACATCAATAAAACAGGGGCGTACAGGGGTTTTCTCCTGACGCGTGATCGGGCATTATTGTTTTTCGGGATTCGGGATTCTAATAAATCATTTCTGGTGATCCGTGCATGACACTTCTCTCCTGACACGTGAAAAGAATACTCCACTCTTGTGGAAATCCCTCAATTCGGGATTTTTTGATTTTAGTTTTCGTGATCCGTGAGAAAGACCCCCCTGTATGCCCCTGATAAAAGTACAAATGTTGTCAGTACTAGTTTCTCAGTCTGATGTCAGTTCTTGAGCTTAGGCATACACTCAATTGCAGACATGCAGCTAAGCTGCAAGGTGCTAGTTGACCCCTCCTTCGAGCTCGCTTTGAGCAGTGCAATGAAAGTCACTGCCTACTGTAGGTAAACTAGCAACCAACGACTGTATGTTGAGGGTTAGATGATCTTGTCAAGGACGACCCAAATCATTACGTGAAATTACAATTTCAATTGCCCTTTGAAAAGCTAGCTAGAGGTCAAATTAATGCACCAGCGATCCCATGGTCCTTTTCTTTCGCCTGTATTCAACACAGCGCAAGAAATGCATTATGTATGTATAGGGTTGTTTTTACTTGGACCAGCTATGATTGAAGACAAGAGTTTACCAAATGGTCAAACTTTAAAAGATAAAGACAGAACTGAGCCAAACAAACAATGTACAATTTTCATATCATACTGTTTGTTTACATTTTTCACTTGTACACTTGGGTCCACTCCAATTAAGCTAGCTCACTACAATGTCTTTTAAAATTTACTCTCTTACCTTCATAAATAAATTTCTTTAAGTTTTAAATTCTGTCATTAAGATCCTATTGGTATAAAAATAAAATCATTGAGTCAGTCCAAATGTTGTCAGCTGTGCTCATTTCTCCAGCTAAGCTAGTACACATATATCCAAAATACTTGCTTGCATGGTGCCATAGTAATTTCCATTCTTCGAAACGCTCTGAAGTTTCAATTAAAGTACTTTTCGGGGCCTTCAGTCTGTAATCCAGTACATAGAACAAGCATTGCAGAATTGTTCGTCAGCTATGCAAATATACCAGGCGTTCCATTACAAAACACAGGAAACCCAATTCATTCCCTCCTTACGCTCCTATCCCTCAATAAACACTGGGATTTTCAAAACTGCTCCAGCGCGTACCTGTGGACAAGAGCTTTCCACCAGACAGTTTTTCGCAATTTTTCATTTCATCCTCTAGCTGCTATAAGCTTATAAAAATCTACTCGTACCAGTCCATCTCTCTCTCTCTCCCACACGCCTGGCGCGGCCCAATACACTTACAGCTGACGTAGAGATCATGTTCACCAAGCTTTTATTTACTTCAAAACAGACTTTTTGGGGGGCTTTTATAGTAACGTGTTTTAAATGATTGATCAATTCATGATTGATTGAATTATTGCATATCTAATAAGATCACTGCTTCGGATTGATTGATTCGATTGATTCAGATTGATTGATTCAGATTGATTCGATTGATTGACTGATGACACTACCGAAACATGTCTGTTAAATACAGTTTAAAAAATGAAACTCCAGAATGTCCTTCATTCTATTAGACTTGTAGTTCACTTGCTATACTTGGAAACATCCCATAATGCATTTCTTCTGCTGTATTGAATACAGCCAAAGAAAAGCATCATGGGACCGCTGGTTGCTGGCATAATTTTTGGCATAGTAGTTAGTAGTTCGTTTTTGATTTGTAGTTAGTACTTGTTTCTTGCTTTTAGTGTTTGCAAAACCTAATTTTTCTACACAACCGTTTCTTTTAATAATTTCAAATTACAACATTTATTTTTCACGTTCTTTCAGTATACGTATTATTTTCTTTCCACGCATATATATCTAAGTGAATTTTCCACAAGGATATTGTCGAGCCTTGGCAAATTGCATAGAGCGATAGCACTAAAACCGTGAAACAAGCACTAACTAAAAAGTTCAAATAGTACTAATGAAACAATAGAAAACAAAGGGTTTTGCTACAATTTGTCTCTATTTAGTTACTAAGTTATTTCACGGTTTAAGTGTTATCGCTCTAGCACCCTTGTCAAAAATCCACTTAGAAAATCCACAGCTATCAGGCCCACTCAAGCATGAGGTCCAAGGGGGGAGCCCTGTGGGCCCCCTGGATGTACCACAATCCTTTGCGTGTACATAGCTTTTGTTCACTGATGTCAAGTGTGGCCCCCTGGCCTGAAAACCACCCAACATTTGGACATCAAAGGCTGTTGAAAAGGATTCTGGTAACAGTGGAATGGCTTCCTCACCTTGTAGCTGGCACCAGTAGATGTGCACCTCATCAAGAAACTATTGTTTCTGGGATCAGGGGACCCTACTCACCCACTAAGATGGTCATATTTAATTGTCTAGCACCATTTTTGGCCATCTTCTAAGTGAATTTTCCACAAGGATATTGTCGAACCTTGGCAAATTGCATAGCACCCTTGTCAAAAATCCACTTAGATATATATATTTGAAAACTTATTATATCAGCCTATTTATTTTCTTTCGCGGCCCCCTATTAATATTCTGTTGGAGAGTTAGCACGATAACTCATGTTACTCTAGCTCTTCGGCACTAATCTTATTTATTTGTTATATAGTTTAACATTTGTAATACGTATACTTATATATATGTCTACGTTTATAATCTGTAAATATTTATTCAAAGTGCAAATAAACGATTCTTCTTCTTCTTGTTGTAACCTGGTCACACCAATCTTTACGGTGTCTGATTTGTTTTTGTGACGCATGCGCCATGCAAGTTCTTCTGGCCTCTGTTTTACCGAAGCGGAGCGGGGTAAATAGAGGCCTGGATTATTAACCGCGTTGTTACAGCCACGGCCTTGTCAAAACTTGTCTGCTTTCGTTGTAGAGGAAGGCCATCTTCTAAAACGCCCATTAATAAAAGAATTTGGACGAAAGTCCAGCGTCTGATTCCTACTAGGTCGTCCGCCATGTTTTGACAGCGAGTGAAATCATTTTGATGTCGCGGAAAATCGTTTGCGCGTGGAAAACCTCCTCTGAAAACAACTTTTAGCGCAACATTTCTGCGCGAAAATCGTTGTTGCGAATCGACTCGATCGTGTAACATCACCTTTAGACAACAGAAAGCTGCGCGCCCATGGCGTTATAGACGCACGAGAGAAAATATAAAGAACGATTAACAAACGTAAGAGTGGCACGAGGCGTTGCCGAGTGCGACTCTAGTTTGTTAAGAGTTCTCTATATTTTCTCAAGTGCGTCTTTAATGCAATGGTCATGCAGCTTTCTATTGTCTAATTGATTTATAACAGAGCCTAGAACGTTAAAAACGGAGCCGTGCAGCCCACGCGGAAGTAGTTCATAGGTTTTTCAGCCAATCAAAGTGCGCGTTATATGTGTCGCCATCTTGAAAACGAATGACCGAGGTAAATCTTAAGATCAGAGGAAATATGCATCATTAAAGATTCATTTATAAATGTAAGAACAACTTTTTTCACATAGGTTTGATCTAAGATATTATCAAGATATTCATAGGTATAATACTAGATCTAAGTCAAATATTTGTAAGACTGCCGCTAAGCGTAGGTGGGGCCATTGGACGTCAATTACTTTTGCTAAAAGTGATTGGGATGATTTAAATCATGATACACGGGAAGCTAAGGATAATGCGACCTTTAAGAAGCTTAGAAAGGGGAGGGGGGCTAACTTATAGTAGTATATATCTTGTCTTAGTTAATCTAGTAGTTCTCAGAATCATTAGGGGTTAGGGTTATTTAAGTTGCAGGACACTGTAAAACACGTATGTGAAATAGGCTTCCTGAATAAAGATTATTATGATTCTCATGCACGTAGCCTCGTCTTGATTCCTTTGTGTGTGGCAAGTGAACTTTATCTCCGAAGTCGGCTATTAGACAACAGAAAGCTGCATGCCCATTGCGTTAGAGTTATGGCACTTAATCCGTGAAACAAAATCTAACAGTCAGTGCCTAATAGTCGAATCAAAACGAAAGAAATCAATAGAAATAGTGTCTACTAATGTCTGTTAGACTAATATCTAGAGTGATTTTCATCGGACTGTGAAGTAGTTACTAAGCTAATACACACTAGTAGATCCCAATTCCATTGTTTCCTTTTGTTGAATTTGGACTGCTATACACTAATAGCTAGTTAGTATTTCACAGTCCGATGAAAATCACTCTAATAAGGTACATTCTTTAAAGCTGTATACTTTATATTTTGTTTATTACTAAATTTTTCATTTGACCGTGAAAGAAAAATGACTATTTAGTTTGTAGTAGTTGATAAGAAACCAGATAATTAAGAAACGAAAGAAAACAATGGCTTTAGAGTCTACTACCAGCTATTAGTTTGTCTATTCCTTCACGGTCAAATGAAAACCACTAGCTCTCGCGCTTAACCCGTGAAAAAGTACAAAATCTAAATGGTACTTGTAAAGAATTATCACATTTCAGTTCATGAAACAACTAGTCAATGCAACAATTGCATTTAATTTTAATAAGTGAAAACTAATTCCACATGTGTAAAACTGGAAGTATTGATTTTTGGGCTTGGCGCTACATCAGAAATTAGTCAGCATGTTGCCTTCTATCATCATGCCGATTTTCATGCTTGTAGCAAAAAATAAACTGAACAATTCTGCCTTTTTTGTGCACAATATTCCTGCACTATGTTTACATGGAGTATTGTTTTTCGTGGTTGTGTTTTAATGCCAGGTAGGGCACCCCTAGGGGTAGGGTTACCCTATCGACTAGGTAGGGTGACCCTCCTTGGAGGGCCAGCTTTTTGTTTACTTAAGCCATGTAAACGCTCAAGGTAGGGTGACCCTAGGGGGAGGGCTATCTCGAATTACATCAATTGACGTCAAAATGACGGCCTTGATAATGTTTTTGAGCTATTAGCATCGATAATAATAGGCCACAGCACTGAAAACCCGCAGCCAAGGATGCTAACGAGAGGAAAACTGAATGTAGCGCCAAAAGAGAACGCTTTCCCGCCATTTTGTTGTTTACAAAGCTTAGCGACCGAGCCATGACGCTAGCCCTACCCCCGGGGTTACCCTTGCTTGTCGAGTTTGTATGTAAAGGAGGGCTATGCTATCAACATGTAGGGGTGCCATGCAATTAATAGGTTCTCTTGTAATAGAAACTGGCTACACTGAAGTTGACAGAGTTTTATGATAACGAAAGAAAGAAAAATACATGACATTGTGAAAACTAACATGTAAAGACAAAGTAATCATGGAAATTAGAAAGATAAAATCTTAGTTAATATCTAATTTTCACTTTACTGACAACTAACAAAAAGTCCAAACTTTAACCGTCAACTGACGAGTGGTCGAAAGTTTAACTGCCAACTGACACTGGTTACAACCCCCCTTCTGAGAGTCGATAGATATTACGTTATTAAATAGTGGATGTTACTAAAACCAGGAATGGGGAATGAGACGAGGAGACGAGTGGCCAGCGGTAATACCAATTTTGTAAAAAAAGCCTTTATTTTGATGATATCCATTTATAAACTAGCACCACTTCGTGGATTTTACCGTCATCACTTTAAACTTGTGACATTATGTTCAGTTTATGGTGTGGAATGTGACTAACTTAAGGTCTAGATTGTTGGCTATATCCTTTTGCCATCTTGTTTTCGAAGCACGAGGGACGCCAAGGACAGTCAGCGGCCAACGAGTCGGTCAGCGGTTAATGCCCAGCGAGTTACGGTCAGCGGTTAATGCCCAGCGAGTTATCAAAGAAAAAAAAAATTCGTCCTAATCGTATACCGTCATGTGATGACGGTAATAAGCAAAACATTTTGCGTGATGGGTTGTTCTGATCGTCGTGGAAATTTGGGAATGCTTTGCCTTTGTTGACCGCTAGCTCGTCCCAGTCTCATTCCCCATTCCTCCATTCCTCCATTCCCATTTCAGGTTTTAGTAATAGTTAATAGCTGTACATCTCACAATACACTGTTTTTGATCAAACTGATGTTTAGCCGTTCCAGGTAATGAATATTCTTTTTGTATACTTGTTTTAAAGAATTTCTAGTTATGAATGTTTTTATAATTTTTAAAATGTAAAAATGACTGATGATTAAAAAAAAGCCAACAAACAATGCACTGATTGAATGCAAATGCACTTTCTTTTCTTTTCTTTTTTCTTTTTTTTCTTGGGCTGCAGTTTGCAGTGCAGTTGACTATATAGGAAGACTCTAGAAATGAGCAGAAGGCATCGCTCTTAGCAATACCTGAAATTCTGAGATCAATTGCTTCAATGGTTTTTGAGAAATTAGCTTTTCATTTTGCAAATTTCACAGTAATGTTTGGTTGGTCGGCAAAAAGTGTCAACCAACCATACATTCACTGTAAAATTTTTATAAAGATGCTAATATTTCAAAAAAAATATGACCAATGGCACTCAATAGCTTTTTAGCGATAGCTTTTTCTCATTTCTGGTGTCTGATTGCATATAGCTTGAAACTTTTATTATGCATAAATTATGACGTCACGTTGCGCCAGCCTATTGTAGAACCGATTAACAATTCAAAATGTGGCCTTTAATGAAAAAACTTGTAAAATTAGCCGGCTGCATTATTCACTTATTTTCAAAGAAAGACTTGTTGCTTACATTGAAGTGTATTTTACGTATATATTTCCATATTTGATTCTATTGGAAGGTTGTTTCCTTGAGTCAACTTCTTGTTGCACGGATGGCGACGGGAGAAACTTTGAGCCGCGTGAACATTGAATAACATCTTCATTTCAAAAAGAATTTATTTGCGAAACTTGCACTATTCTGTTCTAGAATAATCAGAATACTGGCTGCAAGGTTTAAAGCAATCTTATAATCTTTGAAGACTTTCAGAATCACGTTTCCCAAACCCCGCCTCCCCTCCCTCCCCTGTTCACAGTCGGTACCGTGTCCTTCGTCAGTGATACATGCTGTGATTTTTTTCGCGCTGGCAACGCTATTTTAGATTTCATTGCAGAGAAAAATTGCAGCTAGCGTTTGTCATCAGTCTGCAATACAAAGCACGTGAAGTTCAAACTTTTCAACTTGCTGCGGGCGTTTGTTGCCAGTCATGATAGACTTGGTAATTTCGCTGATAAACAAAATCTCTAAAATTGTATTGCTAACGCGAGAAAAAATTGCATGTACCGCCGGCTTTACTGTACACTAAGAGGGGATTTACATGGCACTAGAATCATCCTAGTACTAAGATCATCCTAGCAGGTGAATCATCCTACTTGCTATACATTTACTGCATTCTGTTTACATGGAAATTTGTCTTCACTTCGAGTACTAGTATCATACTGTCTCGCCGGAACCTCCTAGTACTAGGAGCATGTTTCGGTCATGTAAACGGAAAAAGTTGAGATCTATGCTTCGCCAACTAGGATTAAGAAACGCTAATGTTGGGGGCCCTATGGTAGTTCGGGTGACCTAGGACTAGCAATCACTCATCATTTCTTTGAATTCTCCTTCGGGCATGCTAGTATGATCCTAGTACAATGTAAGCACCCCCTATAATACGGCAACCTTCTTTACAAAGTAGGCTTTTGTGAAAATAAAGAATAAAGGTAACTGGTGTAAGTAATGTGAAAAATGATTGAGTAGTTTTTTGAGATTGGTCATAACATGATCATCAAGCAATAGTTTTTAACCTAAATCTTTTGAATCAATGTCAAGCTGTCTGACTAAGAGGGGTTACATTTATTCTTAAATAGTTATAAATTCTATTCATATACAAATCATATTCATTGTAAAAAATACATTAAATTAGTTTTCCTGTTTTTAATTTTATCTGAGGCACGGTTTTAACGACGTTTACCATCCCAAAGGTAAATATGAATTTAAATTTAAATGTGATAAAATTTTAAAGCTATAATAACCAATATAAATGCAAGAATAAAATAGACATTTAGTTGTAAAGAAAACACTAAAACTGATAGTACTGTTGTTACGACCATGGCACAAGCGATAATGATGAGTCTGGTAATATTACTGGCATGTTTCATCACTGCTGACATAATTAGTCCATTCATTGCCTGAAAACAATTATAAATAAATAATAAACAGCAAAAAGAGGCCTGGGTCCCGAGCTCAGTTCGTGTCGGGACGAGTTCGCATGATTTTCGGGAGGGACGTTTACATGGGACCGGGACAAGAATAAGTTTACAGTGAGTCTCTTTTCCCTTGGACTGAAACTCGTCCTGTGGTAAACTCAGCACGTCGAGGACGCTAGAGCCCCGCTTACTCGAACCCGTTTAATTTGAACCCCCTCTATCTCGAACACAAACCCATTTCTCTTGAGTTAGTTTTGCATCCAATTACTATCGGTTATCTTGAACCCCCAATATCTCGAACAATATTAAGATTCCCCAGGAAGTTCGAGTTAACGGGGTCCTACTGTATAACAAGCTCCGAGAAAAATAGCATACGAAGCTGAAAAAGCCTCAATTTTACAACATTAGACAAGTTGCTATTTTATGGAAATTCATCAATGCAGTGAAAAATGGTTTGTATGGAATCAGCAAAATGTTTGTTTTCTTGAAACTGATCTGTGGTTGGGCGCACTAACGTGTGTAGTGGTCACTGTACCTGAGTTACAACAATTAGAAACGTCCATAATGAAAATCCAGAAAAGAAATCCCCAACAACTGTTTTATCTAAAGACAAAATCAACAAAACAAAACTGAATTCTTAACACAAGGTAAACAGTATAAGGGTAAAGCAACCTAATTTTACGTTGGTAAATTTTGAAATGATCAACTCGACCCCGAGTTCCAGTCCCGCTCTGGCCACTATAGCTGACACTGTATTTGTTCCGGGTTCACCATGTTCAAATTCAGTTTCTCGACCATGCTTGTAAACTGGTTTGCCTCCTTGCCAGTTGGGTTTCTTAAACCTTGGGTATATATATAGTGTTTGTACGGTTTTGCTATTTACCATTTGTCTTTTCTTCCTTATCACTGGATGGTATATGCTGAACAAGAAAGGCCCAAAAATTGAATACAACTCCATAAGTATACAGCAATGAATTCTGTAAATGAAGGGAAACCTGCAAACAAAAATGGAAATTCTTATTATGTTTTCATACATTTGTTTGATAAAAACAAATCGTCTTTCGTTACACTACCCTGGTCCCAGAGGCTTTCTCTTTCTTTCTTTCTTTCTTTCTCGCTGCGTAGCAATGAGCTTTTATCAGGTATTTTTAAATTCGTAAAACAGAAAAAGAATTACCATAGCTGGAAAGAGCATGTTAAAATTAGCAAGACAGTGAAGTTTGAAGGAATTACATCCAAAACTCGTGAGAATATGAATTTTTGAAAAGTATGAATTTGTAAGAAAACCTTTGCTGGTAGGCATCTCTTGCCTACCAGCGAATGTTTCCATACAAAATCTCGATTTTGGAAAATTCATATCTTCGTGCTCTTTCCAGCTATGGTAATTATATTTTTGTACTTTGACTTTTGGAATTACATGATAAAAGCTCATTCGATTTTAGCTAAAAAAGAAGAGAAGTAAAAACAGAAAGCCTCTGGGACCAGGGTATAGTTACACGACTTTGTCAGGTTTTAACACCAGCTGATGCAAGCAAAGATGCGTTAACATACACTATCATTTAGCAGAGCCTCAGCCCTTACATTCAAAGTCAAGTTTTGGAGAAGCTTCTCTGCAAGTTACGTCTCGTCGTTAATGTGAGGTAAGTGGTCGATAAGCATCGGTAAGTGATCGGTAAGTGATCGGTAAGTGATCGGTAAGTGATCGATGTGATCAACTACAGCCTTCTTGTATCATCTTCCTTACATTGTAGTGCATTGAAATGCTTACCTGGTATTGCCTTTTGAGAATGTACTCTATAGAGAAATAAAGCAATGAAAAATTATTAATAAATTACATGGTAAAATATAGTAAGTGTATAGTGGCCGGATCAAACGGGAGACAACAGACCCCTTTACCTTCGTATGCAAATTGCCCATTTCAGACCACGTGACATTCCCTTCAGTGAGAGTTGCTCTTTTATGATGAACATGTGAAAATATTTACATATGAAAGAATCAACTCCCAAGAGTGACATTAAGCAGTCTGAAATGGGTAAAAAAAAATGAAGCTAAAGAGGTCTATTAGATGGAAGTTCTGACTTGCAAGTTCTCGTCTCATTCGAACACCACTCACGGTCTCATTCTACGCAAGTGAGCGTAAGTTTTTGAAAAACTTTTAAAGAAAAAGAGAAAATCTAGTTTGTTTATTTGTTTTGTTTTGTTTTGCTTTTTGTTTTTTTGTTTTTTTGTTTTGTTTTGTTTTGTTTTGTTTTGTTTTGTTTTGTTTTGTTTTGTTTTGTTTTGTTTTGTTTTGTTTTGTTTTGTTTTGTTTTGTTTTGTTTTGTTTTGTTTTGTTTTGTTTTGTTTTGTTTTGTTTTGTTTTGTTTTGTTTTGTTTTGTTTTGTTTTGTTTTGTTTGGAGTGACATCGCACACAATGAAATGGGACAACAAACAACGCGGAAGGTAAAGAGGTCTATTAGATGGAAGTTCTGACTTGCAAGTTCTCGTCTCATTCGAACACCACTCACGGTCTCATTCTACGCAAGTGAGCGTAAGTTTTTGAAAAACTTTTAAAGAAAAAGAGAAAATCTAGTTTGTTTGTTTGTTTTGTTTTGTTTTGCTTTTTGTTTTTGCTTTGCTTTGCTTTGCTTTGCTTTGCTTTGCTTTGCTTTGCTTTGCTTTGCTTTGCTTTGCTTTGCTTTGCTTTGCTTTGCTTTGCTTTGCTTTGCTTTGCTTTGCTTTGCTTTGCTTTGCTTTGCTTTGCTTTGCTTTGCTTTGCTTTGCTTTGCTTTGCTTTGCTTTGCTTTGCTTTGCTTTGCTTTGCTTTGCTTTGCTTTGCTTTGCTTTGCTTTGCTTTGCTTTGCTTTGCTTTGCTTTGCTTTGCTTTGCTTTGCTTTGCTTTGCTTTGCTTTGCTTTGCTTTGCTTTGCTTTGCTTTGCTTTGCTTTGCTTTGCTTTGCTTTGCTTTGCTTTGCTTTGCTTTGCTTTGCTTTGCTTTGCTTTGCTTTGCTTTGCTTTGCTTTGCTTTGCTTTGCTTTGCTTTGCTTTGCTTTGCTTTGCTTTGCTTTGCTTTGCTTTGCTTTGCTTTGCTTTGCTTTGCTTTGCTTTGCTTTGCTTTGCTTTGCTTTGCTTTGCTTTGCTTTGCTTTGCTTTGCTTTGCTTTGCTTTGCTTTGCTTTGCTTTGCTTTGCTTTGCTTTGCTTTGCTTTGCTTTGCTTTGCTTTGCTTTGCTTTGCTTTGCTTTGCTTTGCTTTGCTTTGCTTTGCTTTGCTTTGCTTTGCTTTGCTTTGCTTTGCTTTGCTTTGCTTTGCTTTGTTTTGTTTTGTTTTGTTTTGTTTTGTTTTGTTTGGGAGGGGTTGAACGAGTGACTAAGTCGTTAGCTGCTACATCAGTAGCATAACCGACTGACCACAGCTTATTGGCCTACTAATTAGCTTTCTTAGCTTCTGCAACACTGACGTTTCATGGTAGGCTAAACTAGGGAGGAAACTGACGCACGCGCGCACGGATTTGAAATATATGGAAAATGTCAAATTTTTCCAGATTACATTTTCATTTTCTTGTCTAAAATCACTTGATATTGTTCTTGCTCGTTTTGCTTAATTAGCCTTGTCTGTCTGAAAGGGCCAGTAGAAATTGCGCTTTTAAATGCCATGTTTTCTTTAGCAGCGAAACCCAGAAACATCAAACATTTTTTGTGTCTCGGAAGCAAAATTTGTTGCAAGAAACAAAAGGTCCATTTATATGGGGAAAATAAGACTCGCCTTATCTGAGGCTGGACTTAAATAAGGCACATATAAATATATATAAATGGCACTTTATGTCTAAGATATACCGAGAAACAGCTGTGAACTGTTCCTTGATAAGGCGCGTCTTAGGCTAAAAGTGCCATTTATACGGAAAGGTTCGAACCTTAAATAAGGCCCGTTTGGTCTTGTATACAGTAT
Organism: Telmatactis stephensoni; assembly: GCA_029948255.1. Taxonomy (NCBI): domain Eukaryota; kingdom Metazoa; phylum Cnidaria; class Anthozoa; order Actiniaria; family Isophelliidae; genus Telmatactis; species Telmatactis stephensoni. The sequence continues at coordinate 50,838 of JALIZF010001441.1, read as the reverse complement.
AGATGGTCCCAATGTTTCTTGTGTGGCTAAACTATTTGCAAACATGCGTGCACTAGTGATATTTACAGGAACATGTTTATTCGTCTAGCCAGGGACTAAGTAGAGTGCAAACAGTATACACCTATTTCAGAAAAGGTTGTCAGAGCTAAAGGTGATAGGCTATAGGTCATTCCACTATTAACGGTTGGGTTTTCTATTTGTTTTTATTAAGAAAGTCAACAATCAGACATTCATATCCAATGTTCGGAGCAAAACGAATGGAATAACGAAGCTATTTTTAACTTCTTGATTACTTTGGAATTTGAATCTATCCCCTGTCGCCTATCGCCTTTAGCTCTGACAACCTTTTTTGAAATAGGTGTATCAGTGAAATATTTGTAAATACTAAATCGTGCAATTTTTTGCAAATTCTAGACTACAAACACTAAAAGTGTGCAATACTCTGCACTATCTAGTACTAAATAGCACTAATTAAACAATAGAAAACAAAAGAATTTGCATAATTTAGCACTATAAAGTAATATTTATGTTGCACACTTTTAGAGTGATGACACTTAATCCGTGAAAAAAAATCTAATAGTCAGTGTCTTATAGTCGAATCAAAACAAAAGAAAACTTACAATAGATTGAATAGTGTCTACTAATGTCTGTTAGACTAATATCTATTTCACGGATTAAGTGCCATCACTCTAGTGTTTGTACTCTATTGTTTTCTATTATTGAATTAGCACTATTTTGTACTATTTAGTAATTTGTATTTCACGGATATATTGTTTGCACTCCAGTGTGCTTAACCACAAATCCTTTTTTATCTTTGAAATCCTCTTTGAAATAATGTAAAGTTCCTTTCTGCTAAGCACTCAAGAAGCTATAGTCACACTCAGCTATGCCTCTACGGTACCCTTATACCTCTTGACGTGCTTGGTGGCTTCATGCGTGTATACATCAGTAACTCTATAGGATGCATAATGAGTGTTGACAATTAATGAAAATTGTTATCACCACAGTCATCATTATAGAGATTTGGATGTATGACACGTTGAAGCAATGCTAAATAATTAGCAGTCATTGTTAAGATTTAACACAACCCAGGTTAATACTATAGTGCAAACATGGCTTGGTCTGGTTGCTCAAAGATGGGTTAACAGGGTTAAAAACCAAAAGTTTTCTTTAGACTTGACCCTAGGTTAGGACTAACCTCCCTTTGACAAACCAGACACTGATGAAGAGCCACTGTCATCTCTCTCTTTATAGAGGTGTGAGCAAACACTAATGGGTGTGGCTATTTGTGATAACAGAAATAAAAGTTTTACCTGTATAAACACCAGCCAGTCCTGATATTGTACAGTACAAAAGCATTAATATGACCCCCACTAATGTCACATAAATTTCACTTTGATTTTTCTGGTTTGGTAGAATCTCGTGATGGTTATGAAGGCCACCATAACTATAAAAACAGATGAAAAAACTCTATTTTTAAATACACATAACTTCTCAAAAGTGATAAAACTGTCTATAAATATTTTGTATGAAGTACTTTCCCACATACATGTAGCATTCATCATTTTCACCAGAAGATCTCTTTCTCTACTTAAAAAAAACTGAATTACATGTAGGTAAAAAACAAAAACACGATTTTGTTGTTGAATATACTGCCAAATTTGAAATAAAATATACGGAAGCTGATGTGGTCAGTAAGGTAACGGCAAGGTGACGGTAAGGTAACGGCAAGGTAACGGTAAGGTGATGGTAAGGTAACGGCAAGGTAATGGTAAGGTGACGGTAAGGTAACGGCAAGGTGACGGTAAGGTAACGGTAAGGTAACGGTAAGGTAACGGTAAGGTAACGGTAAGGTGATGGTATGGTAATGGTAAGGTAACGGTAAGGTGACAGTAAGGTGACGGTAAGGTAACGGCAAGGTAACGGTAAGGTAACGGTAAGGTAACGGTAAGTGGTCGACGAACCGAGTTACCGACCACTTACCGCACGGTGCAGATTGTTCACGATTACCTTACATGTATGAAATTGGTGTATTACCCAGAACAAATTCCTTATGACTGTGAAAAAGGCATACCGTAGTTATCATGGCACAGCACAATCAGAGAAGGAATGTGGAAATGTTTTGAATAGCCTGTGTACAGAAACTACTGCAGTAGACAAGCTAGTTTTAAAAGACAATATGGAAATGACATGGTAATGGGCCATACTCAGGAACCCAGGAGGATTCTTCTGTAAGTTGCTTGTTCTTGCTCCTAGAGAGAATACCCCTCGGTACATGTTAATAAAAGTAATTGTTTTCTCTCTTTTCTGATTGGTTGACCTGATCAGGTGGACCAACCAGCATCAAGTATTTAATAGATAAATTACAATAATCATTAAAATGACATTATATTACAATGAATTTTGATCCAAGCAAGTTCTACAACACAATTTTCCAAGGGGTATTTTTATGGGAGAGAGAAGCAAGCAAAAGAGTTATACCCCTGGGTTCCAAGGAATAGGTAATGGCATGCTGTAATCTATTTCACACTCATACAGCTCTAGATCATGATATATACTAAATAACATTGTGTAACAATCACCTGTTACATATTCCAGCTATTGTTATCAGGCACAAAGATATCCACTTTTGACTTGATATTGTTCTGACAAAATTATACAGAAACATACATTGTAATTGAAATTGAAATTATAGCAGAATACATACTGCTTGCACTGTTATGCTAGTAAAGACATTGAAACACATACAGTACCTTCTAATAATCAGCCAGTACAGTATTGCAGTAGTAGCAATTTTTATGTTACTCATTACCTAAAACAAAATACATCAATGTTATATAATTATGCCAACTTATTTCCTTTGCATTTATGAAAAATAAGATAAACCTACCATCTATACAGCAGAAGGAGTGTTCATGTGAGCCTTTCACTCCCAACACAAAATAAACAAATTGATATGCCCATGAAAATCAATCAGTTACTGCAATTTTCAAAATCATGCAAACTCGGACATCTAAACGCTCAAGTGATTTTTGCCAAATTAGCTTCCATCAATCAAAATTAAAAATATGAAGATCTAACTAAAACCAAAATATTACATTTAGCTGTTACAGATCATTTAAAGATCATATATTAAGTCATTTGATAGGTTTTTAGGGATCTTTTATTATGAGTATTTGGTGTTTTTTTTTTGTTGTTGTTGTTGTTGTTGTTGTTGTTGTTGGTTTGGTTTGGTTTGGTTTGGTTTGGTTTGGTTTGGTTTGTTTGTTTTTGTTTGTTTGTTTGCTTGTTTGTTTGTTTGTTTGTTTGTTTTTTGTGGACAGAAGTGAAAAACCAAATTCCAATGGACTGTTTGAAGGTCAGAGTTCAGATAATTATGAAAATAAATATTGCAGTAAGGTCCCCTGGTACCTTAATGTGTTTTGCCATACAGCATTTATATACATCCACCATGGTGGGAATTTGAAAAAGGATCTCAAACCCCTGGCACTTTTAATTTCCTTCCATACAAACTTGTATATTTTTCCTCTGACCCCCTCACCCCCAGGTATGGGTTTTTTAATTTTCTGGGATGACATTATTACAAAAAAGGTAAATAAAAATGTAACTGATATCCTTTAGACAATATATTATTTTAAATGCATAGTTGACTAGCCAGCTAATATGGCTGTGTATTTTTACAAGTTTTGGTGAGCCTAAATTTAGATGAGCCAAAATACATTTAGTGATGAGAACAAATCCACAGCAGCAATAACTGGCTTGTTGACTAATAAATTATTTATATTTATACAATTCTGCAAAGACCTTTACACATTTTCCCCATTTTTATTGCTGTCAGTGCAATTTTTCAACTTTGATAAGTGTGTGAGACCATTATCGGCAACAGAGAACCAATCAAATGTTACTGACTCAATAATTATGGTCTCACATATTTCATGTGCTTGCATGCATTATGCATGTTCTTTGCAGAATTGTATAATAATTGAGTCATCATAATGGGTTTTAATCATTACAACACCTGGAAACTAGCAGGATCCAAGAAGAGTTGAATATAGACAACAATGTTATTGTTAATACAATAGAGAATGGCTGGTATAGAAAATGCCAAAATAGTTTTGAGTGACAAGTTTTGCATCTTTCCTGACATTGCTTCTGGTACAAAGAAAAACAATGAAAACAGCAACTGAAAATAAAAGACAAATCAAGGAATTATTCACAAAGCCAGTAGTACTATAATAGTACTTCTCAGGCCTTGCCAGTTCAAGCATGTACAGTGACATATTAAGCATGAGAAACAAACCTTTTCCATTTTCATATGCTTATGCATATTTGTTTGTTTGTTTTGTTTTGTTTTTGTTGAGGGACCTGGGACCACAGAGGTGACAGATAGCATTCTCACCACTTGGCCACTCTTGCTTCCCTTATGCTAAAATTATGCTTATAAATGCTTACATGTATGTTGTATGTTGCACAAGTGAACAATGCCTTAATGCTTATGTCTATAAAATTTAAGTTACTTTTTTTAGCAGCAGCATAATTTAGCAAATTTTAGTAACTTCCTCAAAAATCTTAAATTTTATCATTTATTTTAAATTAGTATTTTGGGTATTCTTGGTCAGTCATTGTAAAAATTGTCATTAATTTCCCCAAAAAATCACTAATTAAAACTAAGTAGCCACTAAATCTTCCCCTAGAGAAATTTCTGAATTTAGTAGTTGCTAAAAATAATTATAACCTTATGCTAAGTCATCATGTGTACTAGACCTAAACCATATTCTGAAGATTGATGAGTCTACTTTGTTGTGGTACAATTGTATTAGCTCTTGGGCTAATTCTTACACATTGGTATAGCTTTTTTACCCCGGGGGGGGGGGGGGAACTCCTATATATAAGAGGACGGGGATGCTCATCGGAAATTTTGAAAATGACCCCTAAAAGGTACCTGAGTGGGAGTGGCAACAATTCATTTCTACCCCTAAAAGGTACCAATTCAAAAACAATAATAAAGAATTAAAGTAATGAAACACTTTGTTATCGATGTGATTTGAAGATTCAATTCAGATGACAACGAAATCGTCTCTTTTATGCTTATTTTAGGTAGTTTATTTATCCCAAAACAGTCCCTAAAAGGTACCAGCTATGTCTCTGGTAGTCCACTTAAGTCTGAAACACCCTAAAAGGTACCAGATTGCAGATTTTGACCCCTAAAAGGTACGACGAGCATCCCGTCCATTTACGATTGGATTCCCCCCCCCCCCCCCCCCGGGTGTTTTACCATGATTAAAATTTTCTTGTGCTCATGAATGCATTATTTTTATTTTATACATATCGAGATTTACTCACTAAAATTCCATTTTAGTAAATTTTCGTTCATTCATTGCTCTCAGCCAATCAGAATGCACATATCGTTTTCTTAACGTGTGAGAAAAATGATATGTCCAATCAGAAGCTGCGTATCGCTTTTTTTCACGTGTGAGAGAAATGATACGTCCAATCAGAAGCGACTTCATTTCTGATGAAAATTTTTCTTCAAACTGGCTCCTCTCAGCACTTTTTATCGAAAGATTTTCAGTCTTGGCAGTTCAATTTTTAATCTTTATTCAGTAAAAATTTGAGTAGATTAGCTTATTTACCACAAAAGTCATCAATGTCATGCAAAAGAAGAGCTCTATGGGAAAAAGATTTTTAAAACCATGCTGTGCTGCAAAAAGCGAAGGAGGATTCACGGCCGGCAGATTCAGAGTCACTGAATGGAAATTTAGTCCAACTGAGCCCTTTTGATACAAAAGCTCGGAGAAAAACACTGATAAATCAAGTTCAAGGTACATTGTAATTTTTTCAAATTTTGAGGGACATTTGAAAGCCAAGCATGTTTAACGGGCGTGAATATTTTGACCGTAAGTTTGTCTTTGAATACATTGAATGAACTCAAATTCTTCACAATGTGTTTGCTCGTTTTGTAAACAAATGTCTGTTATTGAGAAAAAAAGTCCAAGTTACACAGAAAAGAATTATAATTTGGCACTGTAATTCACTTTAGATACAAATAAATATTATTTTTGTTTTGTTTTGATGTCTGTTTGTAATTTAAATTTTGTTTGTAGGGTTTTTGTGCTTTTTGAAATCAAAATCTTGACTATGATGGAAAAGCAAACCATTTTCACAGCAAAATGACTAAAATTTGTAGAAATCTCGATATGCATATGATAAACAGAAAACACCATGGAATTAGTGCTTTGTACAGTTTTTATTCACTCATTGATTTGTATTACTTCACAACTCGTGAATAAAAACAGTACACACGCACTTTCCATGCAGTATTCTCTATATGCTTTATGCACTCTTGGGTTCTTTTGTGCAAAAATTAATTTGAAACTAAGTTAGTTTATAGCTACAATAATATTTGCAGTAGAGGTAAAGTCAATTGGACCACAACAGTAATATAGACTTGATATCTCTAGAATTATCAGGAATTTAACAGTCACCTTTGCTAATTCAATAAGAAGCACAACTGCTGCAGAATTAAATGGAATTTTCCCATCTACTTTACACAAATTAATTAATATTGAGTGGGATCCATAAATTAGCACCCTGAAAAAAAAAAGTCATAAATTGAAATATTTATAACAACAGTTCAGTCTTTAGTTGTCGTTTGTTAGGCCTGTTGAATGGTCAAGATGAGACTTTGTGAGTCTCTCTTAGAAAACTAGATATTTCTCATGAGCTTTTTCAAAAGTTTTTGTGGAAAAAAGACTTTCAGACCACAATTCCTTTTCACAATCACTGATAAACCTATCCAAGTCATATTGTTTTGCTTTTGTCCTGAACTGAAATACAAAGAAGAACAATCCTCACTAACTCAAACTACATCATCTGGCTTTGTATATATCAGACATATCAAAATTTGTTCGCAAATAACATGATCTCAGCTCTTGGATTCAGATCTCTAACTGTCATTTTTAAATAGGCATAAAGAACATGTATCTTATATATAGGATAACGAACACATACATTACTATTATTACATCTATATTTAATTTCAATTACCCAGAGATCATCATGAGTTGCCATAGGATACTTGTCAATGGGTCAAAAAACTGTCTGTTTTTACTGAGTTTGCTGGGTGATGGAAGAGGAAGCTGAAAAAATGAAAATAAATAAATGATTGATTGAGCAAATGAATGTGCATGACAATTAAGCTACATATACGTTCCTATGTTGGAACCCTGTAAAAGATATACTATTCACACAAAAACTGACCAACAGAGATCAGTAGTTAAATCACGTGTTAACAACATTAGCCTTCCTTTGGTCAGGGTACGTTGTACTCGGACCTTTGCATAATTTTAAGTTAACTGGCGCATGCTAAAAACATTTTGACGTACGTAGGACATGACGAATCACAACTAAATAAAACCTTAAATCACTTTTCTACATCTACATTAAAACCTTAAATCACTTCTTACGAGTAAATAAATAGCCCCAATAAAATAGAAATAGGCGACTCTGTGTATTAGTTTTGGAATTTGTTTAAATGCAAATAAGCTTAAGTTAAGTCTTTTAAGCTTACAGGACTTAATTTAAGCTTAGCTTCTCTCTTACTCGTTGGGAAAAATACATTTGGTTGATCTAATGGCATCAAACTATCTAAACGAAGTACTGTACATCTCTCAAATAATCGAAGTTGGCTTGAATTTATATTTGAAAAGTTATCAAGCCTAACAGAAGTACGTTCAGCACCTAAAGGATGTCTTCCCGGATGTCTTCCATGGCAAACATGCTAAAACCTTGAAAAAAAAGCAGTTACCGTTTGTTGATCTTTATAAGTATGGCTTTCGCTATCCATCCGTAATGCTTTACTAATCTTAAGTTTATAATCATTCATTTTATGCAAATTGTAGGAACAAATCGACAACAACACAAAGTCAGCTTTTCCGTTCCAGGTCCTTGTAGTAGGGCTTTTCCTTGATTCTTCCATCAGCTAGCCAATAACATCACGGGCTCATGTTGTTAACCACAGGAACTCCAGCTATCCTAGTTTGCCTTTGGAAGAAATTAAAAAAAATTCAATAAAAAGAAAGGAAAGGAAAACCAAAGGAAAGAAACGAAAAGAAAGGAAAGGAAAGCTAAAAAGGAAAAGAAAAGAAAAGAAAGGAAAAGAAAAGAAAAGAAAAGGAAAGGAAAGGAAAGGAAAGGAAGGGAAAGGAAAGGAAAAGAAAAGAAAGAAGAGAAAAAGAAAAGAGAAGAAAAGAAAGGAAAAGAAAGGAAAATAATGGAAAGGAAAGGAAAGGAAAGGAAAGGAAAGGAAAGGAAAGGAAAGGAAAGGAAAGGAAAGGAAAGGAAAAGAAAGAAGAGAAAATGAAAAGAAAAGGAAGGAAAAGAAAGGAAAGGAAAGGAAAGGAAAGGAAAGGAAAGGAAAGGAAAGGAAAGGAAAGGAAAGGAAAGGAAAGGAAAGGAAAGGAAAGGAAAGGAAAGGAAAGGAAAGGAAAGGAAAGGAAAGGAAAGGAAAGGAAAGGAAAGGAAAGGAAAGGAAAGGAAAGGAAAGGAAAGGAAAGGAAAGGAAAGGAAAGGAAAGGAAAGGAAAGGAAAGGAAAGGAAAGGAAAGGAAAGGAAAGGAAAGGGGAAAAGAAGAAGAAGAAGAAGAAGAAGAAGAAGTCCGAGTGAACGACAGATAAGCTAAGCTAAACCTAATTTCCTGTTTACGTCACATTTGGAGTCAAAGCGAAACCCTACGTTGGTTATATGTTTGGGTATACAGAAAGAGCGTGTGCCAAGGTTAAAATTTAGCATTCAGTTCCCCGTTAACTATCAGCTATCAAAAAAGTCACAAGATTGCGGTAACGTAACATGGTCCCCTATGCCCCTTTTCAAGATAAAATCATGCGAAAATATTTGGCCTTTTCACGCGTCAAGGATAATTAAAAAAATCTCTTTCACGTAGCGTACACATAAAAAGTCAAAAGTTGCTTTCACGTGGACGCAAAAGGATTTTAGACCTTAAATGACGTTTCACGCCAAAATAAATCAACCATTCACGTTTCACGCAAAAGGTATAGGGACCCTGCGGTACGTAAGTGGTTACGAAAGGTTTTAAGCCGTCCATGCGCAACACGCGCGTATACAATTTGCAATGGATGAAACACAAGCAGTAAAGTTGCGCGTAAAAAGTTTAATTAGGTTTTTTCTCTGACACCAATTCAAGAATGTAAAGCTCCAAGGGACTGCGGTAATGTACCGTCTGTTTGACAATGAGGAAAATACAACCCTGAAAATAGTTCGTTATATTGGGATTAGCTCTACCACTAATGATTCCATCTTCATTTAGTATATCTAAGAATCAAGTACCTTGTCAACGCAGACACTGGATATCGATTTAAACTGAAGAATCTCAAAGAGTGCGACGAGGGAGATATATCGTGGGATTTTTTAAAGACGAGAATGGAGGAACTGTTGTTGATCTTTTTAATAAATGCAGCAATGCCAGTGACGCGTTTTACATCGAAGTACTAGTCAAGCACTCTTTCGACAAAGGTAGAAGAAGAAGAAGGAGGAGGAGGAGGAGTGGGAGGAAGGGAAATATACAATAAACTGAAATACAATTTGCAATTGGTTGATCGAGTATCTCTACTACCCTATCCTCCCCTCCCCTCCCTTCCCCTAACTACCCTCCCCTCCCCTCCCCTCCCCTCCCCTCCCCTAAGGTCCAGTTTCCCTTTGTTTCAGTCAATGTAGTTGTTTGTTTGCTTGCTTACGTATTCTTGGTAAGATATAGTTTGTTGGTATTTTTGCTGATTTCGCAAGGCCGGGGCCATCTGAAAATCAGGACTGTTCCTGCACCGAAAGCTAATAAATGAATAAAGAAAACATCAAATTCGCAAATTATCTTAATAATCGCGACTCAAATTAGCCTGCCTCGGTTCGTGAAGGACTTTGTCGTCTGTCCCGACACGCTTCAGAAATCACCCGATACTTTAATTACGTCATACTTACTTATGCCAATGAAATTTATTCTATATTTTGTGTTGTTTCAAAATAGAGGCCTGAGAATTCAAAATGCTCTTTATCAAGGAAGTGTGTTTCATATTTTTAACTCGATTGTGGCGAAGAACAGTTAAAGTGTAGAAATATTTTGTATATACAGTAATTTTTCCGGTACGGTATATATTGAAAGCGGAAGTGAGATTAGTAGGGAAACCCCCCAAACATTACTGAAGTCTAATTACGAAAGACTTCAGTTTGTTCAAAAAGACCAGTTCTTTGTTTGATGTAGTTTTTACTTTCGTGTGAGCTGCTACATTAAATACGTACAAGCCTTTCAGGATCTACAGCTTACGTACTCTATGTGAAGCGAAAGACTGGTCACGCCAGACTTTATCAATCGCCGTGACCTATAGATGTCTATGCTCCTTGGCAAGACAGCCATGGAAAACATTGAGGAGTTACGGCAACCACTTCTTCCTCCAGGTAACAGCTTTCCCCCCCTCTCATTCTCAATAGTCTGTCATATACTATTGAATGAAATCGAAAATACGATCACCCTGCCACTTTTAGAATGCCAGTAGACTGCAGCTTAGAATGTAACGTTATTTTATACTCGAACTCGACTAGAATTGTAATTATTGCACAAAATCAACAGCTGTAGTTATAGAAACAGCATTTTGGCTTCGATCAATCTTTATAAAGCAAATTGTTACTGTAAACGAAGACAGCTTTCCGCTAAATTGAGATCGAAAGTAATTTTAATTGACTATAGCTGTGTTGTGCAGTTATCTGCATGCAACTAACTAATAGAATGAATTCATTCCTGGGAGTAATTGCAGTGCTTATAGTAAGTTCTTGAAAAATGAAAAGCCATTTAATAGACTATGCTTCGGGTTAATAATGAAGCATATTTCTAACCAAAGAAACAAAGTCCGTACAAAATACTTCCGCATAGCTCATGTAAACAATGGCCTTGACGTCATTGAAGTAGTATGCATAACCAATTTTCAAGACTTTCAACAAGATCTTCAACGTCTAAGTGAACTTTTGCTCCAAGACCAAAACTTGTTGAAACATATGAATATGTTCATTCACAAAAACGCCAATAAACGAAGGAGGTATTAATTTCGTGATGGAACGAAAATTAGAGTACAAACACAAAAAGCCTGATGTTTAGTGATGTAATAGCATGGTTGCCTCGGATTCTATTGTTCCGAGAGGAGCATTTAATGGCTAAATGCCCCCTCACTGCTACTAATCGAACCTCATGCATAAGCATTAGGTACGATTAGTAACTAATCGTACCTCATGCATAAGCATTAGGTACGATTAGTAACTAATCGTACCTAATGCATAAAACATGAGGTACGATTAGTAACCAATCATACCTCATATTTATGCAAGAGTCCAACTATGGATACGTCCCTGAGAAATTTCCTGAGGACACATCCGCAGCTAGCAGTACTTGAATTATGCAAATTAGCTTCAAGTAACCTTTCAGTGTAGTCTAAACCATGTGGGATGGATTACAATACTATTCAGCATGCTTGTCACATTTGGGATGGACTGGAATAATCTTGCGCATGCGTGGCACAACAATGTTATCACACAATGCTTTTTTATTTTCAATATTATTTGGTGAATATAAATAACTGTTTTAGACAAGTGAGTTGTAACGAGGCATTGTTTCCTTTGTGTTAGGTCTTTCTTGCACTTAGTTTTGTACTGTTCTGGTTGAGCGATAGTGTCTAAATAGAGTTCCCTAGAGTAATAGCAGCACTTTTAATTTATTCATTTGTAACTTGTTATTTGGTCCAAATCGTTCTAGTTTTCCTATATACTTCCTCGGCAACCATACTATTACAAAGTAATAGCATGGCTATTTCGGTTGATTAGTGATTAAATGTACCCTCAGCCTCGGGAGGTTTAGTAAAAGTCCCTCGGCCTACGGCCTCGGGACTTCCACTAAACCTCCCTCGGCTTCGGGTACATTTAATCACTAATCAACCTCATAGCCATGCTATTACTTATAATAATACCATGATCACCTCGGGATCCATTGTTTCAAGAGGGACGTTTAATGTCTAACATCCCTCCTACCTGAATAGAAATGAGGGAGATTTAGAACTAAATTTCCATCATACATCATTAATGAGGGAAATTTAGTTCTAAATTTCCCTCATTAATGATGTATGAGGGAAATTTAGTTCTAAATTTCCCTCATTACTATTCATGAGGTACAGTCCATCATATATCAATCATCGGTACGATCGGGACAGCTTTGCATGCTGTTCCGAAACTCTGTAAGTTTTTAACGCATCGATACCTCTTACCACTGCACATTCTTACGCATGTGGGAGCTATTCATTCTATTTTGCGCATGTGCGTAACGAAGCAAAGAAAGCTTAGTAAAAACAATTTAGCTTTGGAGTTGATTAACAACCTATAAATACTTGTCCATTGTAAGTATAAAACAAAGAAATCTATTTTCAAAACTCCCCATAGAACAGGGTTACGCACAATTGGTAAAATAATTCAGCGTACAATATATTCAAGTTTTGAATGAACAAAAAAAGCGTATTTTTGCTTATTTCCTCGGTATTTCCTCTTACTTCTTCGGGATATTAGTGATTAAATGTCCCCTCAGCCTCGGGAGGTTTAGTAAAAGTCCACTAAACCTCCCTCAGGGTCATGGTATTACTTATAGAGCGATAACACTAAAACCGTGAAATAACTTAGCAACTAAATAGAGACAAATAGTAGCAAAACCCTTTGTTTTTTATTGTTTCATTAGTACTATTTGTACTTTTTAGTTAGTACTTGTTTCACGGTTTTAGTGTTATCGCTCTAATTATGTAAGTTCTGTTGTTTTCTATTGTTTCATTAGTGCTATTCAGTACTAAATAGTGCAAAGTGTTGCACGCTTTTAGTGTTTGTAGTCTATCTTATCATTGTAATGGTATATTTGTATCATAGTACAACTTAGCTTCTTCTGATACTTTCTGTATTTCCTGAAATGACAACTAGGAAATCATTTAATTTAGACGAACAATACTCCAAGATATATAAACACTATAAAATGAATCGTTCCTAACAATATGGATATGAGAAAAAAGATATGTTGAAGTTGAGTTGGGAAAAATAACTTCACTCAGCCTTCAGCAATGTGTCTTAGCTAGCTCTCCCTTGAAAATGACATCACATCAAAAGAGCCTGACTTGAGTCCCCGCGAAAACCCGATTAGCTGTAATCCAGGATAAACTCTAAAGAAAACTACTGGTTTTAACCCTGGGTTACCACTGATCTGACTTTAAGGAACCGGAAGATTTCTTTTATCACGCAAGTTGAAATCTTTCTTTCTATCTTTTCATGAAATCAGTTCAAATCGAGCCATCGGATGGTATTTCAATTCCTGCTTACAATGGTATCTTCCACATATCGGGAACAACTCCACTCTCCATCTCGCCAATTTTTGGAACATCTGAAGACAGTGTTTTTGACCATCCAGGAGGAACTGAAGTGTTATTCTTGAACTTAAATGAACAGACCATATTTGATAAAGTTCAGTGTCGTCGAGGAGGACAAACAAAGATGAGGGTTGAAAATGGAGTTATTAAAATGGCTTGTAAATCTCCAGTACAAATACTGTGTATCAAAGTCTTTGTATTCAGAACGCCATCAGCGGCGAACCTAGAAAATGATGACAATGGTCCAATGGAACTTCCAATTTTAATGGGCAACATGGAAGTAAACGACGACTCTCGATTTTACCAGGTAAAGTACGTATAGTTGTTAATAGACTTCTAATTATGTCCTGATCTATTTCAACAACACAAGTGAAAGTGCTGAATGACGTTTTTCAGTTTCCTAGGAGATAGTAGAGCATTTTTTGTGTGTGTGTAATTTCGGTAAAATTCTGGGTTGTTTTACTAACATTATTATTTAATTTTCTAAGTCTTTCTCTGAGGTTGATTTTATTCCAAAGGTTAATTTGATATTCCAAAGGGGAGTCTTTTTATATAAAGTTGATTTGTCGCTCGTGATATTTTGTATTCTCCTTTGAATATATGAAAGGCTCTTGACAAGGATTCTGGTATAGAGAGGGGACAAAAACGTCATCATGCTAGGGGCTTAAGGCGGTGTTACACAAGACGATTTTTAACGATGATTTTCCGCGCAACGTTGCAACAACTTCCAATATTTTGCGTTGCGAGCTTCTGACTTGGATTCAAAAACTCGCAACGCGTTGCCGAAGCGAAAATTACAAGGAAAATCGTTCCAAGTGTCATGTTACACGAGAAAGATTTTTAACGCAACGCCGCGTTGCGCTGAAAATCGTCGTTAAAAGTCGTTTCGTGTAACACCGCCTTTATGAGCCTAGGCAAGGGACGTTTTTGTCAACACCGACGTCACGTGTACGTTTTTGAAGGTAGAATCTATGAATATATGAATCTAGAATGTGAGGGAAGCCACAACTGACGTTCTAGCTGAAGCGAGAACGGGAATCTCATCGATGACCCTTGCTGAGGCTCATAAGTCCCTAGCATGATGATGTGTTTGTCCCCTCTCTATACCAGAATCCTTTTCAAGAGCCTTTCATATTCAAAGGAGAATACGAACACGTAAGACTTAATTACCGAAAACCGAGGCTTTTAGCCATGTACATGTATATGGTAAAAGCCGAGGTTCGAGGTAATTAACTGGCTTATTATATGATTGATGATCGAGATTTTCACATAAAATCAGTCCCAAACGACATTAAAGTCCCTATAAGCCCTAGCGAAAATGTATATTTTTTAAAAGTTGAGTATCCTGGGGAAATATAATTAAAGCGACATCAAAGATGTAAGGTTTTTTCCAGTGTATCCTCACATAAAATCAGTCCCAAACGACATTAAAGTCCCTATAAGCCCTAGCGAAAATGTATATTTTTTAAAAGTTGAGTATCCTGGGGAAATATAATTAAAGCGACATCAAAGATGTAAGGTTTTTTCCAGTGTATCCGTCCGTTCAAAGCTGTCCCTCCAGACAAAAAACTGCATTCTTTGGAAGGCTGGGACAAATTTGGTTAATAATAAACTCATTTGGTTGATAATAAACTTTGACATTGTGACGCAATGTAAGGCACATTGTTACGCAATGACCGGAATCACGGCATTTAGACTCAAAGAAACAGCTGAAAATAGCTATATCAAAGTAGTAGAATTTGTAGCAGAAGTGTTAAACATAGTGTATACCAACAACAATATACAAGTTATCCTTCAGTTACTGAAGGATATTAAGAGCTTGTAGCGTCTAAATTAAACTTTATTCTCCCAGGATTCTCACGAATTTTTCCACAGGATGCCCAAAATGTGCTTTTTCTCCAACTTTGCAGCGCTTTTTCCCGGTCAACAGGAATTGAAAGACCCACTTTTCAAAATATTTTTGTTTCAGAGGCCAAGTTCTTTTGAGAGAAATTATTTCTGGCTAGACTTTATAGGCACTTGAACGATCTAATCGTTACTGAATTCCCAGAAGGAAATCTTAAACAGTTGCTTTTCAATTCTATTCACGATGAAGTTAACAAAGAAAACCGACTCAATCATATAATAAAATAGTTTTAATTACCGAACAAAAGCTACTCGAAAAGGATTAATTGGTATAGAGACAGGGGACAAAGACGTCATTTTGCTTGGCCCCATGACTTATAGCTCTGCAAGACTGTTGTTTTCCTTTTGGTCACTAAAGGTGTATTTCAAAATGTGGAGAGCGTTTTCACAACTCTAAATCGATGGTTTTCAATGAAACTGTCATTTTTGCCGAATGTCGGAAACTAAATGAAAAATATCAGACTTATAGTAAAACAAAAGAAGTTCGAGTTTTACTAGTCCTTTTTTGCAAATTTATCCTTTAATCCCTTCGATTATTAATAACGTTCACTCTTCTTTTCATCTTTTTAGCAATTCTTTTCTGTCGACCTGGATTCTATTTACGAAGGCCCAAAGAGACCCGCCTATAAGCTTGCAAGAGTAGAAGGAGAAATTCGTAATCTATTTCAGCTGTCTGTTGAAGTGCAGTACATCGGTGGAGTTGGGTATCAAGAATTTACCAGTTTTCCTTTTCAAATAAGAACCAAGCCTAAAGCACCGAAGCCCGAAGGCAACCCCAAGCCCAAGAGTGCGAAGAGAGTCAGGCTAGGTTGGTTCTTTCATGTAGTGTTGTGTAACGCTAATATATTACAGGGGCTATAACGAGAAATTGAGGGCACAATAGGGAAGACTAGCTTACTATTATAATCCCGAACAAAACCTTCAGACTCTTTCGGACAGTTAGACTATCCTGTTTCGAGTTTCTGGGTGTGCTCCCCACATGGCCACTTGGTGTTTGAAATCAAGACCAGAGCAAAATGGGTTCTAGTCACGTGATCTTTCGTCCGACAAAGGTTTTAAACAGGTGTATATGTGCAAACGGTTCCACAATATCTGACTTGAGAGTAATTATCAGATTTGACATTCGGGTGTTCTCCCTTAAGGTTCTCCCTAGCTCTCTGTCTCTCATGTTCTCTTGGTTATATTTAATATGGTTGGGTGTGTCAACACTCTGCAAGATGCAAATGTATTCCAGCATATGAACAGATGAAATCCCAATTTTTGTTTTGTTTTGCATCAGGTCATAAACAATTTTCGCAGACTGTCTGTTTTTGTTTCCGTCCCCGCTTCCGTCTTCTTTTTTATGATTTTCACGACGATGAAAGAGCGCTTATGCTTCCTCGTCTTCTACTTCCGTCACTCGTGAAAACCAGACTCGAACGATCCATGTTGTTCTTTCTTCAGAGTCTGGTAGCGAAGATCACGAGAATTCACCCGATTATTACAGGCCACATCAAGACAGCGGTGGTAAGATCATCCATCCATCCATCCATCAATCTATCGCTTTATCTATCGATCCATCCATCCGTCCATCCATCCATCTTTTCTTCGCTCGTTCCTTCGTTCATTGTTTCACTAATTCATTCATTCGTTCATTCAATCGTTCGTTCGTTCTTTCATCTTTTCATCTATTGATGAAATCATCATTTCAAAGTGTTTAGTTTTTTTAGCTTCACAGGACATCTTTAATGGATATGTGGATACTCCTGAGAGCGCCCATGATACAGGTAAGTCATTAACAGGCTTTTTGAACAAACTAAGACTATTTCCGATTCGCGCGATTCTTCTGACTGAGATTTACTTTCGCTGGCATTTTGAGTCTAGAAGAAAGATCACTAGCTATTTGCTACTAACGGCTAGAAGAATGCATTAATTACCGGCGGATGGCAATTACGTTAAGACAGAAAACGACCGAGAAGAAGACTGCAGATCGAGAGTAGAAAATTCCCTTTTATTGTAGATAGCAAAGTTGACAAAGATGCATGCATTTTGACAATTTATTGGAATTTAATAGTGTCCACGTACAGTCTTCATTATTAATGATTCTATCTTCATTTAGAATATCAAAGAATCGAGTGTCAGAACTTACGCGTCGTAGACCATCTAGAAGCTCAACGAGCATCTATTGATCACCTGACATGTAAAGTCATGGAGTCCCCTGGCAACGCAGACATTGGATATCGATTTAAACTTAAGGATCCGCATCCACATCTCAAGGAGTACGACGAGGGAGATATCGTGGGATTTTTTAAAGACGAGAATGGAGGAACTGTTATTGATCTTTTTAATAACAGCAATGCCAGTGACGCGTTTTTGGCTGGGGTTATTTCAAGATCAGCGTACATTGAAGTCAAACAGTCTTTCGAGAAAGGTAAGTATTTTTTCTTTTCATTATAATGAATAACCGAGGTGGGGTGGGGTGGGGGGGGGACTCCTGGCCTGTGGGCGGGGATGCTCGTCGGAAATTTCGAAAATGACCCCAACAGGTACCTGAGTCTCATCCTGGTGGGAGTGGCAACGATTAATTTCTAGCCCTAAACGGTACCAATTCAAAAACAAAAAAAAAGGAAGAGGAATTCAAAGTCTATAAGCTCCTTTATCGATGTGCTCAAGAGACACAAGTCAGACCACTAAAATCGTCCCAGTAATGATTATTTATGGTATTTTGTTGACTGAAAAACACCTTAAAATGTCCAGCTAAGTAAGTCTCTGGTAGTTCACTAAAGTCTGAGACCAGGTACCATATCACTGATTTTGACCCCTAAAAGGTACGACGAGCATCCCCGCCCATTTCCGATCGGACTGCCCCCCCCCCCCCCCCCCTTCACTAACGGACATCTTTAATAAGTGATCACCTCCTTTAAGCGAACCTTGGTCCCTGCTACTGACGAACTCGACATTTTTAACCTGACACATGCAAGTGAGTACCTAGCTCTCGTTGGCTGATGCCAATTCCTGATCCCGAGGGTATCCATAAACAAAGCGTGAGACTGGACAAATCTCTGGCAGATCCCCGGCCATTTAAAAGTGGCTTTTAAAAGATTAAGTAACTAGATAGCAATTGCAAATAATTCGATAAACTATCAACTTCTAGAAGCATCCGATGTTGTTTGTGTCATTGGAGTAGTTCAAGTTAAATGTATTGGCTCCGTTCGGGCTGGCGAAAGATTATATTCAGCTGTGGATGCCAGTGTGGCAGGGACTGCAATTGCCGAGGGACATTTACCGCCTGGTGCTGTTTTGAACAAGCGGGGAACCCTATTGGGAATGGCCCTAGAGGAAAAATCTCCCAAGAAAAATGGAGAGGTGTTGTTGGTTAAGGTAATTGAAATGTGATAAAAGTCTAACACCTCTATACTTGATCACTTTTACTACTACCTTGCAAACCATGAAACCACCACCAACACCACAACACCACCAACGCCACTACTACCACAGGCCCGTAGGCTAGCTGGAGAGGACCCTGCTCTACTTTTATGACGCTTATAATACATTTTACGCTTATTTTGCACTGTTTTGCCTTCTATTTTGTTTTCTATTGAACTTGACATTCGCCTGTTGCAGAAAATTTGTCAAATTTCGATCATTGCCTAAAAATGTTATATCTGACCATGTCTGCTGCCGCAATGACGATCATAATTGCTGATATCTAACATGTCAGATACGTGTAGATAGATATGCCATTTTATTTAATTTTTTTTTTATATATTAGTTGTTTATTGTTTAATTTAGGTCCCCACTGAAAATCACGTCTGTGAGTGGGCAACCTGTGTAAAGATTAAAGATTATTATTATTATTATTATTATCATTATTGCAGTTGAAGCTCTCCTTGTGAACACCAAATAGAAACTAGCAAATGAACTAGTACGGGCTGCGTCGGCGTGTTGCGATACAATAAGGAGTGAATTGAAATCTGTAGCACTGTAAAAAAGTTTAATTTAAGGCTTTAATTCGCTACAATGTGCAGGTCCACCAACTTTGAAAACGAACCCCCCCCCCCCCCCCCCTCCCATCCACCCACTCATAACTTAGCCTGCATGCGGGCCTGTACCACTACCCGGCACTAGCTAGCAACACTACTACCACACAAGCTCAAGTTATGCCACCTACATTGTTACTAATCAACTATATCTTTCTGCAAGCATTACTAATTATATTAATTTTTTGTTGCAGAGTTTTGTGTGCATAGTTATGGGGATAAAGGACAAGAAATTAACCATGGAGATTGAGAACATGTACGACCGCTTTGAAATACTTGTCAATGAAAGACTACAGAAAGAACGTAAACGAGCCAGGCGAGGTAGAGTAGAGTCCTCGGATGACGCCATAATCACTTTCAGATTGTGCTATAGTTTTCCACTATTCCTTCCAATTTACATTTTTTTAAAGTATTTTTGTTATTTATTTAAGTTTTGTGTGTCACAATCTCCATACTTGCCGTGCTGTTATTCGGTTTGTCAGTGTTGGCCTTTGAGCTGTTTTACCCTGGCTCAGCCCTCAGAGTTCTCATTTGTAAAGAAGGAAGCATGCATGGACATACATCGACTTTCAAGTTCACCGCGAAGGACATGATACGAGTAAGTAACTACCATGAAATATACACAAACGCGAGCACGAATACGAGCAAGCATGGACGTGAACACGAAGACGAGCACGAAGACGAGCACAAACACGAGCACGAATACGAGTAAGCATGGACGTGAACACGAAGACAAGCACAAACACGAGCACGAACACGAATATGAGCACGAGCACGAGCACGATCATAAATATAAATAGTTAATCATTCGTATAGATGTCATAACCTGAGTTCTAAACTTTAGATGTAAACGTTGGTAGATGTGAAAGTGGAAGTACGTAGATAAAGATATAGATACATTAGTGTGCTGGTGAAGAAATGGTCAACACTCCTGCAGCGTGCGTCCATTGAGTCATGGATGCACGCGGGAGGCTGCAAAGCACGAGAGAAGCGTAAGAGTCGCACGAGGCGTAGCCGAGTGCGACTATAGCTTCTCGAGTGCTTAGCAGCCGACCAAGTGCATCCATAACTCAATGGACGCACTGCTGAGTGTTGACCATTTCTTTTATAACATAGACAAACGAAATAAGCCGCACGTTTAACCTGAATAAAAATACTGATGACCTTCAAAGTTCTCCATACAGGGCGCGCGCTGTAAGAAAAGGAAACATTGCCGTCAGCGTGCTGTCCATCGAGTTTTGGACGCACGCTCGCGCGCGCTTATCATCCAATCAGAGCGCGCGTTATATATTACCTATGTTATAATATTTTTTAGACATACCGTGTGAATGGAATTGAGTTCGCAACATGGAAAGCACTGCAACACAAGCTTAAGCCAAGAATTGATGGCATATCCCCTCTAAACACGACAATGTGTAAGTAGCTCTTAAGATCGTTTCATATTTGCAGATTTTCGTAAGGCTTCTACCGGGTTTTAAATATTTTTGCATCTCTTCGAGCAAATTGGTATGAGTGTGAAGCCCATGGTATGGACTAAGACATGGAGTAGGGACCTTGACGATGGTGAGCAAGACAGGATCGCAATATGTTTATCTTGTGCGTGCGTCTTCGTCTTTTTGGTTGACGTTCTCCACAGCAAGCACTTTTCTCGGCTGAAAAATAATGCGCAACAAAGAAGAGAAGAAGGAATAGAGAGAATAGGAAAGCAAAAAGAAAAGAAAGGAAAGGAAAAGAGAGAGGAGAGAAAAAGAGAGTGGAAATAAAAGGAATGAAATTAAAGGAATGGAAAGGAAAGAATGCACACCAACCAGAGTCTAGACACGGGCATAGTTCAAGTTTCAAGTTTTATTTTAATAATGTTACAAAGATTTTCATCTTCCTGTAAACAGCTAACTTATAGGCAGGTCAGATTAGTTATTCCTCAAGGTCCCTCGTAAAGTAAAAAAACACAAAATACTTGGTGTGAACATCACGCGTATGTTATATAAATCTGGTACTCTTCTAGGCCAAAAAGTTCTTGTGGCTGTACCGTTGAGTCTACATGCAAAATTAACATGCATAAATCTCGCAAAAAGGCCTCTCTTGGAACAGCTAAACAATATAATGAAATGTCATGATAGTATAAAAGAGATGATATGAATTGCTTTCATTGCAGTCAACATCACCAAAGTACACTACTACTTGAACATTGATCGCTGTTCCTACGGTGCAATAAAACTGAATTCAGCTTTGAAAATTGATCCAAAAAAGGAGGTTGGAGGTCCGCTTGTGTACGCCATAGATGGTAAATGTTCAACGGTTTACTACTATACCGATGTTTACTATCGAAAGGACTGCATTAATGGATGGTGCCCGTATTTAAGCGTCCGTATGTTCCCAAACGACTTCCACTGTTATCCTAAGACCGAGTTTACTTAAGTCCACAACTGCAGATAATCTTACTGGCACGGCTTCTATTGGTTGAGGCCTGGTTCAAACATTGAACTACAAATTAATATGAGCCGAAGCGGTAGTTCATAATATTGTTACACTCAACTGACTTTGAACAATTGATTCCAGTCGAGGCGTGAGGACATAAGTACAAGAAATGTACAGAAACCTATAGACTCGACCTGAAAGAATCTTTGAAAGCCATTGAAGTGTTAGTTTTTAATTAAGACAAAAGATAATAGACCATACTCGTACTCTCATTATTGAACTGAAACTAGCTAGCAATAGAGGCTCATGCAGGGAAATATCACTAAAAATAATTGCATTAGAAAAGATTCCCCAGCATGTCTCTGTTGCAAGCTAATCTATTCTATAGGTGAAGTTTTCATTACAGATGGGAAAATGGTTGTCATCTAGCAGTGCATCATTGTCTGTACATCTGTCTCCTATATCTTAGTGTTTAATACGCGTTCTTTTAAAAGACAGGCTAGGCTGCATAGAGGCTCGCTTCTTGTGTAAATAAAATAGTAAGAACTTGGCTATATGACTTGTATTTTGTAACACAGAAAGTCCGGAAGACTTTTGAAGACTTTGTATATAAGAAGTAATGGTCCGACAACGAGGACTTGACGGGGTTTCAAGTCCGCGCAATTAGGACTGGAAGTAATTGCAAGGACTTGAAACCCTGTCAAGTCCGAATTGGAGGACTTTGAACGACTTCAAATCCTCATTAATTATTCGGGAGGAATCTTTCTCCAGATAATTATCTGTCTATTACAATAAGAACTGTCAACCAATAGTTTTGTATGAATAGACCATTTCCGAGATGCGGAGACCGCTTTCAAGAAGATCGCGGACGGACTTGAAAACGAGGCATTTTCGGGCAATGTCAACAAAATAGCACAAAGATTTTTCTGAACAGACGACTCAAAAACAATCGGATTTTAAGACCTCATGGAAAAATCATCACTTCTATCATTACATATCGACAACTGAATCCACATAGAATTTCGCTGATATAAAGAATATACTGTTTTTGGCGACTTTCTGACATTAAAATCGATCACTGAGTCAAAGATCCCCGAGAAATCCCCACAACAGAGCACTGATAAGAGGAGAAAATAAATGCTTCGATTGAAGAATAACTCATAAAAACTCGTGGGATTCCAAAAAGCTCAAATTGCTTTCGCCTAAAGCTAGGCTCGTGCAATTTCGAACTCTTTGAAATCCCATTCGTTCAAATTTATTCCAAATTGTACTCGAAACCATATGATTTCCTATACAAAATAAGGAAAGTCAACTACTGCTAATTAAGGAACAATTGCAACAATGTTCCAGTGTCCTTGGACTTGAAATTTGTTGAAGTCCGCCGGACACTCGAACAGATTTCCAGGTACTGCTTGAAAGGACTTTCAGGGGTTTCGAGTATCGCCACGGGGTCAAAAGCGGAGTATCTAATTGGCTGGCTACCTCGTGAACAATATAATTAATGAGGATGTGAATATGTTTTCAATGTTTAAGTATTGGACTGTAATTCAAACGGTGACTGATGTATCTCAATAAACCTTAATTTTCAGCTTCGTATGCAAATTGCCCATTTCAGACCACGTGACATTCCCTTGAGAATTGTTCTTTTATGATGAACATGTAAAAATATTAGTATAGGTAATCATACGATTTCGAGTTCAATTTGGAATTAATTTGCACGAGTGTGTTTTTCAAAGAGTATCAAAATTGCACGAGCCCGTAGGACGAGTGCAATTTGAGCTCTTTGAAAAACACACGAGTGTAAATTAATTCCAAATTGAAAGAGAAAACGTATGAAAAAATTCGAGAAAATAAACGGTGATTTTTTTAGAAAAACTGATAAAATCTCAAGAAGAAAACTTTGAGCGCGCGCTCGTTGAGATGTGATGGCGTCAGTAGCGCACGCAAGTCATCAAAAATTGTATTTAACTGACAACCAGATCCTCAAAGTTTTTGCCACTTTTTTTAGACATACGTGTTCTTTAATGAGTGAAAAACTTCGTACATGTCATGCTTGTTAATGTTTACAATAGCAGAATAAGACAAAAAATAATTTTAAGCACATTTTTGGACCTGTAAATTCAAATGTATAATTTGCATTGGTGTTACAGATTTTTGCACTGGTATTACAGATTTTTGCACTGGTATTACATTTGAACTGCACTGCTCTCAGCCAATCAGCATCGAGAATTTTTTTCATGTATATTATTAACATGTGAAAGAATTAAATCCGAAGAGTAACATCACATGGTCTGAAATGGGAAAACAAACAACGAAGCTGAAAAGGTCTATTAATTATAAACTCTTTTGTATTTAAAAATAGCAGTTTGTCATTCTCTGGTATCGAGTTAACAGAACATTATCAGTCCAGCACCTTTTCACATTTTCCAAAGAAGAATGAAGAGGGGAAATGGGCAGCTAACATGAGCTAAAGATTGACGAATTGCTATCAGAAGGCACTGCAGCATTGCTGCTGTTAATTCACACAACGTTATTCTTTCTACAGTCTAATCAAATTTCAAGAAAAAAAAGATTCAAGCATAAAAGTGAGCTTGCTGTAAAGGGTAAAACGTAGGTTTTATTGTTTAAACAACCCATGGAATAACAAAAAAATAAACATAATTAATACATAATACAATAAATAGATATCTGCTTAGATTTACATACCGTTAGATTTTAAATTAGATATTTACACAAATAATAAACTAATAAATTAGGACATTTGTAATTATCAAGAATATTTTTTTCGGTATTTCTCTAGACTTACTACGTGAAGGGTTTTTTTTTTCAATTCGGTCTCAAAGTTTTCTTGAATTGATTGAGGTGACACTTCAACAGCATGGAAACTGTTCTTTGATAGAATTTATACACTTGGGAATTTCGACGTTGGTTCTCAATTTTGAGTTTTCAACAAGAAGTAGCAGATGTCCAGATAACGTGGTAGAATATTTGTCCCTTGCGGCGGTATGGAGACTGAGGTATTCACAAGCCATGCAATTGGTAGCAAACAACAACGTTAACAATGACCATTCCCTGTACATTCTTCGTGTATATAATTCTGACGTGTTTCTATCTTTGCGCGCGCTTTCTCCCGTTGAACGGTTTCTGCTCGAGCTGATGGGTTTAATTTGAAAACAATTGCGAAACTAAAAGCAAAAGCAAACTAATACCGGTGATTTTGTTAAAATTAAACTCAGTGATTAAACTCTAAAGAAAACGAAAAACTGGGTCGAATAATCTTTCAAAAATGGTTAAATAAGTAAACTTTACAAATGTTATGAAAAGACAGTAAAAATATGAGACTCGCTGTAAAGAAGACAAAATATGCCTGCAACTGACCTAATTTGATGCAAATGGAAAAGAAAACAATGAGACCAGAAACTGAATTGGCAGAATCTTTGATAAACAAAAAACAAAAATAAACCAATAGTACTAAAGAAAACAACCAAAAAATCGATCACAATGTTTGGAAAACAGTTACAAGGAAATACGATATGAAAAGAAAGCAAAATAAGGAGCAGCAAAGACAAAAAAATAATAATAACAGACAAAAACTTATGGAGCAAAAATAGTTTCAACCATCCAAGGGATGAGCACGGTAGATTAAACAACATTACAACAACAACAGCAACAGCAACGACAACAACAACAACAATAGGCCACAGTTTCTTTGCACTAACAGGTCACGTGACCCTGTTTCCTCTAAATCAGCAGCACCGTCAAAATGAACCCCGGAAATAGAAAGAGCACCTTGATTACACTACACAAGCAGTGATGCGCGCATTCTGATTGATTTAAATATTTCGAAAAATATAAATAAAAAGAGATTCCAGTTTGCCTTACCTCTGAGAAGACGTCAAAATGTGGTGAGCATATAGAGTAGATTTCGTATGAGTGTGAAACGGACCGAGCGGTGCCGTGGCCGTATCAATGCCATGATGTTCATTGAAATCATATTAAAATTCCTGCCGTAACCGTGCCGTGACATTGCGGTATCTCTTTCACAGTCATACGAAATTTACTCTATAATAGTCACGCCTCTGAACTTGGTCTCTTGGCGTACTTTTTTCTCATCGGATTCTGGCGTAACCTGTTGTTTCTATTAGAGTACAGACGCAGGGGAAAAATTGATATTGTTAGCATCAAAGTTTACTTAATGGAAGACGCTAATCGGATACTGAAGTAGAAAATATGGCAGGAGGTTTCAGTTGGGAATTCACTGCAGACAAAATTAATACGTTGCCGCACACACACACACATACACACACATAAAAAACAAAAAAAAAACCCAATGGAACAGAGAGAAAGAAACATTTAAAAAAGACCAGTCGAATTCAGAATGTAAGTTTTTGACTGCAAGCAGATAATTTTTTAATCAATATGAAAAAGCTATAAGAATAACTAAGATATGTTCTTGTGAGAAGCAGAATTCTAACTGGGGGGTAACTAAGTGTCAGCATGGCTGGTTTGTTTGTACATAGAAACAGTATATCGCTAAATCTTAATAGCCGTTTGTCAATAAGTGAATAGTACAAATAGCAACCTAGAGAGCATTTCTCCAAGCAATTAACTACATAGAAACACTTAGAATTACAGATGAGCTTGTTAATTCTAGCTGTGTTTGCAATACAACTGAGGACAAAACGTTTTGGAGCAAATCCATCAAAATTGCTATCCGTTAGATCTTTTCCCGCGTAAAAGTTATACACGTACTTGTAAGTCTAGTATAAATAACTGTCAACTTATAGTTTTCTTTCACATGATTATAACTTTGAAATAAAGTAGAAATATGGGACTCGGTCCCATTGCTGTCTTACTGACTGGATACCCGAAACTGGTGGTCTGTAATGACGACGTTCCTGGGACTCGTATTTTGGCTGTTCTATCTCAAGTTGTCAGATAGCTGTGCTTTCTAGATAAATCATTATCGAGTACATGAAAGAATCGATCCCATAACTCACATGAAACTCGCGTCAAACTTTAGTCATTTCCAATGCATTAAGCTTAAGTGAGAAAAACGGCCCTTTTCAAGCCAAAGTATAATTATCATTGCAAACTGAACGATGAAATTAAATCAATCGATCGATCGTTAGAAAAACACAGAAGGTGCTGAATTGTATTTTGTTTAAAATGGTTTTTATTTCCCCGCTGTCTTTTGTTTTGCAACTGGGTTATTAGTCGGGCAGCCGTAGGCATGCCCGACTTTAGTTCTACCGTTTGTTCTATGTATCTGTCACAAGGAACGCCTGGCTATCAAAGCTCGACACGGGGTCGACCGAGCCCGGCAGGGGAGGTCACAGTCAGATAAAATGTCACGTGTTCGAGTAAACCATAATACCTTTCGTTGTCGTAGAAGAAACGTGTTTGCACTAGGTTGCTTCGATAGCTTCAACTGAAAGAACACGACTAAGATGCCGAAGAAACTCTCTGCTAAAATGCTCAAATTACACACAAATGCACACGCCGATCGCGATAGACCCACACCAAAAGATGGCGATGAGCGTACATTTCGAAATGGGTTGTTTCGCGATCCCCTTAGCAAAAGTTCTAGCAAAGATAGCAAAGTCAAACAAGTTCTTACTAGATTCACACTAGATCAAGTTGATCACAAAGAAATCACTAATGATCATAGATTATGGATTATTTTCATCTATTTTTATAAATATATTCACCTATCTTCTTCTATCGACCTTTTTTACTTTGGTTAAAAATTAGAGGAAACTCGATAAAATTTTACGTAGACAAGGGCTTGCTCATCGTAGCTCTATTCTCACTGGGATTCCTGTTCAAATAATAAGGACAGGGTTCCCGACGATGGAGAGTGACAGTATCACCATCTCCTTCAGATCACAGCACTTTACTTTCAGCAAAAAAAATCACTACTATTTTGAATCTCACTTTTTGATAACCTAGAACGTCAAACAATTTTTTCTATATAACGAGCATTGCAATGGTTCTTGAAATAAAACCCACACAAGCAGAATATCAAATATATGCAATGGATAAATAGTAAGACAGCGTACATCGCATGACCATACCAAAATGGGATTAACAACGATTTAATAAAGCGGGCACAGAAAAATCCACAAAGGGGGTTTCATTACTGAAAGCAACTCAAAGCTTATCATAACATGACGTCATAATGTGAGCACGATATTTTTAGCTTGCCCGACTTCACGCTCATAGAGCGTCTAGTTATAAATAGAATCAAAGTTGCTCGCAGGAAAGCAGAAAGCGAAAATACAATCACAAAGTAAACACGGTTTGATCAAAGTGTCGGCAATTAAGTGTCAGCATGGCTGGTTTGTTTGTACATAGAAACAGTATATCACTAAATCTTATAGCCGTTTGTCAATAAGTGAATAGTACAAATAGCAACCTAGAGAGCATTTCTCCAAGCAATTAACTACATAGAAACACTTAGAATTACAGGTGGGCTTGTTAATTCTAGCTGTGTTTGCAATACAACTGAGGACAAAACTTTTTGAAGCAAGTCTATCAAAACTGCTATCCGTTAGATCCTTTCCCGCGTAGAATCCCATAACACAATTGAAACTCGCGCGCTGATTTGTTATCGGCAGTGGGAATTTAGCGTGGAATTGAATTCAACACTAAAAAGCTGAATTCAACCATACATAGGGATCCCACAGCCATATTTTTTGTTAATTTTGGTAAACTGTATGCTGCTTTTTTCGTTAAATCACAGCTAAGCAAATAGAAAAGGCTAAAATAACAAGAATAAACTGTGGTTTGTAAAAACAAACTATTTATTTTTGCTTAAACAATGAAAATTACTTCGATATGGTCGCATTTGCCATTGGCATTTTTTCCATACGGCTTACAAAACCAATCTTACTTGTATTCACAAGAAATTAAAACATATTCAGCCTCACTCTTATAAATGTTAATTCGATAAAAGAAAAAAAGCATGTTTTAAATGCTTTCAATAACTCCACAACAGATTCAAAGCATACAAACATCGCCAATGTCAGAAACAAACTCTGCTTCAAAAAATATGCCTCCGAGTCCTTCAAAAGTACTTCAAATTAAATGACAAATGAAGGCGTTAGGTTTAATAATTTCCATATCAACATACTACAGCAGAAATTTCAGCATTAAGCTTAAGTGAGAAAAACGGCCCTTTTCAAGCCAAAATATAATTATCATTGCAAACTGAACGATGAAATTAAATCAACCGATTGATCTTTTTTTTTTTTGTCGCCTTTGCTGTCTTTTGTTTTGCAGCTGGGTTATCATCATAAATAGGAAAGCAGAAAGCGAAAATACAATCACAAAGTAAACACGGTTTGATCAAAGTGTCGGCAATTAAGTGTCAGCATGGCTGGTTTGTTTGTACATAGAAACAGTATATCGCTAAATCTTAATAGCCGTTTGTCAATAAGTGAATAGTACAAATAGCAACCTAGAGAGCATTTCTCCAAGCAATTAAAATTGAATCACTTAGAATAACAGGTAAGCTTGTTCGCTGTGTTTTCAATCACAACCGAGGACAAAACGTTTTGAAGCAAAACCACCAAAATTGCTATCCGTTAGATCTTTTCCCGCGTAAAAGTTATACACGTACTTGTAAGTCTAGTATAAATAAATGTCAACTTGTAGTTTTCTTTTACATGGGTAGTATGTTAGGACGGTGCCTACTATTGTCAGCGCGCACTGCGTTCTGCGCATGGTCCTTCGTAGTAAAATCGCACGTAAAAACAAAGCAGTTCTGCGATATTTGGATAAATAAAACTTGCTTGTAGAGAAAACATTTAACTGTTCCTGTAGTAGAATTAAATTCAGTACTGATGAATAAAACTCGCTTAAAAACCATTGTTTTGATCACAAGGTCGACTAGATTTGCCTTTGGCCGCCGTCTTGGAAATGTCCCAAAATGCTTTGTAAAATCTGTCTTTGTATAGGCGGATTTACATGGTACGATTGTCGCACGCAACTTGACGTATACAACACATCTTAGAACAAAGTCGTGCCGTGTGAATGCCCTTACGAAGTCTCCTCTAAGACAGTCGCATGCGGCAGTCGTAGGAAAATATATGGCGTGATAGTCGTGAACGTGTGAATGGTGCTTAAGACATGTCGTAGCAGGTTGCATGAGACAAGATGTAGGCGAAATCGTACCGTGTAAATCGTCCTTATGGAAGGCTAGGGATTTCATCGTATTTCGTGCGTTTGTCGGTAAATAACTTCTTAAATCGCCTGGATGCCCTCTTTTTTCCTTTTGTAAATTGTAAACCAAAGAAAAATCTAGAATTGTATAAGTTTTTTATAAATTTATAATTGAAGCATGATAGAAAATATCACACATTATATTTAGCAATCATAGACTAGAACAGCCTAAAACCAAGAACATAATTTTATGCGGTTTTTATGGTATTGGCCTACCAGAGAATTATGCTTAGAGTGTTTTAGGAAAAAAAAGTTTGAAACTTATTGGAAGTATTTAGGATTTATAATTCTTTTTCTTTTGGTCGTCAAAAATGCATTTTTTCCCCAACATTTGATGACGTATAACTCATTAAAATGCATGGTGACCTTGGACTCTAACAGCCTACAATGGGTTCTTCCTCTTTAGTTTGATTAGTGCGCAAGCCTGACTTTATGATTGTGATTTGATATTACTTAGAGGTGCAAATGATTATAAATTGTGGGCAACTTTAGTACGTAACCTAGCTCCACTTAACTCCTTTGTAGTTAGGAGGATTTTTAATATTCATAAGCAAAGAGTATACTAATGAAAACGGCGCTTTTCTAGCCAAAATATATCATTGCAAACTGAACGATGCAATCAAATCAATCGATTGATCGTTAGAAAAACACACAAGTTGCTGAATTGTTATTTGTTTAAAATGTTTTTTGTCGCCTTTTCTGTCTTTTGTTTTGCAGCTGGGTTATCATCATAAATAGAATCAAAGTTGCTCGCAGGAAAGCAGAAAGCGAAAATACAATCACAAAGTAAACAGGGTTTGAGCAAAGTGAGTTTTCAAAATGACTGAGAAATGTCTTCAGATTGCAAAACCTCCACAAGAAAAGCCTTCAAAGCATTGCCAAAATAATTACAGGATAGAAAAACGCTATCAAAATTACGTAAAACTTAAGTTTTGAGATGAAAAATGTAATTCAAACGGTCATGAAGATGTTTATTTATAGTTTGCCACGCTACAGCAGAATTTTTCTGAGAAACAATCTTAACTGCGATGTAGAGAAAATCGAATTTCCTCCAAGATAATGTTGAGACGATTCTCTTGCACAGTTATAGTAAAATAGAGTAAATTGTGAGATGGCCGGTTTAACAATCATTTTATCCTCCTGCTTTGCTTCGAGGAGCGGAGTTTGCTTCATTGGCTATTGTTTTGTATTTGCAGTTGAATGGCTTGCCGCGCGCTTTGAACAATTAAAATTGACAAAAATTCGTCATTGATTTTTCTTGTCCGCTATGGGATTCAAGGAAAATTCAATTCCCGACTGACTCGTGCGATATGTATTTTTCGAATGCAATTCAATGTGGAATTCCATCGTCATTTAATGAATTTTCCTATATAATGTGGCTATCAATACAGTTTGTATAGGCAACTACACCGTTCGAGAAGAATTAACGAAAAACACCGCGCGTATTTGATAAAACGGGCTTAATTCAGCCTCATTCATCAAATACAAGCGGTATGTTTCATTAATTCTTCGAGAACTAAGGTGGAATTTCCTATAGAGGGATTTCATGGCAGCCATGTTTGTGGGCAAGTACAATAGAAAGATTTTGAATTAGAAAAGATTTTTTAAGCTACCAGCTTATGTAAAGTCAGGACCAGAATGAATCACTTCGCCTGACAGCTCACGTGTTATGCTGTCCTCAGTGGGGGGTCACTCAAATTGCCACTACTCCAGTATCCTATACCGACCTCACATGTATGAATGCTCCTACACAAAGACCTACGATTACACAATTACATAATGCCTCTAGATAATGCTCAAATAAATACAGCCAAGAGAAAACATAAAAATCCTATTTGAATTGCGCGCAAATATTCCATATTTCTCTTGGGAGAAAAGTTCTATTATTTTGAACACAAACATGGTTGCCGTGAAATCCCTCTATTAATAACACACCTACAAAAATACGCGTTTCTAATCACAAAAAACAACGGACAAAAAGTTTACAAATTTCGGCAAACCGGCTCTTTAGCATTGACACCATGAAACTGAAACAATAACTAAAACATAAATGCTCATTAATTTTCTAAAATACATAAAAGTTATAAAATTGATGATTGTTCTGAAATTGAAAATTATATGTTTTTTCAAATATAAAGTTGTTTCAATTTTCTATGATCGATAAGTTTATAGTCCGGCTAGAAACGACAATACAACGAAGTCATAAATGCTTTCAATAATAAAAAATAAAAGGTTCCAAAAGTCCCCCATTTTCGATTCATTGAGGTTTTGCCAAATGTTTTCAAACATTTCACGAGCAAATTTCCCGGATGTGTGCAATTTATTATTAATTAATGTTTAATTAATTAACAATAATAGTGTGCAATTAATTATTAATTGCACAGTATTAAGAAAACATTCAAAGCTCGGCAGCCAATCAGAAACGAGTATTTTTTGTAGGTGTATGCATATAGGTTAAAAGTAGAGGCAACTTCAGTGTTCTCGTATAACGCTCTCGACTGCATAGTTCTGCATTGTTTGTCTAAACAGAAGGGTTAATTGACGTCGATAAGTAAGAGTTAATTACCGAGAACCGAGGCTTTTAGCCATATATACATCCCGAGGGCCAACTAGCTTATTATATGGTTGAGAAGGTTGTCACACAAAAACAATCCCAAACAACATTCAAACGATCTGATCATTGTTACAGACTGATTCCTAGAAGGAAATCTTAAACAATTGCTTTTCAATTCTATTAACGGCGAACTGTTAACAAACTTTATTATAACAGACAAAACGTTTTTTTGTTGATACGTTTCCATCAGTTAGCTCAGTAGTATAGAGGTTAAAGGTGGGTATAGGTATATGCAGAAGGTCTCGGGTACTCAACAGAATTTTTTCATAAAAATTCGCTATTTACTGTTAAGACGACCTAGGGAAGTATGGGACGAGGGCTGTATAATGCCCTTGAATTCATAATGACTAGGGAAATACGCGATATAAAGCCCTACAAATAAACAAGAAAACCGACTCAATCATATAATAACGGTCCTTAAGGGTGCTGGGACCTATTTTTTTCTGGAGCCCGTTGCTAGGGAAACTTCAGATTTTTGTGAGCCGGCTAACTGATTTGGATTCAAGCAGTGATACTTATGAGGTAATCAACAAGCACCAATTTCTTGAGTTTGACGACGTCATCGCCCTGACGTTATCAAATGACGTCATCGGAACAGAAAATTTCTATAATTTTTGCCGTTTCAAAACATTGTTGCTCAATTCTTACATAGTATTGCTTTATTCTTCAAGGTGCACAAAGTGACGTATGCGTTTTTCATTTCGTTGACAGATAATTTTTTTTAGAGCTCTTTTTTCGTCTTCGTTTGATGTTAATCGGATATACTTAACAAATAGAACAGCTTGAGTGCTCTCCACATTTCTTGAGTGCTTTTGGCACTTCCTAAGTGCTGTATTACTGAACGGAGCACGGAAGAAGATGTTCTATTTGTTTTATTATATATTTTGAAGTAAATATTCAAGGGAAAAAGTTCGATTTTCTCCGTACAAAAATTCAAAAGGTGCGCGCGCGGTCGAGCTCGCGCTGCTGACATCAGAGCTGTGCTCCGTTCTCTGATAAAGCACAGCTTTTAGCCAATCAGAGCGCGCGTATCGACGAGGGTATATAATAAATTGAAAGAGATACAGCAGTTCAAACATGCTAGATTTTACAAAGAAATGTATGGTTGTAGGAACAAATGTCCACAAATGTCCCTACAACCATACATTTCTTTGTAAATTCTAGCGTTTTTGCACGGCTGTTAGTCATTCAATAATAAACCGATTAACACCAAACTTCAGGATTTTATATAGCTCGATGTGCTCTTTCTGACTCTATGAGTTTTGCGTTACCATCGTCAAAATTTGAGGGACTCGTACCCAGTCTTCACGGTATGAAAGTGGCTAATACTCCCCTTTTTTCTCACCTCCTCGAATCTTTTTTGAATACGTGTAATATAATAATATAATTATAGGCTGCAGGTCTTATACTAATTAGTTTACTGACGTAAGAATTCAATGCCAGTTAGTTTAGGTGAAAGCAAAGTACGACAGGAAACACGTGGTTTTCAAGCACTTTGCCGGTGTGAGGAGCAAACATATCATCTGCATGACAAATATCTGAAAGGATGGCAACACAGCAACAAAGCTGGCTGTGAAAACCTTGTAGAATTCAAGTAGTGATAGACATTTCGCGTCGATCATATAAAATACTAAACTTTATTACATCTGATTTTCTGAAACCGTGAAACAGTATGGAATATGCTAGGACTAACTACCTTGTTAATCGATCTTTGAACGTCTTCTTGGGAAGTAATTCCTTTGTAAGCCTGAGTCAAAGACTCAGACAGCATTTGTACATCGATCTACAATAGACTAACACAAGAATCAATGAATCAATAAATTTTATACTGAAACCAATGAAAAATTCAATACATAATACATAAGCGAGGATAGATTAAAAATTGCGTAATGTAAAGGCCGTTTTCCTCAGATATCATATTGATGTAAAAGATCAAGATCTCTTATGAGTTGATATCTTGATCCAAATAGTGCTGTCAATTTTTTGAAATCGACTCTCTCTTGGGAGTTATCTACGTATACGTACTTGGCAAGCTTCATTGTGTCAGTATGCTTCTGTCAAAAGTAAACGTAACAATTTATATAGAAAAATTCAAGCAATTCGGGAATAAATAGCTAGGGTGTAGAGAAAGTACGTCTAAAGCGGTTATTGTGTCTTGATATTGCATGATGTATTGTATTCTGGATTTGAGTTCTTTGCATTCCAGGGGCGGGCGTTATTTTCAGATCTAAAATTCCTCATTCTTGCAGGTTATCGTCGTCTCTCGGATGCCCTGTAACACCCTAGTCTCCTTTGCATCCGTTTTCAGTATGGTTTCGCTATGCTAAATCACGTGATGACACTCAAAGCTGATGCGAAGGAGACTAGCTACACCAAAGAAAGAGACGATTTTAGAGGGGAGTATTTCAAGATTTCACTATCTAGATTTGGAGCAAAATGGAAAAACAGCCAGCTGAGAGAAAAATAAAGATATTGTAAGGTTTTGATGAATCGTATTTCAGGTTATTATTTTTTCTATTCACACAACAGGAATGTATTCTGTATGCCAGTACAAGATCTTCAGATATGCTCAAAATGTTCCAACTGCAAATGCACCTTATGGAGATACACTGATCTGAAAAATAGAAAAACAGTTTTGGTTAACGAAAACAAAGTCAAAGCATATATATTATTGAACGAATCAGTTTTTCGATTGCTTCAGATAGAAGTGTATTTTCATGTGTTATGAAATTACAATTGTCTTCTGCATTCGGCGTTCTCGAAAAATTATACGGTCTTTAATTTATAGAAGATATTAGCTCGACGGTAAAAGACTTTGAGAAACTTGTCTTTCTGCTGCTCTTTAATAATAATGATAATAAGTAATATTTTATGTAGCGTCAATATCCAGAAGTTCAACAACGCTTTACAATTCACTTAAAATACAACATGATAAAATATAGAACTAAAATTGCTATTTCATAGATCAATTTGATTCAATAGAGACCGCTTAAGATTGACGTTTTCGGCAAACCGCTAACGACAAACGGCAAAAATTGACCTTGGTTTTGATTTTATATGTTACTCTAATCCTTAAATCAATCCAACAAGCAAATAAAGAGCAAATCTCTTAACAGAAAATACAAAAGTTTGTCGATCAGTGGTTGCATGCAGTTTGCTAGTATAAACGTCAATAAGATTCTCTAATAAATGTATGTACACAATGATATAACACAATGACATTATCGACTTTGTTTTATTTATTTATTTTTATTATTATCACTTATTTGTTATATCAAGATTGAGTAATTAAGAACTTTTTTATTGTATGCATATATAAAAAGCCGCGTTTTAAGCTCGTGCTTAAAGCTAGAAATTGCGGTTTCACAAGACCTAAGGAAGGAAGATTGTTCCATATGTTACGCTACAGATTTCCAGTAATTATGTATTTATTAACCTCAATGTATTTTTTAGTAATTAACTAGTTAAGCATTTTAAGTGTTGTAACCTTAACCGTTTTGATTGTAGGATTTTGTGTATTGTTTTGATCCTGTGTGACGCACCCTCTCTCACTATAACCCAAACCGGCAGACCAACGTGGTTTCTGTTTGACTCCAAACGTGATGTAAACAGGAAATTAGATTTAGTTTAGTTGTTATTTAAGGATTGTCGATATTTGTTACACTCGCACACTCTTTAGTCTTTGTACAAACTAGCGAGGCAAGTTCGGGGTACGACTCAGTGTTAATTGGAAAGTACAGCCCTAAGTAAGGAAAGTGGTCGAGTAAGGAACTCCTTCTGACAGCCACTCCGACTAAGGAAGTCTTTCTGGTTGGCCTGGCTCTATCCCGCCTTGTAGTACCAACCCTTGCTTAGCTTGTAATTAGCTCTTGTTCAAAGTCTAATAAACGAGTTAGCAGAGCAGGCGATCCTGACTAGTCCTTCTCGTAACACATATTTATAGCTCAGCTTTCATCGACGATATATAAACAAAATGCGACAAAATATTGACAGCCAGATGGCAGAGAATGCCTTTAAGACACTACAGTAAGGATTTGAGTAAATACTGACTTTTCAATTCAGGTTGTAAGGAGACAATAAATGCCAGTGTTCATATGCTTATTTTCTTTAGAATGGGTGTAGCCGGGTTTTAGACTAAAACGCTTGGAATGTAACAGTCAAATCATTGTTATGCTCTGTTAAAGACCCTTTCCCACAACAAATGCATGTGATCTTCTGTCGCAACGTAATCGGCATAAAATAAATAATAGAAACAGCGGTTCCTGTGTACAAAAATAATAAATAGAACAAAGATATTAGGAGGGTTTATGTAAAAATTTATAAGATTTGGGAGGGGCGCAGGTGGGCGATTATTATCTGATGACCAGAATATGAGTATCTTGAATGTCTAATCAAAAACGAACAGGTTGCGCTATAGGACTAAGAAAGACATCCTGTTATTGTTCCGCTCTCACCGATAATATATAAAGGAAATGCGACAAAATATTGAGAGACAGTTGTTAGAGAATATCTTTCGAATATCTTCCGAGTTCTTGAAAGAATGATAAAGGAAAATGCTTCATTGTATGTAACATTCGCAACAAGGCCAATACCTAGTGAATACCGGCATCTTCTCATAACTATTATTATACAATTCTCAAAAGAACGCTCGTAATATGCACAAGAACGCGAAAAATATGAGGCCGTATTAGGTTAGTAACATTTGAATGGCTTCCACGTGCAAAGCCGCGCGCTAATCAAAGTCAAAAGTGTCAGTAAAAACGACATCATTTGTATTGACATTTGCAGAATTGTATAATAAATATGTTATTGGTCGATTAACCAGGGAATACACAGCTGTAAATGTTTACTTTTCACTTGCATTCAGCGTGACTCGTAAAAATACACAGCCGCATTAGCTGTTAGTCTACCAATAACCTACTGTATATTTATGTGACAATTATAATGACAATAATATAACATATTTTATATCCCCACTTCCAAAGGCTCTCAAATCAACTAGGATTTGTGTTTAGAAATAAATATAAAATATTTATCACTTTTCATTGATATAAAACGAGACTATAGATATGTATCTGCAAAGCTGTTTTTGGGTAAAACGCGCATGCTATCTTGCAATCGCAAATAGATGCTGAATTGATTTTTCTTTTCTCTCTTTTTTTCACCAAAATATGTCATTTTTCTGTTGTCACATTGTTCCGGTTTTCATGTTGATATTTTTGGAAAAGATGCCGTAGTAAAGTTTTACATTTACATCACAGTGCAGTGCTGTTCACAGTGCTGTTCATTTTAGAACTGGTTTGCGTAAATTTGAGTGATTGTGAAGAAAACCACTTAAATGCAGTTCCCAAAGCTTGTATCAACCATAAGCGCTGATTTTGAGATGATCCGTTACCGGTATATAACGCAGTCTCCCTGAAGACCAAAGACATAGGGGAAACCTTATTTTACGTATGCTCGCTTGCGCTGAGACATGCATTTACTACAACGAGAAAGACTAACGCCTCCGCGGAAGATTCAAAATCATTTATTCAAGTTCATTGCAAACTCTCTGAGTTCAGTGGCTGAACACTCAGTCATTTCAGTTTTTTGAAAACAAAAGCAGACAAGGATTCATGATTTCTTAATGATTACATCGGTATAACATTAGATTCATAATATTTACAAAACATGGCTAATTCACTTACAATGTACATTTAAACTTCAATGACAATTTTATTGTCACTCAGAATATATCTACCATTGAGTACCACGTATAGTTACATTACTACGTAATGAAAAGAACTTTACTGGTTTCCGTAAAGAAAATTTTACAAACTATAGGACAGTTTCACGAGAACGTATCAGGGTGGTTGACGTCATTTCCCTCAAGTCTACGTACGCACTCGATCAAACGCTGACTTTGACGGGCCGCAAATCCAAAATAACAGCAACAAGAGCAAATACAAAAAACACGTCGCATTAAAAACACAAAAACAAGAATCATTGCGGTTCTCATTAATGGACCTTAATGGATCGTAATGAGGAAAAGGACTATTTCTTGGCAGTTTCAAAGTCGGGGCCTACGCTTTCGACGTTCCCAGTGGAACACCAGGACCACCGGGAACACTCTGTCGTCTAAAACGTAAAATGAGACAGATCCATGGAAAGCACGTCTGAACCACACCTTAGTTCAATTTCACTGTCGTTCTTACGTAGTAATCAAGCGTGAAGAATTCTGCTCTTAAGTTTTCTGCTCTCAAACGGGTCAGGAAGTTTGATGACTATGAACTTGAGCACGTTTTACGTATCTACAAGTCTATAAACCATATTTATATATAATACACTCATATACATTATATTATACACTGTACATTTTATAAATAATATACTCATGCTCTCTGACTATAAAAAAAACTCACTGAAATACTATAAAATTAACCTAATATTATCCAAACCTACAAAAGATTCTGTTTTCGAAGCAGTAACTCTGAATTAATGATTCATGCACTGTACACGATTTTTCAGTCACTGGCTTAGTAAATTTTTCAATGCATTGTTTTCCAAATTCCATTCCAAATCAACTTTTTTCATTAATTTCGTTTTACAGCTATCTCCAACAGATAACTTACTCACAGTAAAAGTCTACATCTTAAAAATACTCTTGAAAAATTTAAACCAGTGAAAAGACTAACTCTCATCTGAATTATTTTCAAGTAAGATCGCAGTCTTTACAGCATTATTTCAGTATCTTCATGGGGTTTTACTTGAGAAAGTTTCGTCATCAAATGATCGTCTTGGGAGTGCAATGGGGAACGTGTTGGAACGACGAATGACTGGTCGTCTTTGGCCTTTAAGCAACTGACTTTCTGCGAATATTCTTCTGTTTCTCAGACACACTTTTCGACTGACATGCGACTTGACCGTTGACTTCTTTAATCTTCTGAAAAAGCAATGTCCACACACCCAGGAGAACGTCTCCTCTGCAGAACGAAAGCCATTTGCTCTTCGTCTTCCCATAGGGTCTCGACTGGTATTTCTTTTTACAAGTTTTAGAAGACCAGAGAATTCAGGCTGTTCCTGAATGAAAACCACATCTTCTTCCTTACCGAGCTCGAAACGAATCTGTAAAGAGAGCGAAGACAATCAGGGATCGCGACAATATTTGAGTAAGTTGTATTCACTGTACATTTTTGTTTGTATAACGTTTTTCTTTGAGTTAAGTTTCCAAAGTTTCCATTCTCCACTGTTGCCTAGTGACTCTTCATTCAAAATACGTAACTCGAATAAAATGAGTATTGACAAAAGGAAGTTCTGAAGTTCTCTCAGTATTAGGAATTCTGTATTGTAAGATTATTGTCAAGTTCATTTGTGTTGCTGTACAAAATCAACCTGTACACTATACATTATATCAGCTTACACTGTTAAGAGTAAGTTTTGACCCAGGTAATAACTGTATGCTTGGTTTCTGTGGTGTTCTTTCGCCAAAGCTGACACTGTCTTCATGTCCAAAGTGCAGTGGTGCTGACGATGTGGTCGTGCAGGCGAGACTCTGATCTGTGTGGGTATCCATTTGGATACCATGTAGATGGTAACAGCTTGAACTATCTGATAAGCAATTCAAAGTGCTATATATAAGTCTGATGTTATGGAATTCACTTGGGTCCGAGCAAACTAACAATTCATCAGTTCAATAGTTGGCGCAAAAGTCTGGTTCGTAGTGTATAAGCCCATATATAGCGCGGTGAACTATTAACTTTCCATGCTACAACGCTTGCGTATTGCACTTAAATCGACGCATACTTCTGAACCACAAACGGAAGGAACAAGCGTAAAATGTACGTAAAAAAATTCACGTCACGCCTATGTAAAGTGAGCCAAGCATAACGCTGCATACAGTTTCCTTGGCTGTAGTGTAAGTGTAACATTATATAAAGAAGCAGTATTGATTTATATGAAAATAGCAATTTAAAGTATTAAAGAACTACTATTACATCGATCTTCGAACTTCCATTGTTCATGCTTTCAAAATTTTGCGTTAGTCTTATCTTATTCCTAAATTTTGAAGACGAAGAATGACGGTTCATAGGGGGTGGAAAGAGGGAGGGAGGGAGGGGGTGTTGCTTTGGACATAAGAAGGAGAAATTCTTACCAACAAATCTATGGCTCGACGACGATGTTCGCATTTGAAATGGAGCTGAATAACAACATTGCGAGTTACCGTCCTCAAACTGAGTTACGACGTACATCTGCCATTCTGTATGGTCAGCCACTAGCCACGACGATAAAAAATTAAGGTCAACTATAAGTAATCCTTTATTCTCGTCGAAACTTGCTTGCAGTTCCAATGTGCCTAGTGATATATCAGAACTATTAGTCAATGGCATGTATGAATACGGGAATTTGCGAAAGTGTATTGTCTTACCCTTTGAAGCGGTGGCTGCATTTTGTAGTTCTTTTAAGTAGACTTTAACTTGTTGGATCTTTAATGATGCTTTCAAGAAGATATATACTTCAGAGTCTTCAATGTATTCTGTTTGGATGCTTGGTTTTACATCTTTTATGTGATACAATCTCTTTAAGTTGAGGAAATTGACATGAAGGTCTTGGCTTGTATCTTGGTTCAAGTTCAGTACTGTATCCAT
The DNA here is from genome assembly GCA_029948255.1 of Telmatactis stephensoni. Taxonomy (NCBI): domain Eukaryota; kingdom Metazoa; phylum Cnidaria; class Anthozoa; order Actiniaria; family Isophelliidae; genus Telmatactis; species Telmatactis stephensoni. Next base: position 9,584 of record JALIZF010001441.1, on the reverse strand, counting down.
TTGCTTGGTGATGTCAGGGACTTCACAGTTAGATCTGAACTCTGTTTTGATTACAGGATAACGTTCTCTGGATTGCATTCTTGGCATTTCACTGACGTCGCTGCAGTCTGTGTCGTCCCAGAAAAGACACGTGTTGTCGAACTGGTCATCCCAAGCATTGTAAGTTAGGTTGGGAACTTGATGAGTCTGGTCTTCACATGTGGTAGAATAACGCCGTAGATCTATATCAATAAGGAAGGAATAATTTGATATACAACATGACAAGCAAGAATGGCAGGGTTAAATAAAGACTAATGCCTGCAATGGTCTATGATGGGACTGAATAGGTCACACAAAGGAGTCATACTGTTGAAATGAAAGGACTATAGAATTGTCTCCTCTACTTCAAATGGTGCATAGTGGCAAACTTTAGTGGGCATATGGGTATGATCTTATAGTGAGCAGAAAGGAATGTCAAATCCTCCTCCACATCGCATTACTCATCAGTGTTCTTCCTACTTTATGAAAACATTTCTTTCCGCTATCCTTGCTGAATTTAACTTCCTATGTTGTCGACACTTCGTTGCTACCTTCAGTCTACATTCACAGACACTACTTCCTCTTTTCTATTTTGTTCCTGTATCAGTACTCTATAGCAGGTTTAATAGCAATCACAAAAAACTCGACGAATTCAATACAAGAATAGCAGTGTGATTTCTCCATATATTTGTGTGTTAGAGAAGTCTAGACGTGTTTGCCATCAATAATGGTTATGGCTTGCATTGTGTAAATAAGACCTGTAAAGACTCATGCAAAGATAGATGCAAGCATTGACCGTTCCATTCATTTATGTTTATTTCATGCAGGAAAAGATGTAACATTTATTGTATTTACAGAATAATAGTGGTATTATTCTACAGATGTATTAAATACATTTATCCACAAACACAGCAACTGACGATCGAAGTGCAATATAAGAAACGTTGTTGCCGAAAATGTAAAATAAAATAATCTTTTAATGGTTACATTTTCTACTTATCCTATATTTGATAGAGGTAATAAGTCATTGGTATTTATCTACACTTTTTCAGAAAGCTCCCAAATTTTTTGTTCTTAGGATATTAGGATATCCTGGTCAATTTTATATCTTTGAGGCTACCAAAAGGTTTCTTTGCTTTCTATCCATCTTATATTATCATATATCTTGCACGAGTTGCCAAGGACTTCAAATTGTAAGCATTGGTACTTTGTCCGTTTCCATGGCCAAAAGTCTCTTGCAAAAACTTTCAAACTCAACTCGCTCCTAATATATGAAGATTAATTTTTCAATAAGAGTCAAAATCTGATTTGCAGAGTATTTTATTGCTTATTTTTTTTAGCAAAAAAATATAATTTTTTGTAACATTTCAGTAGAACTCGAGTCCCCAACACATCATCAGCATCGAAAGACTGCTTTTTTGTCATCTGTTAATTCTGAAGAGGCTTAATGGTTAGCTATTGTTTATGCACATGTTGGAACACTTCAACTCACAGTACAGACTTAAAGCCATTTTTTAACACTTGATGGTATATTGAGTCTCTAAACCTAGCTAGAAATTATCTTTCCTGTCAAAAAATTATCTGTAATAACCAGTACGTTGAGATAATGTAACGAATACAGAAAACTCGACATCATATCCTCTAAGAACTTATCTGCCTGCTTGAATAAATTGACTTGCTGACCAGCCTTTTTCCGAAAAAAACAAAAAACAAACAAACAATTGTATTGTATGAATAGAGGCATTGCACAAGAAGTGAATTTTTACACTGGAACTTTTTGACAGGGATATTGGATTATCTACTAGTATATCTGTGTACCGATTTCCTGTACAAGTGTGTGTTTTACACCAACTAGTATCATAATAAAATGTGATGTATCTTTGGTTAATTGCTTTTTAATTTCCCATAATGAGAAAAGACATAACGTTTCGGATATAAAAACGTTTCTAAAAATCTTATTGTAGTATCACAAAGATAATTTGTTTCTGAAACTCACTTTACTTGTTTAACGAGTTTTCTGTTAAGTATAACCCACATTAAAGTACTATTACATACCTTGTATTTCTTGTTCATCCACAAAAACAGCTACTTCAGGATTTTCTGTATAACTTTGGGGATGTCGTCCACATTCACCAAGTTCAAACTCTGTGCTGCACGAAGAATTCCTGGAGCCGCCCCTGGGGGAACTTTGGTAAAAATTAAAACTTTGCTTTAATTCAGGCTTGAATCCATCCTCCATCATCACTTCACAAGCTATTTCCAAGTCTTCATCTAAATTAGAACTCCCCATTTTGAAAGTCCGTCTTGTGCAGCTTGTCGCTGTAACAACCATCAAAACCAACTAACGGTGCGGCGACAGTCTAAGTACTTTTATAACTCAGGTGTGATAGGAAGTCGAGATGGCGTTACGTTTAACAATGGTTTCCGCTCGACCTCTACTCATTAGTTTGCGTGGGATAGACGTAATCTCATGAAAAGCTTAAATACTTCTCATATGTAAAGAAAGTGCCGACCAAATTTCGGCGTATTTGTTTTTTTCTATGTGCAGTAAGTAAAAACATTCTATATAGGTGATATGCATGTTTTTAGTTTTTCATTTTGGTGGTGTAGACGCACAGAACTAGACTTCCGTTCTAACTAGGATTTTGTTTGACCTGACGCAACGTGGCGTGACCTCTCGTCACTCACAATTTGTTTTATGTTAGACTTCCTCTGCACTGTAGTAACGCCATCCTAACCTTGACTCGAAGTCCTACCACATAAAGTAGCTTTTAAAATTGCACTGATTTTTGTTTCAAAACATAAAAAACAAAGAAACACAATATTTTTTACTTTATTCATTAAAATAATACCGAATCTGACAGCATTAATGGAGTGGGCTACGAAATTATCAGGGCTATAAATAAAATCGCTAACCTAAAAATTTCGTAGCAGACAAATCTTATGTATCATGGCGCATCGTATTTCACAATCTCACTTAAGAGGTCATTAACCGTGGAACGTTGATGAACCGCAACGTGTGCGTAAAAGACTGATTATTCGAACCATCGTTGTCTGTATTGATATGTGCAGTGACATGAGTAGAACTCATGGCTTGATATCGAAAGCCAAGTGGAATTACAACTCATGACGTGTTATAAGTTTTCGATTATTCATCTTTTGTCAGATGTGATTTTGCTTTAAGTCAACCTGTTGAAATTTTTATTCATCTGCTAATAAAGGTTGATGTTTGTATTTCATTCAAATAATTAAACAAATTTCGACTGCAACACGCAAATAAAATTCTAGAGTGAAAGCCATAAAAGTCTGTGGAAGTTGCTACACTTGTACAAAAATGTACATTTGGGTTCTAACTTCCTGACAACATTGAGTTGTAAGTCCACCACACTTCCACTCTAACTTTTTCATATCGATACAACGATTAAAATCTATGAAAAGTCTGCTTTCCTCTTCCGCTGCTTTGTCCTATTGGAAAAGTTCATCCAACACAAATACCGAATACTGTTGCTCATGTCTCATTAAAACAATACAAACATTTCTTCCTCGTCACTAAGGCCAGCAGGTTAACTGATTTCAAGTCACGTTTTTATCTGAGCTCAGTGTTGATTACTGTATCATACACTTCCAAAAGGTCCTTGCATACAAGCAAATGTTCTGATCAATTTTCTTTGATCGACGACGGATTTCCAACTCGACCAAATTTCATGTGACAACTGTATTTTACAATGATTGGCATGAGAATACTAAACTAACAATTATAAAACAGTTCCTTACGAGTTTGAAAGGATAAAGGAAATTTGATTGTTATTGATCCAAAAAAAAAAAAAAAAAAATTGGCTGGTCTGCAACGACTATAACCCTTTAACAAAGGTCCATGGCAACTGAGTTCTCCGTTCAAAGAATGTTGGAAGGGACTTCCATTAATCGGTTAAAACATCATGTCAACACATGCGCATTGTTTAAGGGCACAAATGATTAGTTTGTTGAACGCTTTTTAATGCATAAGGTATCCGCAAACATGACAATCTTGTTTGGTCAAATTTTTTTATAGTTCTCTACCATCTCCACCGTACATTGCCAACGACACATTGCTACACTAACTAGGCTTTGGTAGTAAGTTTCTTGGTTCTATGATTCATACACAGTAATTGTCAATTGTCTTCAGAAGGTAAACCACGTCTTTGTGGTCACATGAAATGAAACGTTTTCCTTTATTTAACCGTTGTTTGCCCATGCAGCAGTATTTTTTATTTACTTGAACAGATGAACTTTTATTTTATTAATATTATCAATCAAAAACCTTCAAGATTCAAGATGACGTATACACATCCATCGGCCTCGGAGTCCAATATCGTATACACAACGCCAACAGGTGCAAGTCCAATACACTTCTAATGGCTCTAAATATAATTCTCAATTTCGCAACGGTCTCTGGCGTCACTGATTTGAAGTAGCGCATCCAAAATAGTCAGAGATTTCTGAACCGATGCTGTTGCTTTCCAAAACCTGTACGTTTTATTGAAAAGCAGGTTATATTGTACCTTGCCTATGGTAAAGCTATCGAATAATGTTATATAACAACCCAGACATACTCACGTGCGTATAAATAAACGCTTTCAGTCACGCAGGTTTGCTTTAGTTTAGACAGACGGTTATGTCATGGGTCATTGAAACCAAATCATAACATAATCAATCACAAATTTCTTGAGGAATTTGGGCTTCAGTTAATATAGAAATTTTGCAGCAACCTTTAGTGCATGGTATCAAAACAACACCTTTTTGTAACAATACATCAACGAACTGTTGAATCAAACAGACTATTGATGGGTGGCTCCGAGTTAAGAACGCCACGATGACCTATATTTAGTTCACGTAGTAAGAGTTAGACTACTGGTAATGCTGGGAGTACTGCTGTGTCGACGGGTTTCTTTACATAATGGCATACCACACTGCAAATGCAAGGAGCCATTTACGTTACTGGCTTTTGATCACGTACATGAAGTATAAAAATAACCTATGCAATCATTCTGTTTTCGGTATCCGGTAAGTTATTGCACAACATTCAGCGGGCTCGGTGTTCTAGAACATTTGTGTGTGACGTCAGTCTGTACAAATAACGGCTTTTGTGCTTTCAGGTCAGTAATATTTAATTATTTGATTGCTTTAGTTACCTAATTTGGCAGTTACAATGTTTCATGATATACTTTTTGATGTGCTTTTGCCAAACGGTGGCAGAGGGAAACCCAAGACTGCGGAAGCAGTTATTAAATCGCGTCTGTTATAACATGCCAAACGCAACGTCCTTCCAACTGGAAGTCTGCCTAGCTGTAGTTTCCTCCACATTAGCTGGAGCTAATGTTAAAGGGGAGGGAAGATAGACGAGGAAGTGGAAGGGAAGGAAAGGAGGCAAAGACAACAAAGAAAGAAGACAAACAAACAAACAAACAAACAAACAAACAAACAACAAATACAACAACCCGCCCACCCACCAACCAATCAACCAGCAAACAAACAAACAAACGAATATCCCATAGATCAGAAAAATGTACATTAAAAGAATGAAAATTGTACGCGTATGATATTTTTAGCATTCAGACGAATTTGAACCCATTAACCCCGATTTAAAGTATTATTCCAGCTAGGGAGGAAGGCCAGGAAGGGAGCTAAAGACCAAATTTATGTTTATTTATTTATTTTTATATTTGAGAAGTTTGGGACTGTTCCCACAAAATATCAAATGAAAAGAAATCTCTACTATTTTGATGTGACATTGAAAAAAAGGAAGCATGTACAACTGATTACTTAAAACTCACCTACCATTTGAGTCAACCATTTATTATAATCGAAACGTTTTGATTTGGTCTCACTGATAGTATCGCATTTAACTTTGAAGTATTTGGTGTTCATTTTCATACCGTAACTAGACACACTTGGTGGAAACGAGCCAAATAGTTGCCTAACAAAGGCGTTTAGATAGGCTACCTTTGACAACGTTTGTCCTACGGTTTCCATTTACAGCCAAGCCTGTGTAGTTGGCAGTATAGGACAGCTCTCTCTCCCTCCCTCTCTCTCTCTCTCTCCCTCTCTCTCTCTCTCTCTCTCTCTCTCTCTCTCCCCCCCCCCAAGAGTGCCTTTAATACTGAGATAGGACTTTCCCCTCTGCAGGAATACATGACGTACTTATATCGTCGCGCAAAGCAGTATGGTAGCAGGATTTGTACATCAGGAATAGAAGTGAATTGAGAACTGCGCTCTATACTGATGTGGCAAATCATTGGGTCATACGTGAAATACTCATTTCCAGTGGCAGAGAGCATTGTGGTTATCGAACATAGGTTGAGGAGCCTTCAGGGAGCAGCCTATGATTGTATGTTTTGTAGATTAGATTTGCTTCGGCTTGCTCGCTCGCTTCAGGCTCGCTTGCTGCGTCAGTATATAATTTGGCTTTTTGCAGGGACAGTAAATTTATTCACGTTACCTTTAACAGAAAGGTTAACAATTCTTTTTCATTATTTTTGAAGGTTAAAAATAAATTTTCATTGTTCAATCAAACATTTACATTTATAAGCCCTTGGAACTTTTCTGGCTTACAACACATTCCACCCTATTTTGGGGTATCAAGCCACGTAGTAAAACTTATAAAAGTCTTCACAATTTTGCCTTGTACATTCAAAATCAGCAAGAAAAGTTATTAGTTTTTGGAAAACTTCTGAAATCCAAATCATTTGAGGTCTTTGAGTTGTCCTTGTTTTTTTCAAAAATTAATCCCTGGGCACTAGTCCCATGCAGTTCTTATCATGCTGATAGAGCAAATTACATTGAAAACGGTACAGACAATTATTGACCACGGTTTCCATCAGAAAATTTAGTGATTCGGACAACACTGATAGTTAATTTATTCAATTGTTTTGGAGGACCTCGGTACCATGCTAGTATCGCGGGCGCACAAAGAAGCATCTTTTGCTGCGTTTTCGTCATTCGTACTGAAATGGCGCTTTCTTTGACCTGCGATTTTCTTCTTTGCTGCGTGCAGTATTACTGAACGGAGCACGGGAAAAATTGTTTTATTTGTTGTATAAATCTAACACACACAGGAATAGAGTTTGGGCTGTCTGTGTACTGGCATGCATTCATACAGTGAAGTCGTTTCCACTAGTTTAGTTTAGTTTAGTTTAGTTTTATGAATTCGTCACAAATTAACAATAAAAATGGCTAGAATACTAAAATAACAATGAATACGTACACATAACAGATTAATCAAAAACTAAAGAGGTAAGCGTGACAGGGGAAAGGACAGGACTTTCGCCCCAATTGCCTAACCCTTAGCAATCGGACGTAATTCCTGAATAAACGATACAAAGTATTCGATTTCAAAACCACTGAGCTAAAAATAGCTGTGTAAATTTAGACTGGTAAGGTTGCGTAATTTTGTGTGCGTATATACTACAAAACTATGACGGCTCATTGAGTTTTCAGCCAAGCGCCACCTGCATGTCCTTCTCAAGTGTTACTGTGGACATGAATTTAGTGAAGCCTGGTTTTCATTAACACCATAAGCATGAGCACCATTAACATATACGGATTTAGGGCCCGTTCACATGAAGGCGAGTTGTCCCTGGTAGCCCGGATAACTCTTTCGTTTTTTTCCCCTGGGAACTGACTAAAAACAAAAGAGTTATCCCGGCCACCAGGGACAATTCGTCTTCACCAAAGCCCCCTCTGTGTTGCATTGTTGCGCCCTTCGTAATTCAGCACTTGTGCCGCAAGGAGGGGTGATGAGCTACACCAAATTTATATAGACGAGCGCTGCGCTATTAAGCATTAGCCTTCCGATGTTTTGGCTTTCCCAAAAGCTGATCACACGGGCTAATTGAGGATATATGACTTACAATGTCTGCGTATGTTGCTTATCGGCTTATGTCGCTAGAGAAAATCAGACTGTAATGATCGTGGTTGGTCAATGTAAACCAAAGACGCAATCGTTAAGAATTGTTGTATTGATGCCGGTGTATTTTGTGGATTGGTGCTCAACCTGGTTTAAAGCAGGGAGGTCAGAGGTGATAGTGTTCGGTCAGTCTTAAGAACGAAGATCCGGCGATGTGTTAGCGCGCTAATGGCCATTCGGGCAATTCGGCTTCAAGTTATAAACCAAACTAAAAGACTTCACTTGTCTGAGTCAGTACACGGTCTTAACCAGATTATCATGTTGGTGACCATTGTTCAGTAGATGTGTGTTTATAGTTGAAAATGTTCTAATGGGAAGGAAGTCTGCGTATTATAAATTTATATCAATTTATACTATGTAATATAGTTTATCGGTTATATATGTACTTTGAGTTAGGTCATGTTTCCGGCTTTTGGTCTAATAGAGTTTTCCGATCTACGGGCTTTGGCACTAATAGTGCCACATACTAATTAGCATATGTAGTGTGTGCAAAAGTGCGTAACACTTACACCGCGTATCAGAAAACCCTCCACTCCGAATATACATTTGACATTTTTTTATCATTTTTCTTTTCCACACTGAACCATTTTCTTATTTTAGACAAAAGAAATAGGCTGTTTTAGTGTGGACGGATAGCCTCTGAACAGGCTCTGGGGAGAGAAGGGCTTCTCGCAGCAATGAGTTTCCATATAACTTCAAAACCGTCGAAAGGCAAAACAAATTGTTGTCAATAATCTTTTTGGGCAATTCGTTTATCTTTTGCTTGTAATGTATGCATTGGCTGATTCAGATGAGTCATCAAGCTGGATTAAACATTTCAGAGATTAATCTTCACGTACGCAGGAAACGGCAGACGGCAGAGACGATCACACGGCCTCCTTTTTTCGCAGCTGCTGATGTGCGTTTGGAACTTTTCATGTTTACGACAAAATGCGAAATGACTTATCTTCGCGTTCAAACGCCAACGACAAACGCGAAAAAAGTCTGCCCTCTGCCGTTTCCCGTACACTGGGTGAAGCTTAAGCCAACCCGAGTACTTGGGTGTGATCGGCCAATCAATGTACCTTTATACCTCAGCACTCGCAGCGAGCTAAGGAGTACCCGTTAGAAATAAAATCTATTGTGGCATAGGCGAATAAAAATGATCGCTGCGAGTTCTTTCTGCGATGAGTCGAGAGAGTGGGTGTTACATCCTAGCAGGCGAATCATCCTACCTGCTATACATTTACTGCATTCTGTTTACATGAAAATTTGTGTCTTCACTTCGGGTACTAGGATCATTCTACTAAACTTCGGTTTATATGGAAATTTGTGTTTTCTCTTCGGGTACTAGGATCATCCTACTACTAGGATCCTCCTGTCTCGCTGGAAGGAATATCCTAGCACTAGGAGTATGTTTCGGTCATGTAAACGGAAAAAGTAGAGATACTTCGCCAACAAGGGTTAGGAAACGCTACTAAGGAAACGCTAATGCCACTGTGGTAGATCGGGAGACCTAGGACGAGCAATCACTCATTTCTTTGAACTCTGCTTCGGGTTGCTTCGGGCATGTCAACTAAACGTAAAAGTTGGTTCGCCTACTAGGATGATTCTAGTGCTAGGATGATCCTAGTGTCATGTA